>OY856411.1:1042530510-1042898010 GCA_963693085.1 Alisma plantago-aquatica
CACAATCCTGCCAAAGCAAGATCAAAGAGCGTCCAGGCAAGATTAAGCGAATTCACTATAGCGTGCCGATACTCATGAGGGTTTCAACCATAACTATTTAAACATGAAAGAGTTGTCACACAGGTGATCACGCGGGTGATGAGCAATGAGCCATCGGCATGAATCCATGCATACCAATCGGGAATCTTGCCTCTCACTTATTCATGTCCTAAGAAACAAAGCAAAGGACTCTAATGACTTCTGAGAATCCTGATCTGCGTCAGGTTGGTCCATGTAGCGAGCAACAGTCCCTGCAGTCCGAGCCAGTTGGCCTAAAGTAATGAGACGAACTCCTTGTACTGCGCTCAAACCAACCCTGCTACTGAGATGATCTCATAGGTCTCCTAAGGGTTCCTAGTGACTCTCTAATGAGCATTTGGAGTAATACTACCAGGCGTGACATACCCACGTTCGTGAGCGCAGTCATACACCAGCTGGGCACCATCTCAACTCTCCTAAAAGAGAAAACAAGCGCTCATTTATTGTTCACACTCAGGCTTTTATCATATGCATTCTATTTTTAGGCTTGGGTGAGAACTATATAGATATTTTTGGGATTTTGTGGGCGGCCAAGCCTCTTTTGCACATTTTTATATTTTTCATCTTTTTGACTCAATCTAATGTGAGAAGGCGTGTAAACGTGGAAAACCACGTCCCCGAAAACGGCGCCAAAAGTTGATCGGCCTTTTTCACGTGTTCGGAAATGAACGTGGGACAAAGGAAGGAATCAAGCTTTAAATTTATAACCTGAAACCTTCTAGGCCCCCGCAACTTTATTACGGGGTCGAAGTAGATATATGGGGTCGAACACAGGGACGTGGTGACATTTAGGATGCCACAGATCTTGTTCTTTAGTCAGATAAGGCAAGATGATAGTCGATAAAAGTAATTGCTAGAACTAGTCTAGCGGGTTGTCATGATATAAAACAAAATAGAGAAAACAAAACAAAACAAAATAGAGCTCGTGAGTCTACTAAATAGAGAAAGAGAGTTCCTGGCTATGTAACCACAAACGGGGCAGTCTATGCACTCGTTCTCGGGCATAGACAACCCTTGAACACCCAAGCAAGCATCTAGTATGCACGGTGACATCTGTCTGGTGGGGTCATCCCACTCGCTCTCGTGATGCGTGACTAAAACCATCAACAATATGTCAATGACCCTCTCTCGAAGAATGACATATCAACACCTCGAAATACGCTAAGTTCCTTCTCGGGTCTTAGGATATTCTGGGGTGTTAGGAACATATTACCTTGGATCATCCTCCTCTCGGGTTCAGATCCAAACTATCATCTCTTATCTTTTCCTACAATGGATCTCTCGATACAGGAAGAAACAGTCGTTCAAGCGAGTAAGAGATCAACCAAACTAGAAATCATAACTTGGAAAGAGAAAATAGAACATGCAACATACTAGATCTGATATGAATCTACTTGCTTAAGGAAAAAGTATATAAACATGCCCAGATCGGGCTACATAGCCAAGAAGGAGCTAACTAGCCATAGACAAGCATAGTTGGCACCGAACAAAGATGGATGAACATCGTTTGTACAAGAAACAAAGGAATGCAGTAGAATGAAAGAGAATAGGGAAGAGATATAGCTTGTAGAGGAGAGGTGGATCTCACTCCTCGGCCTCTGTGCAGGTCAGATCTCGGCCCTTGGGTCTTCTCTTCGTCCCTCTGGACACCTCGGCTCACTCTCTCTCTAGACCGTATCGGGCGGAGGCTGTATCGGTCGGTGGCCATATCGGTCAGTAGACTTTTGGGGAACTCGACACACTAGCTCCTTGGTCTAGGCACTAGCTCTTGTCGGGTCCTCCCTCTGGCTCCTCCCTGCTCTGTAGGTTAGCAACTACTATTTATAGGCAGCGAGTTGATGAGAGTTGTAGCTTTTATTGGTCCACGTGTCCTTCATCCGTGGCTTTGATCTTGAGGCATCAGGTGGGCCAATACGACTATCGCCCGACGACCGTGTCGGACAAGGGGAGTGTCGGGCAGCTGTAACGGGCAGGCCGTATCGGGCAGGCCATATCGGGAAGGCCTTATCGGACAGCCGTATCGGGTAGGCCGTATCGGGAAGGCCGTATCGGCGAGCTGTTGGAATTCTTGTCTTTTCAGGTTCGGTACTTGAGAGTCCTAAAATTGGCCAGTTTCGGTGCCTACAAGTCAAAAATTGGCTAATTAGCTACATTATTGGCTATTTTTACTACTTTTATCTAATTCGAGACAGAAAGCATAAAACATGAACAAAAGAGTGCATATTAAGACTAAAGTGGCACAAAACTATAGATAAAATGCATAGAAAATATGCGCTAATTTGGGTGTTATCAGTGGCTCAAGCCCTTAATGCATAGAGAGAAAGATTCATGCAAGAAGCTAGAGCTGCGGTTCAAGAAGAAATTCAAGCAGCACAAGAAGCCACACAAGCAGCAAAACTACAAAAGGACCTTAGAGAGTTCTCGATCGCCAAAGCTACTAATGTTCATCATCCAGTACAACCTCCTCCCATCAATGCTACCAATTTTGAAATTAGGGCACATTGGATCACATTGCTTCAAAACAGCCCATTCTATGGCAAACAAGTAGGGGATAGCCAGGAACATATTTTGAGGTTTATTGATCTATGTTCCATGACAAAGCAAAATGGAGTTTCCGATGATGCCATTCGACTCTGTCTCTTCAAGTACTCTCTCACTGATAGAGCCATAAGTTGGTATAACTCATTGCAAAGTGAACCCATCACCACTTGGGAACAACTTCAAAATGTATTTCTGGAAAAGTTCTACCCTCCCTCTCTCACCTATGAAATTAGAGGCTGGATAACAAATTTCACTCATGTCCCTAGAGAAACCCTTGCTGAAGCCTGGGACAGATACAAAGAGCTTCTACGCAAGTGTCCACACCATGGAATTCCTAAGAATCAACTCATCAAAATTTTTTATAGGGGTGTGGATGACGATATCAAGAGATTCTTAGACTCCTCATCTGGAGGAAACTTCATGCGTCAAAGTTATGACAGTGCATGGAGGGTTGTAACCCTTGGAGCTGAAAATCAAGCTAATTGAGGTACATCTGTATGTAATGGAGTCTTGATAGTAGCTATGGCTGAAGCTACTCCTGAGTACAAGTCTATCGCTGAAACCTTAAAACTCTTAGTTTCCAAGAAAAACCATATTGAATCATCTCTTGCTGCAATTGGAAGAGGACGTTTGCCCACTCGACAACAAGAATAGGTCAGGTCTGCCTCACTATTTTGTGAAGCATGTAAGGGCATAGATCATTCCACTTTGGCATGCAATGTTCTCTATGATGTTGTTCTAAGTAATGTATGTGGCCAAGGAGATAATAATCAAATGTAAAACATGAATGATGTTAATACCATCCCTGGTCAAGGTTATTACAATCCGAATCAGAATAAGAATCATCCAGGTTTTCAATATGGAAACCCCTCTGGAGCAGTAAACTCACACCAATTTGGTTCGAACAATCAACCACAAGGCCCACTAGGATTCCAGTACAATCAACAATAGAATTTTGGAAATCAAGGATATTTCAAGGGAAACTTTCAGAATAGAAACTTCAATAATTATTCAAATAATTCTCAGTACCAGAGTCTTAACCAAGTTCCTTATCAACAACAAGGAAAACAAGCAAGTCATGTATCACCTGATGACAAGTTAACAGCCATTGAAAAGATGTTACAAACTCAGCAAACTATGATAGCTAACCAACAAGCCTAGCAGAAGGCTATTGAATCTCAACTATCTCAACTCGTAGCTAGCATAAAGCCACCTGCTAGAGTTTTTGTTGGCCAACCCGAGAACAATCCTAAGCATCCTGAACAGTTGAAGGTAGTCACCACCAGGTCAGGGAAAGACTATTTTGATCCCCCTGTCAAGAAACATGTGGTTGTTATAGGTGAAGATGAACCTATGACTGTCCAAGACTCAACAACACCAGAGTATCAACCGAAAGAACCAAAAATCGCTGATAAGACAAACAAGGAAAGTCCTGAGAAACCTATTGATGAAGAAAATGAAACACCAGAACCTGATATCCCTATATAAAAGCATCGTATTCCTTTCCCTGCTCGTTTCAGGAAAACCAAGCTTGATACTCGGTTCAATAAGTTTAAAGAAGCTATGAAGAAACTTCATGTTGATATACCCTTTTTGGATGCGCTTTGTGAGATACCAGCTTCGACAAAATACTTAAAGTCACTCCTCACCAGGAAATATATAACTAAAGAATATGAGACAGTCAAGTTAGCTAAAACCACTTTGGATATCATCCAGAGTAAGATGCCAAAGAAATAGAAAGATCCAGGATCTTTTGGGATTTCCTGCCATATCAGTGATTCTTCATGTAAGAAAGGACTAGCAGATCTTGGTGCTAGAATCTCCATCATGCCACTCAGTCTTTGTAAAAGGCTAGGGTTTGTTGAACTTCTTCCAACTGGCATGACCATACAACTCATAGACAATTTGATAAAATGCCCATTAGGAATTATTGAGGATGTACCTGTCAAGGTAGGAAAAGATTCTTATGTTCTGTGCAACTTTGTCATCATGGACATAAAAGAGGATGCCAGATATCCTCTCATCTTTGGACGTCTTCTCCTCACCACTACAAGAGTTCTAATTGATGTTGAAGTAGGAACTTTGCTTCTCAGACTTGGTAAAGAAACTCTCGAATTCAAGGTTTTTGAAAGCATGAGAAGACCAAGTATGCAAGAAGAAGTTTATCCGATTGACTGCATTGAACAAATATCACTCCTCACAAAAGAGGGATATGAACAAGACAATCCTTTAGAAGTGACTCTAATGAACCCCTCTATAGATAATTCCATCAGTGAACGAGTTCAAGAGTGTGTTCTTAACCTTGACACTACCGAAGAAGATCCCGAAGCTACATTTGAAGGACTCAAGGTGGTGGAAGCTACTGAAGAAACATGCAAAAAACCAGAGGCCCCCAAAATGAAGCCCCTTCCTAAAGGACTGAAGTATGTGTTTTTGGATGATCTCAAGGTTTTTCCAACAATAATAAATTCTGATCTAACAATCGAACAAGAAGATAAACTCCTAAATGAATTGAAGCAGAGGAAGAAAGCGATTGGCTACAAAATGAATGACCTAACTGGGGTTAGTCAAGCAATGTGTATGCACAAGATCCCTATGATGGAAGATCACAGGCCAACTATTGAGCATCAATGGAAATTGAATCTAAATATGAAGGAAGTAGTCCATCGCGAGGTCATTAAATTGCTCACAACTGGAATAATCTATCCGATGTCAGACTCTCCATAGGTGAGCCCAGTGCATGTAGTCCCGAAGAAAGGTGGAAAAACTGTTATATGAAATGAAAACAATGAACTCATCCCCACTCAAAGAGTCACATGGTGGAGGATGTGCATAGATTATAGGAAGTTAAATAAGGCAACTTGAAAAGATCATTTTTAATGCCCTTTCTTGATCAAGTATTAGAGCGGTTGGCTCATCAAGAATACTTCTGTTATCTCGATGCTTACTCTGGATTCTACCAAATACCTATACATCCAAATGACCAGGAGAAAACCACTTTCACCTGCCCCTTCAGAACATACACATTTAGGAGAATGTCGTTCGGCCTCTGCAATGCACCTGCAACTTTCCAGCGTTGCATGACTGCCATATTTGTTGGTCTTACTGAAACAATTATGGAAGTTTTCATGGACAATTTTTCTGTAGACAAAGATTCATTCGATTCATGTCTATAACACCTCTCCTTGGTTCTCAAACAATGTGAAGAAGCACATATTGTGCTGAATTGGGAGAAGTGTCATTTCATGGTAAAGGAAGGCATTGTCCTGGGCCATAGGGTTAGTAATCGATGAATTGAAGTAGATATGGCCAAGATTGAAGTGATTTCCAAGATCTCTATCCCTATCAATGTAAAGGAAGTTTGATGATTCCTAGGTCATGCAGGATTCTATAGACGGTTTATAACGGACTTCTCAAAAATAACCAAGCCAATGACAAATTTGTTACTAAAGGATGTTGAATTCAATTTTGGCGAAGAATGTGTCAAAAGCTTCAACACACTGAAGCATGCCCTTACAACCACACCCATCATTAGAGCTCCTGATTGGGACCACCCTTTTGAAATCATGTGTGATGCAAGCGATTATGCTGTAGGTGTTGTCTTGGGCCAATATATACAAAAGAAACATTATTTGATCTATTATGCATCAAAGACCCTTGATGAAGCTCAGAGGAATTACTCTACTGCTGATAAAGAATTTTTGGCAGTCATGTATGCCTTTGACAAGTTCAGATCCTACCTAATTGGTTCAAAGGTCATTGTCTAAACAGATCACACTGCCATTCATTACATTCTGGCAAAGAAAGATGCAAAACGTAGGCTAATTTGATGGATTCTCCTATTGCAAGAATTTGATTTGGAGATAAGAGATAAAAAGGGTACAGAAAATGTGGTGCAGATCACCTTAGTCGCATCCACACTCTGGATACTGAGAAGATTTCGATTAATGATTCCCTTCCGGATGATCAACTAATGAAGGTCTCAGAAGCTATATCGTGGTACTCAGATTTTGTGAACTACATTGATGCTGGGGTTATTCATCCTCAATGCACCGGAAATGCACTGAAGAAATTTATGCATGATGTGAAATAGTACTACTGGGATGAGTCGTACCTTTTCAAATTATGTGTTGATGGCCTATATAGACAGTGTATCGCCGAAGAAGAAGCTCAACTTATTTAGAACAATATCACTGATGACCAGTGGGAGGACATATGAGCTCTAAAAAGACTACCTTGAAGGTTTTGCAATGTGGATTCTTCTGGCCAACCATATCCAAAGATTCCTACGACTTTGTCCTTTCATGCGACAAATGTTAAAGAGATGGCAATATAACAAAGACAGATGAGATGCCACTGAATCTATGGTAAGAAGTAGAGATATTCGATGTTTGGGGGGTGGACTACATGCGTCCATTCCCATCTTCTCATGGATTTTCATACATCCTAGTGGCGGTGGACTACGTCTCAAAATGGGTTGAAGCCATACCAACTGTCATAAGTGATTCCAAACCAGTCATGAAATTATTCAAGGATATTATTTTTCCCCAGTTTGGTGTCCCACGCATGGTGATATCTGACGGAGGATCCCATTTTCTTGAAAGAAGCCTTGAAGCTTTGCTATGAAAGTATGGTATTACTCACAAGGTAGCCTCGCCCTACCATCCACAAATGAGTGGATAGGTAGAGGTTTCTAACCACCAACTCAAGGCTATCCTGGAAAAAACTATAGGCTGCTATCGAAAGGATTGGTCAGTGAAAATCAACGACACATTATGGGCCTATCGAACTGCTTATAAAACTCCCCTCAAGACTACACCTTTTTGATTAATATATGGAAAGGATTGCCACCTGCCAGTAGAACTTGAACACAAGGCACGGTGGGCAATAAAACAACTAGATTTTGATATGAAAGAAGTAGGCCAAGCCAGGATTCTGCAACTCCAAGAGTTGGACGAACTCAGGATGACAACTTATGAGAATGCATGAATCTATAAAGAACACACCAAACTTTGCATTGATGGTCATTTGAAAAGAAAAGACATACGAGTGGGAAACCAAGTTCTGTTATTCAACTCAAGGTTGAAGTTATTCCCAGGGAAACTCCTCTCTCATTAGTCTGGACTGTACATTGTCAAAAGCGTCTCCCCACATGGTGCTTTCTCTTTATGGAGCGAAAAGTCGGGTGAATTCGTGGCAAATAGTCAATGTTTGAAAAGATATTTCACCACAGCTGAAATAAGCAATGAAGCAATAATAGATCTCTCTAATCCAAAGGAACCGCAGTGAAGTTGAAGATATCACATCAAGCCACCGATGTAAAACAAAGGCGCTTGTCGAGAGGCAACCTGATAAATAAAATTCATTTTAACTTTGAATTAGAAATTTTTCTCAATTTTGTTTTTACTTTTTAAATAACTTTTCACCAAATAAGAATCACATCACGAGATGCTATTTTGAGTTCTGATTAATCTTCATTTTTGAGATTTTTAGATGGAGGATGCACGTTGATTGGAATGCAACCATATCCAGTGATCCAAATGGCATGAACTTCCCCCTCCATCTCGGATTTATACTTTTCTCAGGACGAGCAAATTTCTAAGTTCGGGGTGGAGGGTGGGTGGTATGTATCTTACTTTCTACCTTCACCCATCTAAATCAGACTTAAGTTTTCATCGTCGTATTTTTGACCAAAATTTTCAAATAAATTTTCAAAATTTAAGGTTTTTCAAAGAAATCTAAACAGATATTGGATGAAGTTTTGGCTCTTTTCAATCTTATGCATTTTGAATCACAATACATTCCTTATTCCAGGATGATCCTCAAAAGAACCTTATTCTGAAAATTAACCTTTTAATTGAAATCATCTTGTGAAGCTTATGAATCCTAACATCATGATACTTATGCAAAAATGACAAGTGTCTATCGAACTAATAGGGATCAAACACGTTGTGCTTCCTAACTGACTAGTGGAACAATAACATGGAATCCCCACTGGATCCTCACCAAGTCATTATCTGAGCAGAGTACGATAAAGAGAACGACCCGACACACATAATTGTAAATCAAGTTGCATTCTGATCTGAACTCTCTTCTACACTTCTTTTATCATCTTCGTACCCCTCCATCCATCAAAAAGAAACAAAAATAGCCAAAATAGTGTCAAACCCTAAGTTCGGGGTGGCACTCCACTTCAATCTATATTCTCTTCTTCCATACCCCTCGCAAATTAATAGGGGCATACCACCAAAAAATGCAATCTCGAGTCGAATAGAGGAGAGATTTGCACGTAAAAAGATGCCAAAGCACACACAAAAAGAAATGCAATCTCGAGTCGAATAGAGGAGAGATTCGCACAAAAAATGCAATAAATGAAATTGCAAACATAATAAAAATCTCGAGTTGAATAGAGGACAGATTTACTTCTTCCTTCCATACCACCCTTCACTCCCTTTTCTACCTAAAGGCATAATAAAAGCCTCCACTACCCTGAAATACACCAGTGTCAGAACAGATGCACACTTGTTGTTCCGTGGGTGACTCTGGACTCTTACAAAACTCTTTGACATACTTGTCATTGGAAAAAGTGAGGAGAAAGTGATGTTGGAAAGCAAACTCAGGAACGAAGATGTGGTAAGACGTGTTCAGTGGTCTCAGGAGGTTGAGATATTGAGTCATACTGAGTAGAAGGAAAACAATCGTGATGTGAAGATGAGGCAATCACACGAATTGAAAGTATTCATTTGGCGATTGTTTCAGATTTTGTGTTACTCGAGGATGAGCAACATTTAAGTTTGGGATATTTTGATGAATGCATATTCATCAAGAATTTCAATTACCATCTTGGGTCAAAATTCAACTCAATACATCCAATTTCAATTACTAAATATCAAAATGTGCACAATTTCTTAATTGGTCCAATTATCATGATTTTAACTAAAATTATGTTGATTTGATGCAAGTGTTGATGAGGTTGAACAATCAGTTGGGACCCACCTTCCACTCAACCTTGGTTCTGACCAACGGTTTGACCAAACGGTCTCACTATTCAGTTTCAAGACAGTATTGGTGACCTCTACCCCAAGACTGTTTGGACCTTACTCTTTTCCAAAACCATTTGGTGTCACTAACATTCAAGACTGTTTGACGTCGGGAAGTAAAAACCGTTTGGGCAACTCGACAACAATGGCACAAGCTTCCCCTCTTCTTTGCCCTTGGTTCCCACCTGCAAACTCTAGCTCACTGCAGCAACATCGCCCTCCACCACCATCGTTAGCTGTGTCCTAACTCGACCTGCAACAGCTCTGACGGTGTTGATGTCCTCATACCAGCAGCCTTGGCACTTCCGTCATCTTCCCTTGCCACCACCGTTACCCCAGTGACCGGACTCAAGACCGAACAAGAAGGAATGACCACTCGATGATCATAGGTCACAGAGACTATTTGGGCACTCAGGGATCCCAAACGGTTTGGACAAACCACCCCATTTGGACTCATCCACGCAAGACCGATAGAGCAAGATCTCCAAGATCATTCAGATAGGTATCGGTCCCAAGACTGTTTGCTTAGACCGTATGGAAGACTGTTTGGTCATGTGATCGATCTGCAAGAGCATTTCAAGACAGATTCCCAAGACCATTTAGATGTCAAACGATCTCCAAGACCATTTGCTCCAGGTCGTTCTTCGAGACCATTTGCATCGCCAAACCGTTTGGACAACAAAACCATTTGAACAATGAAAAATGTTTTATGTCCATTGGTCCTCAATACCGTTTGGAACTATTCGGTCCCAAGACCATGTAGAACCATTCAGTCCCAAGCCCATTTGGAACCATTCGGTCCCAAGATAGTGCTCCCTCAAAACCGTATGATCACTGAAGACCGTTGAAGCCAGCAAGAGGAGACCGGTTGGCGACTAACGGTTTCAAGACCGATTGGCACCATACGGTCTCAAGACCGATAGGCCAGTCATTGTCAAGACCGTTTGATCCAAACCATTTGGAGCATGTTCAAGCAGAAAATGTGAAGACCCCATCCAAGCCTATAAATAGAACCGCAAGGGTCCTCAATTGGCATCGGTTCCAGGATGCCGACAGGCTACCTGTACACATGTCTGATCCACATCCAGTTCCATCCACGCTAGTTTCAATCCACCTACTATTCGTGTTGCAATCAAGGAGACCGAGAAGAGAAGGAAGACGGAGTGAGAGAGACTGTCTGACCTATCTTGGCACCTCCCGTTCGCATCCAAATCTGCTCTTACATGATGTAGAAGACCGTATCATCTTCACCAAGCTGCGACTACCTTCTACATCATGCTCATGGTGGATTTCTCTCTCTTTCTTACTCTTCTTGTTTCTCACATCATGAGCGAGTAGTCCACTTCTGCTGGGGTGTGGGTACTAGCCCCGCTGCCCATGAAATCATGTTCTTTTGTTAAACTTTCCATGGCAATGTATATAACTTTTCATTTCGTTGTTAATCGTTAAGTTAGTAGTTAGATTAATAGCTTACTTTCATCTTAGTTCTTCCTATGTTGTGAGAACTTCTATATGTATGATTGAATTTCGTTTAATAGGTTGACTCTCAAACTAGAAATAGAATGGGATTCCTTGAGGCTGTAAGTGTATGATCTGTGTGGGGACGAGCCATCTAGCCTTCGGTGATGCTTCTGTGCACCTAACGCCTGTATAGGGGGTTCACAACCTTAGTTGGATTTTGTATCTTCTTGTTAACCGTCGATGTTTGCTCGTATATTAATCGCCTGCTTGCTTATCGATTAATGTGGATGACTCCCAAACTAGAAATAGAATGGGATTTCTTAGAGGTTGTAAGTGTATGATCTGTGAGGGGACGAGCCATCTAGCCTTCAGTGACACTTCTGTGTGCCTAACACCTATATAGGGGGTCCACAACCTTCGTTGGATTTTTGTATCTTCAGAGCTGTAAGTAAATGATCCAGATGGTGACGAGACATCTGATGCCTAAGGTGATGCTTACGCAAACCTAACGCCCGTATGGGGTCTTTTGCAGCAGCTCTTTTTGGATCGTTATATCTTTCCTGGTTTGTTTGCGATTGAATGTGTTGCATGTGTAGTGGTGGTGAAACCCGATACCATCCCAGCGATTCCATATCATTGATATAAATCCAACTTTAATTCAACCTTTACTTTCTTATAATTAGTTTAATTAATCTCAAATCAACCAATCGTTCTAAATATTAGTCTTACTTGAACTAGAATCGACTGACAAGATTCTTAAAAATGTTATCCTTTGGGTTCGATCCTTAACTATACTGCGATAAGACTCGTCCTCTTGCGGGTGGTATTATTGCACATTGGTTTTGGTAAAAGCTCAGGGATTTCAACCCTGAGTGAGTTTGTTAGTGCGATAAAATTCCACATCACCCACACAATTACACCCCCTCTACCCCCATTCAGCTATAAATTTGAACCTTCTACAATCTTCTTTCCTACTCTTTTACACCCTTTTTCCCCTATTTTCATGTAATTCTGTGCATCTTTCCCCCTCTACCAAGTTGGGTGGAGTTCATGGCTATGGGAACTCTGATGGAGCTAGGAGGACGTGTTATGACCACAATATGTAGAAACAAACTCAGTGGTTACCTTTTCCAGCCTACATTGGAGCCAAGGAAAACCTTTCTTGAGGCTTACATGTCCTCCTACTCCATTCCATCATTGTGCTACAAACTCCTACAACTTTGGTAGCATGCTTTCACACAGGGGCATGAACTAGCCAGGGAGAGGAAGCTCTAAGTTGATCTCACACCTCTGGTCTAGGAGAGGTACTAGGCTCGATCTCCATAGGTTGTTTATCACATTGCAGCAAATCCAAGGAGCCTTGGGTGAACTGAGCATGGCCCAAGCTATCTTCCAAACTTGGATAAAAAATCCAATGGTCCAAATCATCCAAATTGATGTATTACTTTGTTGACGGGAGTTCTATCAACACTAGAACCACTTGAAGAACTATGTGGAAGCTCCAAGCCCAAAAAAATCTCACACGAGATACAACCCAAGCTTGCACAACAAAAGCTACGATGACCCATGTCAACAAAGAAAATAACCAATTTATAAATCATCAAGCATAGAACATGATTGGCGAAGAAGACCATAAACTTCTATTAAGAAACTTCAAGAAGATTACAAGGATTGTTGTTCCCTCACAATCATGTGCCTACTATAGAATCTTGTAACTAACTCTCATTCAATCCTCTTCTTGGCTATCTTTCGTGGCCTCATATCTTTGACACACAATGTTGTCCCACGTTGGCACACCTAAAGTTACCACATGTTGAAACTTCACATTAGCACACATCAACATACCCTATTCCATCGGTTTACCCCTTTTTATATAGATAAGACAATACGTAAGGAGTATATATATTCTATAGCGATTAGGAAACAACAATAGAAAAAGATAAGTAAATAATGTCTTTAACTCAAAGTGTAACATTACTTTGCACATTCCTAATATTTTTAGATATTATTTCTTATCTAATTAGAATAAGAGACAAAAGTCTAACAATCTCTATCATGTACCTTATTTGCTTAAGTTGCTCATCCAAAAACTCTGCGCTTGTTCTTTTATATGCTTTTGTTCTCATAAGTAGTTTTCTCAAAAGCATCTACCATGCACATTTATATGGAGTTTGTGTCTTGGCTTGGTTGCTTGAACCATTACGTGTGAGCTCTCCAATATGTACATTTGAGCAATTGCACCACCTCCATCCAGAGTTCAAAAAACACATCTTTTTCACCTTTGGCTCCGATGACATAGGGTTATGCCTTCTTTTAGTCGTGCTTACTCAAAGACACTACATGGTCGGTCCAACAACGACTTCCTTTCAAACAGTTGACAACTTTGCATCTATGCTTGTTGAAATTCACTACTGGAAACTATAGTCATGCACCCGACTACACCTGAGAGTTGAACACATGTGGTACTTGTCAAGTTCATGACACCCTCCTTCATTGCCACTATTTCATTTACGCCTCCTTTTTCGATAGTTTTCTCTTTAGACTCTCCTCTTTTGGTTAGATTGTACCCAATCAGTTTGATATGCTCCATTGAACTAGGTTCCCTTCCATGGTCCTTCACCCCTTACAAGTGTATTGTATGACTCCACCTCGCGTTGATATTTTACAACATGTGGATTTGCTCCAGCCTAATTCGATAACTATGTTGCCATCAATAT
This sequence comes from Alisma plantago-aquatica, assembly GCA_963693085.1. NCBI lineage: Eukaryota > Viridiplantae > Streptophyta > Magnoliopsida > Alismatales > Alismataceae > Alisma > Alisma plantago-aquatica. The sequence continues at coordinate 1,042,544,348 of OY856411.1, forward strand.
TTTGTACTAGATGGCCCCCAACGGTAGTTGTTAGCATTGTCACAATTTTCTATGCCCCTGATACTTTCTAAATTTCTGACAACAACCTTACTCTAATAAAAGAAGCTTCAAGCCCAAGAAAAACACCACACGAGATACAACCTAAGCATGCACAACAAAAGCTACGATGACCTATGTCTACAAAGCCAATAACCACTAAATAAATAACCAAGCAGATAACATGATTGGCAAAGAAGACCACATGATTCTATTAAGCAACTTCAAGAAGATTATAAGGATTTATGTTCCCTCTCAATCCCATACCCACAATAGAATCTCTTAATCCACTCTTGCTCTCTCCTATCTTAGATTATTGAAACAACCTGACTTTTCTTGTACTCTCTTGTACTCATTATATCTCTTCAAGTGGCCCTCATGCTAAATTGGACATCAATTTCACAGTTTGAATTTTGTTATAATCTGCTTTGATCACCTCGATGACTAATTTCATATTATGTAGCTCTAATCTGAGAAATTTATCCAAGTATCATACTATATCATATCACCATCTTGCAAGGTAAATTGAAGCTTTTTGAGATGATCACCTTTCTTCTTAATATATATCAAGTGGTAGAGGATTCAATTATGAATCTAATGACACAAAAATCACCTCAATTGGACCTTCATATCCTAAATTATGATCATAGAAATTTTTCTCCATTTTCACTTGTTTTAACCGATTTAATGCAATTTGACCCTAAATGGGAGTAAAAATTAGGCGTGTGGTCCAGTATTGGTGGCCTGACAAATTAGTGAACATTGTTTTTCTTTTTGGTCAATGGTAGCACTCAGATCCTCACCCATGGATTCTACCCTTGATTCGACAGCTCTAGGGTCATCCCTTTCCTTGGTCTGTACACAATAGCAGAGGTGATTTTGAGCAACCAATCTTCTACACCTTAGGCCCTTTTGAGTAATTGGTACTCCAAATAGCTTCTTTTCACCTTGCCACTCATTTCCCCTATGTTTTTCATCTTACACGCTCACCCTAGCTTGCCCCCTAGCCCTTCCTTTTCTTGATTGTTACCATGGAGGAAGCCATGGCAAGTGTTTTGGGCACCCGCACCCTAGAGCCTCCAATAAGATTCGAAATCAGCCCTGATCTTGTGATCCCATGTAGAGTCTGGGTGGCCACTCGGTGAACCCATATATCATACCTTCTTGTCTTCCCATGTGCTCTGGTGAGAACCTACTAAGAATGCCTCTATGTATGATATTCACTGGCGCAATGTCATGGCGCGGTTTGTGTCTTCTGTAGGTGGTGGGTGGCCACCGAGAATGATGGTACGTGACCCCTAAACCACATGTGGTGATAGAAAAGGAGCTCGAGCGGCCAAACACCACTACATGAGCAATGGGTGGGCATACCCCATAGGACCTGTGATCCAAGCCACTGAGCAGCTCATCAGTGGTTCTCATCACCCATTGCATGATCATGGTAAACCCTAAAGTTTATTATCTATAGTTCTAATGCAAATTCATGAATAATTCATAACTCTCTCATCCTTTGGCCAAAATAAATGAACCAATATACAAAATTGATTGACTCCATAAGACGTACAACATGGACCAATTTGCAGACACTAAATCTCTTTCCTTTTTCTTTGAATTGCTTAAAACACGAAATTTGACTATGTTTGACTCCTTTTGATGCATGTTAATAAGAAAAATTGGATCTTTGATACCCAATCTACTTCTTACACCTCAAATCAATAACTTTGATGAATATGAAAGACTATGCAAGATGTAGTTACCTTCTTGATCCTTAATTGACTTTGATACACTAATGTAACATGTATGTGAACTTTAACCCTAGAACTTTGATCATTTGTTAATATTTCTTCATGGATATATGAAACTCATAATCTTGAAATTCAATAACTTTATGTAATCCATGAAACTATGCCACCCCATGTGTTCCCTATTGTTCTTATCTTTTTCTATTGTCTTTCACACATGATTGTGATCCTTTTATGGTGATGCATGTTTATAATGTGGAACCTTGGTCTTCTAAGACATGAAACCCTCTTACATCCTCGAAATCAGTATCCCTATGATGTTTGAAGATACTAATGTTCATGATCTCCCTACTTTATGTTATGATGTTACATGTGACTCTAAGTCCACTAGTGGTGACCTTGTGTGATACATGACTTGTTTTCCTTGCTTATGCCTTAATCTTGATATGGGTCCTATTATTATGCTCTTCCCTCTTAAACCATATTCAGTTCTTCTATTCTCGATCACCTTGTTGTGGATGCTCACCCAAATCTTATTTTGACCCCTAATGGCATATGAACTATGATGATGCTTGCGTGTATGTAAGAATGTTGATACCCAAGGTTGGGAATTAATATGATGCCTGAATTGTAGGGGACATCCACCACATCTCTATCACCTTTCCGTCTATGGAGACATATGAGGGCTCAAGTCATAATTCGCGGGCCCTGTCGTACCAAAAAATGAGTGATATTAGAATGTGATTATTATGTCATAAATTTCCTAATATAAATCATGATTTATTCTTGGATTACTTGTATTTATCGGATCATGACCTTTTACGACCTATTATGACTCTATTGAACGTAAAATGTGCATAATTGACTTAAATCTTGAAATGCTCATATAGTTTGAATGGAACATCAGAATGACTTGGAATTTGAACCCCACCCTTATCATGGACCCTAAATCAATAAGAGATAATAAAATTCACTACTAAGAAACTTGGAACCTAACTTGGATAAAACCCAAAAATGAAGCTAGTTAGGGATAATGATGAGAATCTAATACATGTATGTAATCTTGTTCTTAATCAAGTGTTTCTTACAACTAGATGGTCAATGCTAAGATAATTTATGAATCTCTAAAATCATATATGGGCTTTAATAATTATATTATTATGGATATATTGCTTGAAATGTGATATATAAGTATGCTTGTTTACTTGCTCAAATATTGCCATGTAGTACTCTAGTATTGTACTCGATGTGTCTCATACCTTTGTTTTGTAACTTCCAAACATAATATAGAAACTCCATTATACAAACCTTATGCACATGCATACATTCTCGAGGTAAGGACATGAGGTTGGGCATCCTACTAGAGTTGTGAATATAGGGGGGGACCATGTCAATAAAAGGGTTAGCTAATCTTGAGCACCTTTATTGGACCCTTCTGATGGGAAGTTGGTCAAAGGCCTTAAGATATGTAATCTTGTTGGTATTATTGGAGTGAAATGATATAAAACACATATTCTTTCTTTTCTAAATACTTAACTTTTTTATTCTTGCACGTTACTTCTATAAATCTTTTCAGATTATGCAAAGCTTATGTATATGTATCTTTTATCCCTATACTCAGCACCTTGTGTTCTTGACCCACCTTAGTTCACACATCTTATAGGTTTATAGATTGCTAGAAGGTGATGGGCTTGGTGAGATATGTTAGATGTACTTGTTGTAGATCCCTACTATCCATGAGTAGACTGGTAAATTTGTACTCTTGAACATGTAATTGAAAGCTTGTAATGAACAATGTTGATTAATAATATTTGTTGAATGTCGACATTATGATTGGTGTGTTTATATTGTTATATGTTCATGTATGAGAAACTTTCCACTTCTACATTTGCACTTTGATAATACCATGCTAGGGATGCATGCCTAAGTCATGTCACCATTGACTTTGTAGTCATTTGGAGTTAGAATTTGGGTAATAAACAGTTCCGTGACAGATGGTATTAGAGCATGAACAATAACTACAACAAAAACTACACACATGAAACACAAAATAAACTCACATTACATCTCAACTAGAAACTTAATAAGATGTCCTTATGGACTACGTTGAATTATTGACTTAGCCTCTAGGTTAGAACCTAGATGTTCTAGAACTAGATGTACGCTTGGGTAATCCCTAGAACCTATCTTTTCTCCTCCTTCTATCCTATAGTATGGGTTGTAGGTTCAGGAGGGTGAGAAAGGGGAGTTATTGCTACAACCCTAGACATATATTCATGACATGTGCTTAGGGTAGCTGCAGAGGTATGTACCATGTTATTTGTAGTTCTCTAGGTGTCATTATACTAGACTGCCTAATGAGTGTGGTAATTGCTTTTGTTTTTGGTTTTATTCTAATGGAGTATGGTGGTTTCCATCGCATGTTTCAATGTTGGAGAAAACCTATTTCAAGTATTAGTATATGTCCATATGAAAAGGTTACCACACACAGAAAGGTAGTGAGTGTCAATGTAACCTAAGAGTAAGGCATGTAACCTAAAGTCTAGATGAGAGAGTTTAGATGGCAATTTTTGCCTCTAGAGTTGTCTAGAGCCATGATAAAGGTTAGGCTAGTAAGTATCCTAGATGACCTATAATGATGATTATGATGATGATGATGATGATGATGTTATTAGTTTCTCCATGATGATATAAGTTGATTTTGGAGGATTCAAGTGTGTATTGATGATATGAGAAGAGTTTAACCACCACCCTAGCTAATCCTAGCACCTTGTATGGTACATATAACTTGGTTGATGTGCTAAACATAGCTAGTGGGTTGACTTGCTTGGTTGTGTCTTGTTTGGTACATGTCAAGATATTATTAGTGATATATGGTTTGAGAACAACACAAGCCTCAATCCCATTAAAAAGGAGGACCTTTAGAATGGGACATACAAAAAGGGTGACCTCTTAATATGAGTCAAACCAATTTTATTGAGTTTATTTTATTGATATAGGGAGAAAATGAAGAAAGAAGAGGGGTTAAAATTCCTTCTCATTTGTAAAATTTCCCTTACCTAAACTCCAAAATGTGTGAATTGTTGAAAAATATGCACAAAGAAATGTATGATGATGAGTCCCTGGATAGAACACTTCTAAGTATATGTGTTGAGTTGCCTAGTGTGTGGTTTCTTTAATGATGTTAAACCCTGGATTTCCTATGAAAAGACATAACCCGATAGGAAGAGGCAATTGAATATATGATTTTTGGTATATAGGTGAGGGAGATATCCCAAGACCCTAAGATGATGTACATGACATGTGATCATCATGACGAGCCTCATACTTGGGTTAGCGATTTGATGTAAAGGTATCTAGTGATTGCTCTTATTTGATATGTGGGGTAAAAGTTTGGTATGGTTAGATGTTGGTGGTTATCATGTTTTGCCTTGACATAGATAGGTCCTAGCTTGAGTGGCTTGAGCTTTTAGAGCTCTTTCTAGATACAGGTGACATAATTACAAAACCTCAACGTTAGTGATAATTTTGTCCCTCATATGATGATTTATGTTTGAAATAACCTCACTTATGTTAAACTTGAATATGGATGATAAGTCACTGTCATTATCTAGAGAGAATACAAAATCATACCTTACATAAAAGATATAGATATGAAGTCATGAACTCGATATGATGATGCTGTGAAATCTTAGCTTGAATGATCATGAATACATTGCTTAATTTAAGACCCAAAATTAGAAATTCCATACATAATTGAGGATAGTGGTACAATATGGGGAAAACTAAAACATGCATGAAATATAGTATAATGATGAGATATGTATACGATAATAGTCTCATTTAGAATTCATGATAATGAAGATATAACACAGATCATTGATGATACACCTTGGGCTTGTATGAGTATATGTGCACCCCATGATGGGGGATTCTTTGACACTCATAGGATGGTTAACTATACATGATGAATATGGAACTTTGACCTTTAGCTATGATCTTGGAGATATTTTGAGGATGAAAAATTATTTTAAGGAGGGAAGGATGTAACAACCTAACTTTTCCTATCCTCTATTGTACTCATTCTCTATCTCTTCAAGTAACCCTATTACTAAATTGGACATCAATTTCATAGTCTGAGTTTTGTTATACTCCAATTTGATCACCATGATGACTAATTTCATATAATGGAGCTCTAATCTAAGAAATTTAACAAAGTATCTTGCTATATCATATTGCCATCTTACAAGGTAAATTGAAGTTTTTAAGGTGATCACTTTGCTTCTTGATATATATTAAGTGGTAGAGGATTCAATCATGAATATAACGACACAAAATCACCTCAATTGGACCTTCATAGCCTAAGTCATGACAATTCAAATTTTGATCCATTTTTAGTTGTTTTAATAAATTTAATGCAGTTTTTTACCCTAAATGGGCCTAAAAATGGGTGTGCGGCCCTATATTGGTGGGCGCCTCCCTTGACAAGTTAGTCATACATTATTTTATTTTTAGTCAATGGTATCCCTCAGATCCTAACCCATGGATTCTACCCTTGATCCAACAACTCTAAGGTTATCCTCTTCCTTGGTTCATACACTATAGTAGAGGTAATTTTTAGCAACCAATATGCTATGTCTTAGCCCCTTTTGAGCAATTGGTACTCTAAGTAGCTTCTTTTCACCTTTACACTTGTTTCCCCTATGTTTTTCATCTTACACGCTCACCCTAGCTCACCCCCTCACCCTTCCTTTTCTTGGTTGTGACCATGGTGGTAGCCATAGGAAGTACTCTGTGAGCATGCACCCTAGGGGGGCTCCAGCTCGTGATCCCATGTTGAGTCTGTGTGGCCACTCAATGAACCAAGATCTCATACCTTCTTGCCTTCCCATATGCTCCAACGAGCACTTATTGAGAATACCTTCGTGCATGAAACACACTGGCACAACATCAAGGGGCGGATCGTAGCATCTGGGAGTAGTGGGCGGTGATCAAGGATGATGACGTGTGACCCCTAAAAAACAAGTGGCAGTAGAAAAGGATATCAGGAAGCCAAGCACTGTGAGATGAGAAATGGGTAGGCAACCACTATGGGACACTTAATCCAAGCCACTGAGAAGCTCATCAATAGTTATCTTTGCTGAATGCATGATCATTGTAACCCCTTAAGTGGATTCTCTATAGTTCTGATGCAAATTATTTTTGGTGATGGGGGAACCCCTCCTCAGGGCTCATGATATTTGTGACAAATCCTGGAAAGGTAAAATGCAGAGACACTACCCCGCCCGCAAGGACAGTGGCCCAGTAAGTCACATCATTGGTCGTCCGACGTGAAGGGCTAAATCATTTCTGAGTAGCACACCCAGTGGGATTCAAACCCAGGACCCTTTATGAGGGGCTTGTGGTATGACCAATTGAGCTACCACTCGCGTATGTTGATGCAAATTATTGAATAATGCATAATTCTCTCATCCTTTGGCCAAACTAATTGAATCGATATACCAAATTGATCAGCTCCACAAGACCTACAAGATGGACCAACTTGTGGACCCTAAATATATTTTCTTTTTCTTAGTTTTGCTAAAAACACAATCTATGACTACGTTTGACTCCTTTTGATGCATGTTAATGAGAAACATTGGATCTTTGATACCCAATCTACTTCATACACCTCAAATCAATAACTTTTATGAAGATGGAACACTATGCAATATGTAGTTACCATTCTTGATCCTTAATTGACTTCGATACACTAATGTAACATGTATGTGAACTTTAACCCTACAACATTGATCATTTGATAATCTTTCTCCATTGATTTATGAAACTCGTTACAATCTTGAAATTAAGTAAGTTTATGTTATCCATGAAACAATACCACCCCATGTGTTCCCTATTGTATTTATCTTGGCCTATATAGTCGTTATGCATGATTATGATCCTTTTACAATGATGCATGTTTATAATGTGTAACCTTGGTCTGCTAAGACATTCAACCCTCTTATATCCTTGAAATCAGTATCCCTATGATATTTGAAGATACGAATGTTCGTGATATCCCAATTTTATGTTATGATGTTACATGTGACTCTAAGTCCACTAGTGGTGACCTAGTGGGATTCATATGACTTGTTTGCCTTTCTTATGCCCTAATCTCGATATTGGTCGTATTATTATGATCTTTCCTCTTAAACTAGAGTTGGTTCTTCTATTCTTGATCACCTTTCTATGGATTATCACCCAAGTATTATGTTGATCCCACATGTCATATGAACTACATTGATGCTTGCATGTATGTAAAAATGTTAATACCTAAGGTTAGGAATATGATGCCTAAACCCTAGGGGATATCCACCCATATTAGAATGTGATTCTTATACCCATAATTTCCTTATATAAATCATGTTTTATGCTTGGATCCCTTTTCCTTATGGGATCATGACCTTGTATGCCCTATTATGAATCTGATAAACCTAAAATATGCATAAGTGGCTCAGATCTTAAAATGCTCATATAGTTTAAACGAAACATCAGAATGACTTGGAACTTGAATCACACCCTTATGATGGACTTTAAATAAATAAGAGATCATAAAATGCACTAATAAGCTAGCTAGAACCTAACTTGTACAAAACCCTAAAATGAAGCTAGTTAGGGATAATGATGAGAATCTAATACTTGTATGTAATCTTGTTTTTAATTAGGTATTTCTTATGGATATATGTCCAATGCTAAGATAAGTTTTGAATCGATGAAATTAGGTACGGGCTTTAATAATTATATGACTATGGCTTTCTTGCTTGAAATGTGATACGTATATATACTTGTTTACTTGCTCAAATATTGCCATGTAGTATTCTAGTATTGTACATGATGTTTGTCTTGATTGTTGTTTTGTAACTTGCAAACATAATATAGAAACTCCATTATATAAAACTTGTACACATGCATGCATTCTCGGGTTAAGGACATGTGGTTGGGAGTCCTACTTGAGTTGTCAAAATAGGGCGGACCATGTAGATAAAAGGGATAGCTAATCTTGAGCACCCTTATGGACCTTTCCAATGGGAATTTGATCAAAGACCTTATGATATGTAATGTTGTTGGTATATGAAATGATATAAAACATGGGTTCTCACTTTTCTAAATACATAACTTGTTTTTTCTTGCTTGTTACTTTAAAAAATCTTTTCAAATTATGCAAAGCTTATGTATATGTATCTTTTAGCCTTGTACTCAGCACCTAGTGTGCTTGACCCGCTTGTTTCACATATTTTATAGGTTCATAACTAGCTAGAAGGTGATGAGCTTAGTGAACTATGTCAAGTTTACTTGTTTTAGATCCCTAGTATCCATGAGTAGACTAGTAAAATAGTACTCTTAAACATGTAATTGAATGCTTGTAATAAACAATGTTGCTTAACAATAGTTGTTGAATGTTGAGATTATGATTGGTGTTTTTATCTTGTTATCTATTCATGCATGCTAAGCTTTCCTCTTCTGCATTCATGCTTTGATAATACCATGCTAGGGACAGATGCCTAAGTCCTATCATCATTTACTTTATAGTCATTTGGAGTGAGAATTTGGGTAATAAACGACTTCGTGACAACTATCTTTTATGACTACTCGTCTTTTCACACAATGATGTCCCACATTGGCACAACCAAAGTTACCGCACATTGGAACTTCACATTGGCACACATCACCACAATGTATTCCAACAATGTTTATGCCTATTTACATAGATAGGAAAACTCTAGGTAAGACAAGATCAGAGGATATGAGTATTCTACAAGAATTAGGAAACGACAATAGAAAAAGATAAGGAAATAATGTCTTAGAGTCCATTTCTAACATTAGTTTACACTTTCTAAATATTGTTAGATATAATTTCTTATCCAATTAGGATAAGTGACAAAATACTAACAGTTGTGGCAGCATGCCTGCGCGCAGGGGCATGAACCAGCCAGGGAGAGGAAGCTCCAAGTGGGTTGCATGCCTATAGGCAATGACAACCACTAGGCTTGATCTTCATATGTTTTTTATCACATCACAATGGACCCAATATCCTTGGATGAGCAGAGTGCGGCCCAAGCTATCTCCCAAACTCTTAGATAAAAGTTCAATGGTCCAAATCATCCAAATTGATGTATTAATTTGAAAATTCATCAAAAATACATAATTTATCCAAAGATAAACTTCCAATATATCAACTTGATCATAAGAATGAAATCTATCATCTAAAAATATTTTCATAATATGTTCATGCTCAAATTTCTGATATATATCCTAAAATGCATACTCTTAAAGTAATTTATAAATTATTTAATGTATTTAATGCTCAAGCTTGATCCTTTATGATTTAACACTTTTGTTTAGTCTAATATCAGTCAGTTTAACATCTAGATACCTTAAGATTCAAACTTTGTCTACTTGTGTACCTCTAAATGATGTAATGTTGCTTGAATGGCCTAAACCAGACCTATATGCAAATGATCACTTCTTTTATGTTATGACTTGTTTGAGTATTCTTCAAACCTATAAAAAATTTTAAATAAGTATATTTCTCTCTCAAATTCCATCATTTTCGATCATGATCCTTCTTGAACCCTAATGATGACCTTGTGACACTTATGGTGTCTTAACATGACTTGATGTGCACTTCGTGATGGATGTTAAACCCTATGATTTTATTGAGCTAAAGTTCCTAAAGATTCTATGTGACCTTGAAATAATTAATTTTTCATGACTTGTACCCCTAATATCCTTACAAAATAGTTGTGTGCCCTAATATGACTAAATACCATAATCTTGACTTGAGTTGTGACTTAATGCATGTGTTGATGACTAGATCTCTAATATTGTATGAATCTTGCTCTAATGATTATGTATACTACATCATGACTTTAAATCAACAGGTTGATGTTATTTGTTTCCACCTCTAACTGGATATCTTTTATGTTCTAGTGACTACTATATTGCATGACCATGACTCACAATGACAATGTTGATACTTATGTTGTTTAGGCTTTTCTTGAACCTCATGTTTCTCCACTAATATCATGAAACCATAACCTTATGACCCTTAATCTTAGCTTTGATGTGTCTCCCTAGGTTCTAGATGAACCCATATTGTATGATGTAACACTATGAACATGCATGACCTAGATTAAGATAATGAAATCAATATTGGAGGTTTTGATAGCTAGATCTAGGTGACACATCCAACCCCCATGATAATGACTAATGAGAAAAAATCTTTCCGACTTTAATCTAATTGAACTTATTTGTAATGAAAGGATATTTATGATGACCTAAATGCCAAGATCTAGTCAAAAGTTGGTAATTATGGTAATCTTATCAATGGTTAATCTTGTGCTCTACTCAAGGTACACTTTATCCTCCTATCGACCAGACTAGTAGTAATGAACTTTCTTGTATGTATGTATTCTTGTTTGAGCTACTTGTTTCCTATGATTACTATTTATTATCTTGACTAAACTATGCTAAAGACACCCTGAACATTACTTGACTTGTCCATTATACAAACCTTGTGGACCTTCCTGTATTCTCGGGGTAAGGGCACAAGACATGTTGAAACATGTCTATCTCGTTGAATTTGAGTCCCCTCACATAGAAATAGGGTGACATTAGTCTTTGAGCCCCAAATGCAACTCATGGACCTTTTGTTTGGGAAGTTGGTCAATTGCCATATAACGTTGTTTTAGTATAATGGAAATGCATTTAAAACATGCTTCCTTGTTAATAAGAAAGTATTAAATGATTTTGTTAGCTTTCTCACTATTACATAAGCTTTTCCAAACATATATGTTCTCTTAAACCTACACTTTTGTGTCTTTTATTGCATACTTCACGTAGTTGTGTTGATGTCTACCAATTCTATGATTTTAGGTAACATGTACACTATAACTCTTGTATCATCGTTGTTTCCACTCTATTATGATAATCTATCTCTCTTACTTATGGAATTATATAATGTTGTGTAAATGAAACCTCCACATGGTTGATATATGGGACTAAGATCTTATGTTAGTTACTAGTTTATAAATATTTAGTTATTCCATGTTTTCATACATTTATACTCTATCTTATTGGTTGTGGTTTTTATGCATAAGTTATGTGATCATTTCTAGTATGAATGACCATGTCCACTCACCTTTGTTTGTGTACCTATTAGGAATTTTGACTTAGGGTAATAAACTATTCCATGACAAGTTGGATGACCAGAATTCATGCCTCCTGAGTCAGTAACAATCATTAATTTTGAATCTTGGATTGCTCGGTCGATCCACCCCATGGATTGATTGACCAAATCACTCTCTTGGGCACTATTCAAAATGATGATAGGACAATCAAACTCCTTGGTCATCCTACCAAAAGTTCATCATACACGTTGCCAAGTGGCTAATCGGATGACCAGACTTCCTGCTCACCCGACTAGCATAGAAGATAAAGCAAAATTACACAGTCGCCAACCGAAGGATATTTTAGAATAAAAAAAGGATACATCACCTAGTTGTCGGAGCTAGTTCAGACTCATATGAGAGACAGTTTTGGAGAAAGGGACCATAGGAATAATACCGTCCTCATGGAGATTTTCATACTGGTTGTTGTTGGAGTAGATTGTAGAAGTCATAGACCTTTGGGCACTTTCTTCTTCTCCACTAGTGACTTGCTTTTACCTCTTTCATCTTGTATTTGTGTTATTTCCATGACTATGAGAGAGTAGACCTTCCCATTGGGTATGGGGAGTAACCCCATTATATGTAGTCTATCCTAACTTTTATCAAACTAAATTAATCTCACTATATCCTATTGTTTTTCATTTGATTTATACTTGCTTGTTGACTTGATCTCTCAATTAGCATGGTTAATATAACCCTGAGCGTAGAGACCATGACACTTAGAATTAGATTCTTGAATGAATGTGTAGGATTAAAGATGTGAGCATGAAAGGGACCCTACATGATGATTGAGTCATGATCCATGGGTACGAGACCTCAAGCCCATAGAGAATTCAATCCTTGTGTAGTTTGCATTATGAAAGGGGGAGAATTCACATGGTCCTAGTTTTAGTTATTGTGATTACTGAGTTTTAAGGATTAGGGAGAGTATGTAGGTGATTCTTTTGAAAAATGTCCTAGTTCTTATTAATAATGGACTTTGAGCCTTTTTAACATTTTTTCCTTGTGTTGCAATATTCAAATTCAATGACTAGTCTATAATCATTATCAAAGAATAGGTTTGAAATATTGTTATCTACAAATGGTTTTCAGTGATTTTTAAAAAACTTCCTCTGGGTTCGACCCTTTGCTATATTGCAATTTATCTACCCAGTTATGGGTGAGTAAGTTGCAATTGTGAGAATGGTTGTAAAACTAGGGAAAATCTATCTTAGGAAATTTATTGTGCAATAAAGCTCACACCACCAACCTATCAATACACCTTCTGAACCACCTAGATTTGGGAGAGGTAGTGGACCATCCCGATATACTCGTAATACTAACTACTAGCATAATAGGAACAACCTTCAAAACTAGAATCAGAACCAACCAAAGCTTGACCTGATGGAATAAATGTTTGCCTTCACAATCAGGCAATATAAAATTAATGATAAGTTGAACCAAAGAACTATCACCAACAAAACATATAAAGCATGGTGCAAGCACAATTGTGAAGCATGATTGATAGAATATCTGATATGCAACAACACAAAAAATTATTGATCAACATCCTGAGAATCCATGAGATCTTATAAAGAACCTGAGCGGGAGAATTCCACATAACATAAGACGAAACCTAACCAATTGTGAAACTGCTACCAAGGCCACTCTCAAGACAAGAATTGTCCTTGATTCCACGACTACTAAACTTCAACAAGAAAGTATCTCTATATCTAACCTCCAACTAGAAATAAGAGAGCACGAAAAAATACCTACATTGACTATTTCTTAGAAGACAAACACAAAAGATAAAGGTCAAGTGAAGAAACTAGATGAAAATAAGGAATTGGAGTAATTTGAAGATGTTCTAGAAACTGGAGACCCATGTGCTTGTACAATTCCTTTTCAAGTATGAATTGATCAAGTCTCACCAGAAGAAAAGGTACAAGAAATTTACAAAAGATGTAAAGAAGTTGCACCTTGATACCCTATTTCTTGACACTATTGAAGAGATACTAACCTATGCCAAGTTCTTTAAGGACCTTATAACTATGAGAAGGAGACAAGATGATATAGAAGTGATCAAACTTGCAAAGATTTAAAGTGGTTTTTTTGAAGTGAGGATGCCCACAAATAAAAGATTCAGGAGCATTGACTATCCCATTCAAAATAGGAGACAATGAAGAAAGGAAAGGACACACTGATTTAGGAGAAAGAATAAGCATTATGCCACTAACACTAATGTGGAAACTTGGTTTGATAGACATGGTAAAACTGGGATGACAATCTAGTTAGTGGACCACACCTTCACAAAATCAGTTGTCATTGTCAAAGATGTTTCAATCATATTAGAAAATCCATCTCTCTCATGCAATTTTGTCATAATTGACATTGTGGAAGATCCATATGCCCAATGATCATTGGGAGACCCTTCCTTTCTACAAGAAGAGCACTCATAGAGGTGGAAGCATGAGTTACAACAATCAGAACTGGAAAAGAATCTTCTAAATGTTGAGTCTAGGACTCCATGAGAGATCCATCCCTATTTGAATCAAATACATATAGCAACAACCAACTCTTCATTGATTGTCAAGAACAAAATGTCATAGTGGACCCATTTTTTAGGTCTCTTACTGACTAGACTTTTGACATTGGGAATTCCGAGGTTGAGGAATTATTTGAAATTCCTAATGCAGATGAAATGATGAGATAGTTGAGTAAGTTGAAACTATTAACTATGCTTCTCTAGAAGGGACACATACTAATAATGAAACCCCAAAACCAATTTTCCTAAGTTTAAATAACTCCTCAAGGCTCTTAGTTATGAATTCATATACGATGAAGGAAGAAAATTGTGTCATCATCAATTTTGCATTATCTAAGGAGAGAAAACTTAATTATGAACTAAAATTGTTAGAAAAAGTGACAAGATATTACATGGATTTCATAGAAGGCTTAAACCCAGTTGAATACATCCACAAAATACATTTGGAAGAAAATGCTAAACCTCTAGAACAAGAAAAAGGAAGGTTGAATAAAAATCTAGGAGAGGATGTCAAGAAAGAGGTTATCAAGTTGTGTGATGCACAAGTTATGCATGACATCAGAAATAGAAAATGGGTGAGCCATATCGACATGGTACCAAAAAAAGGGGGTCATGATTGTGGTGATGGGAGACAATGGTGAAAAAAGTAAAACCAAAACTATAACTAGGTGGAGAATGTGTACAGACTATGGGAAGCTCAACTAAGCTACCAAGAAATGCCATTCACCCTTCCCTTTATCGACTAGGTGCTCAAGCGTCTAGCCCACCACTCTTATTTCTATTATCTTTGTGGTTATTCTGAATTCTATCAGGTACCAATACACCCTAGTGATTATCAAAACTCAACATTTACCTAATTGTGTGCTACCTATCCTTTCCAAAGAATGTCGTTCAATTTATGCAATGCATCTGACCTTTCAAAGGTGTATGATATCTTTCTTTGCTGATTTTCTTGAAGACATTGTGGAAGTACTCATGGATGACTTCTATGTTTATCAAACATCCTTCAATAATTTCATTAGGAACTTATCTCTTATGTTGAAGAGATGTGAAGAGAAACATCTACTACTTAACTTAGAGAAGTGACATTTGATGATACATGAATAAATTGTGGTAGGGCATAATGTCTCTAAGAGAGTAATGAAGGTTGGTTTGGGAAAAGTCAAAGACATATCCAAACTTTCACTACCTAAGTTAATGATGTGTGTAAGAAGTTTCTTAGGATGTGTCGGATACTATAGACACTACATTAAAGACGTTTTAGAGAAACTCAAAGCCATTGTCTAATTTACTTGTATAGGATGCCAGCTTTGATTTTGATGATAAATGTTTGAAATCCTTTAAAATGTTGAAGAATGCTCTCACTATAGCTCCAAGAATCCAACCTCCAATTTGGGACATACCCTTTGAGTTGAAGTGCAATGCAAGCAATTACATTATAGGGGATATCCATTGATAAGAGAAGGATAAGAAACATCATGTCAAATATTATGTTAGAAGAACATTGGATGACGTTCAAGGTAAATTATATAATAAGTAACACTAATAAAAATTGGGCCATTATTCACGAGTGAGTCCTGTCACAAACCCCTCTCTACAGACCCTCACAAATAGGGACGGTTGTGGGTCTGGCCCTCACAAATGGTCTGTGAAGAGAACTCACGTGACAAATACCAGTGGCCCTCACGAATACAATTGTCACGGACCAACTGACCCTCAAGAATGTTATATTGAGGGACTATTTAGCCTTCATAAATAAATTTTTGAGGGACTATTTAGCCTTCATGAATACATTTTTGAGGGACTATTTAGCCTTCATAAATACATTTTTGAGGGACTATTTCGTTCTCATAAATACATTTTTGAGGGACTTTATGGTCCTGGAGAATATATTTTTGAAGGGATAATGCCTTCATTAATATTATTTTTAAGGGGCTATGTGGTCGTCATCAATGCAATTTTGATGGTCAATCTGGACCTTCATCAATATATTTATGAGGGACTACTATAAATGATTTTGTTATTGATTATTGAATGATTTATTAAATGATAATTAATTGTTACTATAGTGAATATCAAATTTTAAATGAAAACTTTGTATACATAACCTCAAGCAAAATTTTTATACTAATTCACATGACATCATAAGAAGATTCAACACCAAAATGACACATAAAAATGTTAAATCACCTCAAACCAAATTTGTTATTGAAGCAAAATATTATCCATACATTGCATGCTCAACGTTGATATAAATAAAGAGTACATATGGTTCAAAAATTTGAGATTGATGACAATCAACATATCATGCTAGAAACTCTTAAGATCTATAATGTCTCCATATTCCTTCAAATGGTGTGGTGCTCGTCTTCAATGCCAGGCCTCATACGGTTAGGTACTTGAATATTCTTCTCCTAAAAATGACAAATCATTATATTAATAGAATTTAAAGTTTATACATAAATCATAGTACAACAAACAACTTACCTTTATATTTCGGTTTTGGTCTACTCAAAGGTACATTGTCCATCGAAATCCATCATTAAAAGTAATTCTACCCTATGAATATAAATACAAAAAGGAATCAGAGTGAGTGCGAAGTAGAGATAAATGTAAGTGAACCAACATAGCAGCAACATGCACCAGTAAACTAAAATTATGATTGAACTTAGTCAATAGTACATAATTAAAAAAAACTCAGTGGGTTATATGGCCTTGAAGAATCTCCACGGAAGGACTAATGTTTAAGAAAAGAAAACATAATGGCATTGCTCTCTAGTACTGAAGTGCAATATGCAAACAGTTGTTTAGGTAAGTAATCTAAATATAGATAGTTCACTTCTCTTGGGGGACATGAAGTGAATTCGTGCAATAAGACAAATTGCAGTTGTGAAATCAAATGTAGTGATATGCCTGTGTTTGTATGTAGTATAAACAATACGAAGCAGATATTAACATGCTGCTGTAGTTTTTTCAGTAAACATTGGAGACTTTCAGAATGAATAAATAAGTTCATGCATACTCATTTAGTCAATTTCATAGACCAGAATATGATTCATGATATCTAGTTCATCTTGGATTTTATATATGGACTCTTTTGAAGACATAGCCATTTTGATTATAGCTCGGCTTTGTAATGTAAATCAACAATGACAAGACAGAATTAAAGAGTAGCTGCATATTCGGATTTTTACACACTGAAATAGGCTTCAGCTGCAGACTTGCTAGGACAAGGGGCGTTTATGGTACATTTCCTATTATAAATATATACTATATATGATTCCATAAAGGAAACACAAAAGTAGAGAGCAAAAAGGAGATTGCAATAGCAGCAGGAGGTTGAGGGGGAAGGAAGACAAAAGAAAATCAACTGTAGCAGCAACAGTTGGAGAAGAAGGTGTAAAAGAGGAATAGAAGAAAATAGAAAAAAGAGGTGGGAAGAGGTTATAAGTAGTAGAGGAAATGGAGGAGGGTGAGTGAGACGAACCAGGAAAAGATAATAATATAGCAACATTCATAAGATGTGGAAGAAGAATTGTAAAAAACACTCTAACAGAATAACAGTAACTCAGTCCATAACAGTAAGAATAATGGAGGAGGGTGAGTGAGACGAACCAGGAAAAGATAATTGTATATAATTGTTTTGGCCACCCGTAGAAAATTGGGTAATCTCAGTCCATAACAGTAACTGCAGTGAACATACACATCTGTTCTCTTTTTATTTTAGTCAACCACTTTTTAAATCAGGCATATTCACCTAGAATGACATACAATGCTACATGGATCTAAAAATTGCCCATAATAATGCCCAAAATCCAAAGATTTTTCTATTTCTTACTCAAATTGAAATTGTATATTTTCCTTCAATCTGCAAATTATGTGCATTAGTGTATATGGTATTCAATAACCAATAAATACCTACAACCTAAAGAATGATCCAGGCTTCAGGAGAAAATTTGAATTGTTTTTTAATGACTCAAACCTGTTACATTGTTAACACATGTATAATGAAAGGTTGAATTCAGCAGTAACTAATATTATCCTGAAATTTCCATGTTCATACTCCATAACACGGTCAACATTCTGGAAAAAAAGGTGGAGAAAAAATAAACAGATGATATACGACATACACATGCACATCCTGCACAATACATACATATTCACATTCATAACCCCCCCTCCTTTAAAAGAAACACACCGAAAAAACACCAAAAATCACCATATTAGCACCCACTGGTACAAAAACTTTTTTTATGGCAGCTTTCATTTCCTAAAACCTTCAAATCTAAATTGCACACCATGAAGCAAGGTCAGTTTGGAACATTCTTGTATTCATAAAAGGAACTACAGATGGAAAAATAGAAATATTAACTTCCTGTACATCAATAACTGGTTCAGCCTACTGTAAACAAGCATGTGGCCCAGGTTTCTTCTTTTGAAAGTAAAAGATTATGAAGTCGAACAAGAATGATTCAAAGCATTTCTATCATGCATTGGTGTCATCTCACATATACTCTCAGCTTACGACGTGACCATTAGGTGCATCTCACCAACATTCATAACTGACTGGTGATCGTTGAACAATTGAAGGTCCTCCAGGTTTAGGCAAGGCAATTTTGACATCAATAAGTCTCTATACTGTCATGTGATGCCTGACCTTATAACATCATCTTGAGGAGAGAACCTAATAGAGAGCAAGGAGGGGACAACGCAACAAAAAGAAAAGAGAAATCTAGGGATGTCAGCAGAAGAGAGGGGATATAAAAGTCATTACTTACAAATGCTACAACATTGTTACTGGTATCTACTCTCCTGAAACACACCAGTGACAGCTCGACATTTTACTCTCCAAATCACTGCAAAGTCCACCCTAAGCATTGTTTTTGTATAGTTGTTCCTCCTATAGATGCAAGGCCTCTAGGATCCACACTGCAGGGTGCTTTCTTTCAGAATCTTGGTTCCTCAGTGCGTGCAGGCCCATAGAAGAGCATGAGACATCTCCTCAAGTAATGGCCTTCCAAGATGGATGGAATGGTGTTTTGACTATCATTAAGATGCTCAAAATTACTATAGCCTGGTCAGAGCTTCAAATCCCCATCTAAAACTGGCACGTTCAAGGACTGAAAAACTACATCCACCACTGAACTGGCTGCTTCTTTAATAGCCTTTTTACTGGGATCACTACACAATAATTTGCTCTGAGTTCTCTATTGTGAACACCCTCCCCTATTTCTAGATTCAGTCCCCGTCCTGTACCTTTACGAGACAGCGGAAAGGCAAAGAGGCAGGGGTCAGGTGATGGAACTATATGGCATCAACCCAATAATAAATGATGAATGATTTCAACTCTTGGCGACTAACCTGGAAATTACTTATACATGTAAGGGGGTTTTGACATTAGGGATTAGTTTTAAAAAGGTAAAAATAACCATCAAAGGCCAAGGTTTTTAAAATGGTAACTTGACATAATCCTATAAAGATTGGATCATCCTTTTTGAAGATTATGAGGAAAATGTGGAAGGAAATAGTAGAGTAAGTGGTAGAGAAAAAGTATTGTGAAAATGTGTGGTTTTTAGGGACTATGGTTGCCAAGTTAGATCAGGTGTAGGTGAGTAGAATAACTTAGGACTCGTGATTTTTTCCCACTATTTTGTTGGACCTAGATTGGAAAGGTCATAAGGGACAGGGTGTGGGGCCCTATTCTCACATCAGCTACTTGCCTCAATTACAACCTCATTTAAGATTAGCATAATTTTAACAACATAAATCCTTATCTCAATATTTAGATTTATTTGTCCTTGTATTCAGTAGTACCATGACCTACATCTATCATCATCAAACAAATTTTCCCTAATAACATGGAGTTATCTCTATATATTGTTCTCTAAAACTCTCCAACTATGGGGTTTAATTACCCATTTTGATAAGTTTCAAATAATTATAAATTAGAGATAGTGTATAAAACTTATATCAGTGATACATCAGGTGTAAAATTAATCATAGAGATTAACAAGATGGCCACAGTCTGCAATTATATCAGTCATGATTAGAGAAAAGAATGCATGAATTAATATGAAGAGTTACAGTTGAAACCATTATTAGAGAGATTTGATGGGCAGCTGGACATGTATGCCATATTGAGCAATTGTAGGCCTTTATTATCTCATCTTTTTATTTCATATTATAGTATATTTGTGTATATTATTCATTTCGTATACTATATACCTATAGTTATAAGTATATGATGTAAATATTTAAGATAGATGTATTATAAGGAAAGTATAATTTAAGAAAGTTAGTATCATATGTAAAGAATAGGTTTTCTAATTAAGAAACTTGTAACTTAGACAAATTTTTAGGAATCAGAGATAGGATAAGATTGTGTTGATCTAAAACTTGTGAAATCTATTTATCAAAACACACTTAAATTGTTGTCCCATTACCAATAGTCTTATGATTGTGTTGAAGAACAAGATTTTGCAACATACACACCATCTGCTAGAAACCAATAATCTTGTGACCAGAACGGGGTGTAAATGATCTGTACTAATTTCGTAAACCAACTACCCAAGAGGAATGTATGCCAGTTAGGAATTCTCAAATTATTTTCATAATCAGAGTAGAATTGCATGCATGCATGCAAAGAAGACCTAAACCCCCAATTGACTTAGGAGTCACAATCTGACCCATGCCACTAATGAAAGTGAAGACTGATTTGCAGTTATTTTCAAGATAAACGAACAAATAGTTGCATCAATAAGATGGTAGAGAGATATGTGTAATACGGAGGTATGCATAGAAAATGTAGGGATAGATTGAAGAGCATCCTTGGCAAGGCACACCAATCCTGCAGGTTTAAAGTTTTCGATTCCCAACTCATAGTACGATTACTAATTTTATCATGCAAGTGATCATAGGTTGATTGTGTGATTCAATCACAGATGATAGGAACACCCTTCCAAGATCTGAGGTTGCTTTCACACTAGAAATAGAACATATTTGTCTTCTCAATGCATGAGGAACAAAAGTTGAGAAGAAAATGGATCTTTTATCTATTGAGATGGCCTGTTGTGAATCCTGGATAAATTAATCAAAACAAGTTAATATCAATTGGATCTATCAAATGCCATCTCTTACAAATAGAATTATATCTTTCACAAAGGCTAGATGATAGAAATTCAGTCCTTATTGAGATAGTTTTGAAGGTTCCAAAGAATTCTGTTTACAAAATCCTTGATTAGAAGGCTAATTCTATTAAGACATAAGACAAATACATATGGAGACAAGGGATCCCCTTGACGAAGACCTCTTGATGCCTTAATGCTAGGTAATCATTTTCTATTCCAAGAAAAGCAATTTGGAACGCCACAAATGTATTGAATTATATAGTTGATATGTGTGGGACAGAACCCTAATTTTGTGATATTATCTAGAATAAATGTCCAAGTGAGACAATCATAGTTTTTTCATCAAATCAATTTTAACCATCATAAATGGTGCAGACCGGGGCATTCTAATGTTATGCATTAACTCCTATATGAGAAATATATTGTATGATATTCTATTTCCAAGAATGAAACTATATTTCTCTTCACATATCCATGTAGACATGAAGGGTTTTGAACGATTCACTAGGATCTTCCATATCATTTTCAAGCAGACATTATTTAAAGAGTTGGGCAAAAGTCTATACATCTTCTTGAATTTTAGACTTTAGGAACTAGAACCATAGTCACATTGCACAATGTCGAACACAAAGGCATCCCTTGAAGTGCAAATGATGATGAACTGAGGGTAGAATAATTAATTAATTGTACTCCAATTAAGTTGTCTGTTTGTTGTTTGAGCTTCATAATTAACAAAATTATCTCAAGCAATGAGATGTGGTTTAATAGAATACATGGCACTTCAAAAATCCAACTATGATGACCAAATATTTTGTAAAAGATTTTTGAAAGAAGCATTGGTGTTTTGTCTATTCTTAGTCTTGAATATGTAGTTAAAGGGCCATCATTGAGAATTTAAAAATAAGATAGGGTTATGGTCTGAGTGTATACAAGTCAGATGATGAACCCTGACGAACAAGTCAGTAGAGAAAAGAAGAGTTTGCAAGAACCTGATCCAAGTGCTCATGAAGCTCGCCTGATTTATTAGGGTAAGGAAATCCTGAGAAGCCAAAATTTGAAAACCAGTTTTGAAAAAGGAACTCTTAGAATAATTGTGCTTCATGGAAGTTTAAAGAAGCATTACCTTTTTTCTTTAAAGGAGATAGAATAAGGTTGAAATCCCCCATGACTATTCATGGTCAAGAAATAGAGTAACCTAACCGTGGAAGATGATTCCATAGCAGGTGATGAATACTCAGTACATGATGTGCATAGAGAATTATAATATAGCAAGAGTTGTCTATAAAACAATGTAAGTATTGTTGATGACTTGCTATTACATGAACAGAAGTAGCACCCACTTATCTTAGTAGCTAGATACCGCTCGAAAAACGTCGAGCCTCTACTTGATGAGAATAAGAAAAAACAAATAGTTGGATGACTTATTCAATGTTATGTCTAGATATCTGAAGTTTAATAATTTGAAGTAAGTTAGGCTTATGGAAGCAAACCAAGTTGATCAACCTAGATTTTTTAAGGTGGTTTCCGATTCCCCCAACATTCCAACATAAAGTATCTAACATGGATTCAGTCAAGGTCATCAACCGTGGTAGTTTGAGTAGTAGAAAAATATCCACTTGCAACTTCTTGAATTGGGAACGTGTCAAGTAAGGTGGCGCCTTCATCTTCCCACCAGAACTATGAATTATTATTTCCATCTTACCACTGAGATTAGGGTAAGACAAAGGATAATTTCTAGTATTATGTAACTGGGACAAAATAATCAAACACAAAATACAAACAAAGCTTCAATTCCTGCAATCTATTCCATACACCATTTCCCTCCTAGTTTCCCCATTTCGTCTTACATCTAGACCATTTCCTGCAGCCTCTATCATGGAAACACTATTAAATAGAATGTATATCAGATCATTAGAATATTGAAACATAGGCTTTAACATAGTCAACATACAAATCCATAGACTGATATGTGAACTATGCTACTCCGCATCGTTAAAGTCTCTTATTAGCTTACATTGTTGATTTCACAAAGAATAACATGATGATTTTAATTTCCTGTAAAATAATTCAGATTCATACCTCAGATAAAAGAGCAACCACTACAGTAGAAATGCAAGGAATTTCTTCTGCAAGTTGGAAAATCACCCGCACAACAGTAAAAACTTGAAGGTCTTTTAACTGCAGTTACACAAAAGACAAAATGTCAAAGAAGAATCAAAATAATTTCCTAGAAAGTAGGACATGCTCAATGATTGTTTTTCATAGAAGAAGAATAATATTTGTTATACTCATTAGAATATTTACAAACTATCAACTAAACTAGAAACCAGCTGTAAAAAGTAGCTTCAACCATATCCTCTTATGAATTTGATTGCACATAACAGAATTATTGCTTGACCATAAAGCTTGGCAACCAGAATTCATTCCAGATCAAACATTCAGATACCTAGAGGTGGTATTGGAAAGGGTTCAACGCATCGGAGCACCCTCTTAGAAGCTCCATCAGGATCTCCAAGCTACCACCTCTAGCAGCGGCATGAACCGCCCTATTAAGGATCTCGGACCGGAAGATGGTTGTATCACCCCTGCTGCCCGATTCCCTGACCCGCACACCGCTGGCAGCACCATTGGGGATCCCCATCAGGAACCTGGGGGAGAGGGCGAAGTCGAGCAGCAGGCGGAAAACCTACGCATTCTTGCTCCTAGCGGCGGCGTAGAGGATGTCAGTGACACCGAACTCACCCTCCCCAAACACCATGAGCGGGTCCCGTTTGAGGAGCTCGTGGGCGAACGACAGCTCATCGGCAGAGGCGGATGTATAGAGGAGCCAGTCGCCGTACCCGGCACGAAGAAGCGAGTTCCCGGATGCATCCTCGCACTCGAGGAGGAGGCTTCACGCGACGGTTGAATGAATAATAGGAGGAAGTAGTTAGTTACCTGATTGAGAGGAGGACGAGGCTATAAGGCTGCTTGGTTGAGGTAGAGAAGAAGAGCGCCGATGTAGCCCTCCAGCTACTGTGCAGAGGTGCTTAGGACGGCCGGATCCCTCAAATTACGGGATGCTGCATGCGTCGAGTGGAGAACATGGCAATGTGTGGTGCCTTTTGGCGATGATGGTAGGATGGAGTGACATAGTGATTCAAGGAGACACCATGGCTGGGAGGAGAGTGTGAAATTGGGGAGGGTAGAGAAGCACGATGGGAGGTTAATTGGGAAGTGGAATTGGCGGAGGAATGGGGACACGCGGGCGAAGCGCCAATGAAATATTTTCATTTTGGGATTGAGAGAGGGGGGTTCAAGTTTGTGTCTAATAGGTTTGACTACATTTTTTCGTCTTACACATTTGTATTTTATAAATAGAAGTGGTTTAAACTACACCTAATGCATTTTTCACGGGGTGATTAGTGAGTAATGTATTTGTGAGGGACCCGTGTTCACATAAAAGGTCTAACTATGTTAAAAACACAGTTGAGGGATTTGGTCCCATTTTCATAGGATGAGCCCTCACAAATAGACATCATTATTCATGATTTTTGGTTCCTCACAAATGTTCTTTAACAAAGGCCAAATTTTTTGTAGTGTAATAAGTAGATGTTGGCTATTATTTAATGCCTTCAACAATTTTCAATCTTATCTGATAAGTTTCCAAGTGATAGTGTACATTGATCATGGAGCCATTAAGTATCTCGTGACAAAGAAAGATACGATGATAAGAATTTTGATATGGGTACTCATTTTGTAGGAGTTTGACCATAAAATAGTTGATAAGAAGGGATATAAATATGTTGTAGCCAATCATCTATCTAGAATCCAACTAGAATAAGACTGTTCCTTGCTCATCCACAATAGTTATTATGAGGAGTATCTCATGTTATCTAGATCCATTGACCTAATATGTAATGCCCGAGCCCACTGCCCAAGTCTCTAGTAGAGTTTCAGGAATGACGACTGGCCCCACAGACCACCACTAGCCTTAATTGCACACTTTGTCCACACTGACGCGCAAGCCAGGATCAACTTCCTGACAGTTCACCCATCTCAGTACTACTCCAAGCTGAGCACGCTTAACTATGGAGTTCTTAGTGATGGGCTCCCAGAAAAGGAGGTGCACCTTGGTGATATGGGTAGCCCAATCATTCCTTTTAAGATCAACATATCCAAGGCCTCAAATTCTGGGATGTTACAATCTCCCCCACTTACACTCTTGACATCCTCGTCAAAACTCAACTATAAGGCGTCATAATATCTTCCCCATTTCAGTGCAGACCCACAATGGCCCATGGACACCTAGCTCCCGATCACAGAATACCAACGCAAGGGTGGCTACGTCAACCATGGACATCCCTTTCCTACATGCCTAGACCGCACGGCTCAAGACTGGCATGCCATTCCCATGTGGGCCCCACCTACTAGAGGGGAATTAGCTCTGATACCATTTGTAATGCCCGAGCCCACTGCCCAAGGCTATAGTAGAGTTTCAAGAATGACGACTGGCCCCACAGACCACCACTAGCCTTAACTGCGCACTTTGTCCACACTGACATGCAATCCAGGATCAACTTCCTGACAGGTCACCCATCCCAGTACTACTCCAAGCTAAGCATGCTTAACTATGGAGTTCTTAGTGATGGGCTCCCGGAAAAGGAGGTGCACCTTGGTGATATGGGTAGTCCAATCATTCCTTTTAAGATCAACATATCAAAGGCCTCAAATTCTGGGATGTTACATAATAGTACCATGGTATCTAGATATATGCAAATATAGCTTTCCAACAACTTCCTCATGTATCAAATATAACAAAAAGAAGAAATTCTTCTCATATTTGAAGAACTATTACTGGGATGACCCACTGCCATTCATAAGGTATAGCGATAACCTTTATAGAAGGTGCATTCTTGAAGCATAAATGCCTTTCTTTATGATGTCATTCTTCACCATAAGGTTGGCACCTGGGTGAAGATACAACAAAAAATAGAGTTCTATTGTCATGATTTTACTAGTCCACTTAATTAAATATTATCAATCCTATGTAAAAACCTATAATAAATGTCAAAGAACTAGAAACATATCTATATGTAATACGATGCCAATGTCTGATGGGATCAAAGTTGAAATCTTTAATGTATGGGGGTCTATTTTATGGGGCATCACGCAACAACCAAAATACTTTGGTCACGGCCAATTATGTGTCTAAGTGGATATAAGTTATATGCAATTCCCAACTGTGATTGTAAAGCAGTTATATAATTCTTCAAAAAGGTTATCCTACCAAGATATGGGTTCCAAAACTGTCATAAGTGACAGGATATTCCTCTTCATAGAAAAACATTTTGAAGCACTTGTAAGAAAGTATAGCATAAAGTACCAAGTTGCTATACCTTATCACCCCCAGAAATCCGACCAAGTCAAAGTTTCCAATGAAAACATAAAGAAGATTTTAGAAAAGACAATCAGAAAGTCTAGGAAGGATTGGTCTGCTAAGCTAGATGATGCCTTGTAGGCATATAGAATAGCATACAAGACACAGATAGGGACCACCCTTACAAGATGATATATGAAAAAGCAATGTTAGGTACTAATGGAACTCGAACATAAAGCTTTCTAGTCAATCAAGTCTCTCAGCATGGATCAAGTATGGAAGGCAAGAAAAGATTCCTACAACTCCAAAATCGTAGGAGTTGATGCTACATGCATACAAAAATGCAAAAATTTTCAAGGAAAGAAACAAGATGTGGCACAATTCACATTTGAAGAAAAAGGATGTCAAAGAAGGAGAAAAAACCTAGTAACTTGATCAGTTTTAATTCCAGGACAACTCTAATCAAGGTTGTTGGGACCATTTATCATCAACAAATTATATCCATTAGGGATGATGGATACTTTTAGTGAAAAATCTAGGACCTCCCGCTGAATGGCCACATAGTGAAGAGGTATACAAAGATGAAGCCATCATAGGGAGGGATGCTCTACAACTTAATGAGTCATAGAATTAGACTTGACAAACATAGAACCTCAAGGTAATGACTCAAAACTAGCCCTCCTCTGGAGGCATCCCAAGATCTTTGACCTTATTTGTATTCATTGATAAACTTTATCTTTTCAATTAACCTTGCCAATTTTTCTTCTCACGTTTTGATTTTCAATAGCTTAGCCACCGTCTTCAATATGCAGATTTGTTTTATGAATTTGTAATACATTTGATCTACCATTAATAGAATAAATGTGATTCATGATAGGAACATTTATTTGATCAATGTCAGGTCAAAAAACTATCTTGGATTTCATTTATGGAGGCAATAACTCACAAACCAAGAAAAATGACAAGAAAGAACACTTCCATTTCATTGATAAATTGAAATAGAGTATATATCAATGGAGGAACCCCTCATTTTAATTGATTGTAATCGTCATTTTCTCATCGTCCTACAAAGACCCAAATTTCCATCATCCATAAAATATTGATCTCCATTGATTGATAAAACCCAAAATTTCATTAGTGCATGAAGCTCAGTAGACCCATCTGTAAAACAAAATAGTATTGCAATAACTATTTGTCATAAATACAAGAACAAGCACCCTCCTTTTATAGGATAGGAGGAGTCCCTCATTAATAATTCACTAATATGGGATAAAAGATAAGACACTAAAGAGTGCACAAATAAAGGAATAACTATGTATTATGTATACATACTCCCCATCAAGTAGGATCATGGATATCATGCATTCCCAACCTGTCCAACATAGATTGAAATATTGCCTTTGGTAGTGACTTTGCAAATATGTCAGCAAGCAAGTCCTCATTCTTGATGTATGGAGTGCCTATGTGCTTGGATAAAATGGATTCTCTAACAAAGTGATAATCTATCTCAATATGTTTGCTGCACCTCATGAAAAGTTGGATTATTTGCAAGAAAGGTAGCTTCTTTATTGTCACAATACATAGGAATAGGTGCAGAATCAGAGATGCCAAACCATTTTAAAAGCCCTTGAACCCAAATCAGCTCACATGTGGTATGTGCCATCGCTGATATTCAACTTCACCATTATATCTAGCCATGACAAGTTGCTTTTTTCTTCTCCAAGTGACAAGGTTACTACCTACAAAGGTGCAATAACCCCAAAATAGATGTACCATCAACCAGATTTTCAACGTAGTCTGAGTCAAAAAAATCTAATAATATTACAATGCACATTGTTATTATATAGAATACCCTTTCAAGGTGAGTATTTTAAGTATTTCAGAATGTGGCACACAACATCTCAATGACATCATCAAAGTTTATCAGGATACCTTTTGAAAAGTCCAACTATGATAGTGATGTCTTCTCATGTAACCATTAGATAGATACGCTTGCCCACAATTCTAGTATATTGTTTGTTGTCAGGGTAAGAAGGAGAAGAATCACTATCCTAATTTGTATTGGAAAATAGAGGAGTACTCACTAACTTGGCACCCAACATACCAGTCTCTTATAGAATATCAAGTATATACTTGTTGTGACATTAATAAATGCCAAAAGTAGAACGATATAGTTCTACTCCCAGAACATAACACATTTTTTTAAGATCTTTAGTAATGAAATGTTTTTGTAAATATTCCTTGGTATCCTGGATACCGTGATTGTAACTTCCATAAAGGATGATATCATCCACGTGCACAATTAGAATAATGAGGCCCTTAGAATTTTTTGTAACAAAGAAAAAATGATCAGAATGCGAGTGATTGAAGTGAAATTTGGCAAGAATTTGACTTAGTTTATCAAACAATGCTCTTGTACTCTGTTTTAGTCCATAAATGTGTGGGAATATTATTTATTCTTCAAATAATTCATACTATTTATCTTCTAACCATCAATCACTAACAATATAGGTAGAAAGCATAGAAACAAGAATTTGGTTTTTGACTATCCTCGCGTGATATCTCAATCAGATCACAGCTTGCTTATGGAAAATGATGGACATCATGAAAATCATGGTGGTAGAATTGAAAGAGCTACAGAGGGAGTGTGACAACATGTAGAAATAGAAAGATGACATGAGGAAGGAGAGAAAGACAAAATGGATCACTACTAGAATAGATGTGAAAGTAAAAGACCAAGGCATAGGAGAAACCATCTTTGTCATCTTTCTCGCCAAGTCTAACTTTAGTAGAACCCTCATCATCATCATCTTCTACATCCAAAAAAACAAAATCTATAAACCACTTCAAGCAAGGAATTTTCCTCCTTTATAAACATCAACTTGAAATTATCACCAAACACTGAGGATCCCCTTGATGCATAACAAAATAAGGAAGAAGCACCAACACCACCTCCATAAGTGTCTCGTTGATTAGTCTAGGAAGACTAAAATTCATAGGCTACATATAAAGATAAAAATGAAAGAGAAAAACCCATATCGTCCATACGTCAAAGACACAACCTTAAGAAAGTTGAATCTAATAACTAGACATGGGGTGAGGTAGAAGAAACCACAAATCAAATGTTGGAGAAGCTATTAAATTTATTGAATCTCTAAACCATCCCAGCCAAGTTTGTTTCATATACCTAAAACTTAATGATACAGAAGATCCTGCAACAAAAAATAAAGCTACAAGAGTAAGGCCACAGTAGGAACTAAATCTTCTGATGGAGACGAAGAGGAAATCCAAAGTTTCTTCATTGACTCCCCTAAGAGAACATTGATTTCACATGTCCTTAAACACGCAATATAAGAAGTTAGCAAGGATCCATTTCCTCCATCTCGCCATTGAAAAATGAAAGGGATGGACATCACAGTTGTGTCCATAATATCCTATATGTATATCAAAATGCTAGTTGATATCCTAGATGATAATCTACCAAGAGAGGATACCATATACATCAACAAGAGGCACTCTTAGATGATAAAAAATTCCATAGGTATATTCAAGGGGAAAGTGTGGGTGAATGCACATCTATTCAAGGTCCTATGTGAAACAATTCTACAAGAATTTTCAGAAAAATAGAAGAAAATTGCACATTCAATGGAACTCCTAATCTTGTGACAAACACTACAAAAACAAGAACAAGGACCCTATTTTGATGACCTATATGTAGTTGTGAATAGAAATGAAATGAAATTTGTAACACTACCCTACAAAGCTAAAAATGATTGGCTCTTATTTATAGATGACTTCAAAAATTGACATATGGTGATCTACAATTCTAGTGCTAAGGAGATCAAATGCAACACAATGGTCTTCTAAGACATAGAAACAAGAGAGATCAAAAATATCTCAATCAATCTTGAGCATGTAATTAAAGAGGTCGACCACAAAGGCAAGCATCATTGGAAAGTGTTCAAAGTCATCACTATGGTTCCCCAACAAGAGTTGGAGTTGGGGATAGCTATTTCATAGTTATGATGTTGATGGAAGTTGTTAATAGAAGAATACCTTTCAAGGATTTCTTCAGGAAAGACTTACACGGGATGCATTGTGAATACAACATGGAGGTCATCTATGATAGGTTTTTCCTCAATGATCTGGCAACGGCCCTCAATGTTATCCCACATAGACTATACACTAATGTGTGACTTACTGAAAAGTGTCCATGGAGAGAAATGATAAAAGAACTATGAACAATCAAGGCTAAAAAATACAGGGCCTTATAATGGAAAAAGTAGTGAAATACACCCAAAAAAATACATGAGGTAGACAAGGAACCTATAGATAAATTCCCAACTGATAAACTAAAGAAGACACCCCTCACATCGACACAACAACATAAGTACAAATAGAATCATATATACTTGCTACAAATGACCAACTAAAAGAGGGGGATATTAGATAATAAGATTAAATAAACACCATTCATCTAGAGAAGTTTGAGGAGACCAAAATCCCATCATTTGAAGAAGAAAAACCTAAAGGTTCAACATGGACTATCCAAGAAACATTTGCCAAATTTGACATATTGGCATGTGAATATTTACACAAGATAATTTATTGTAAAGACTCGATCTTTACAGTCGAATATTTACAAAATAATATCAAAAACATAAACAATCTTTATTACAATCAAGCTTGTACATCAGAGTCACAGAAGCTTACAAATATGATTACAAGTTTAAGAAATAAAATTCATTCTATCTAGTCTTCAACGGAGGACTACCCAGTGCATGTCTCTTCAAGCTCTTCCATCTATTACGTGCCCATGAGTTCCCAGAGGGAACGAAACCGCACATGGACCCCATTGAAGGGAAATAAAAGGGTCAGCAAAGCTGGTACTAAATCCAATCATTGAGCTATGTACAAAATAGGTTTAGATATATAATAAAAGTTAGGGAAGGACTATTTGGTGGACTAAAGGCTAACAAGAAGAAATTCCAATATCAACTTCAAGATACAAGAATATCATTAAGCAATATTCAATAATTCAAGTAGGAAAAATTTATCCAAGTTATTCACAAAGTATATCAATTTCTAGATATTCAATTTAACAAGCTTTGGCACCTTCCTATCATATCTTTTCTAGGGCTAAGTGCCTTGTGTTCTCACACTCTAGGAGAGAACGACACTAGTGCCTTATTAGCTATTCCAATTAACTGGGGGACAACTAATCCCTATCCACTGGGCAGGGTTGTGGGGTACTTGGCCCACTCAAGTGAGCCAAAGCTCTATAGGGACAAAGTCCATAGGGAGTCAAAACTCCAAATAGATCAAGTCCAGTGCCAAAATAATTATCAACAATATTTCATCAATTGCAAAATGAGAGTGGTGAACTTTCAATAATAAATAAGGACTTAAAAACTATATGGAATTCATGAAGACTCAAGATATATGTGTGTCTATCAAGAGGGAAAATAGTTCAATAATAAAATAGAAGATTTAGTACCTCAATTATTCAGGGCTCCAAGGATTTCATAATCATAATGTATCTCCCAAAATTTATGAGGAGGTAGCTACAAAGAATAATAATCTTATCACCATTTGACTTGAAATCAATGTTATTTAATTTGTCTTATTTATGATTAGGATTTTCCATATTGCATTACTATTTCATATCCTATCCTTCATTATGATTTCTATATTTTCATCTAGGTTTCATACTCAAGTATATAGTTATTTCCTCTATTTTAGGTCTAAAAGTGTATATACCAATGTCTCAAAATTAGACTTATTAAGATATGACTATTTATAATAGCTTGACTTACATCATGTATCGAAATTAATAAGATTGACATCCTAATCATCTAGATTATATATAACTACATGATTACAAGATACTAGCGTAGTGAACTTTCTAATTTATTTTCGAACTACTTAAATTCCCAGAATTTCCTATCTACTAATACCCATATATATGTGTATGTGCTGACCAAATAAATATGTACAACTATACGATTTTGATGTATGGGATACATCCTAATTATCCCAATCTTGATATATGTTATTGTTTAATAAGTTAGTATACAAATCTAGTCTATATAAATTTTAGATTTCTGTTTGTTACTACACTACTTCTATTTCTATAGGCACATATGTATTTTCCAACGCGGTACCATTAGATGAAATGAATAGACTACTATCATATATCAGTACCATATTATTTTACATCTAAAATGTTTATATTATCATCTAATCTATTGTCTATTTAATTATTACTAACCAGTTCAAACTGACTTGTGATGGAATGCTATTAACCCGTTCTATTCGTGTATATATATTCAATGTATCCCATGGTGTTGAACGATTGATTTACCTATATACGTAATGTGATTATCCCTACGATGTCTATCTGGTTTAGAATCATCATTTTTGTTGCCAATTCTAATGTCCTAGAAACACAAGTAAGAATAGAGAAAGTACCTTACAATCTATTGACCTTTACTGATCTTTCCAGGCACAACTTATAGATCTTTCCATACAGATCGAAGACTTATAGATGGATCATGGGCTCGGTTTAGTTCTGGCTTCATTGCTTGCTTGGGACATCTACAGACGACTCCATGTGACTCAGATGTATGGGGAGGTCATATTGATTCACTAGTGTGCCACATTGGTATCTGACGCATAGGTTTGAAAGATATCTTGCAAATGAGATGGTTAGGGTCTAGGGTCTGGAGGAGCAGGGAGGTGGTCGTGCCTCATGGCAAGGCTGTTTGTAGGTTGTGACATGCATGTGGTGTTGTAGGTGTTGGTTCTATTGCAGTTTTGGTGGATGGCGCAGGGTGGTGCGCCGGTCTATTTCTTGCGGGCGAGGGAAGCGACCAGGTTGTAGGTGGTGCTCGGTGATGGATCTGTGATGTCGTGCACCACCGGTGTTGGTTTTCATGGTGTTCCAACGTGGTTGGTGCTGACATCTGTCGGTCGCGATAGTTTCCTCTGCCTGTCAGCTCACTGTACAATGGGGAAAGGTAGTAGGACGGTGGTACATGTTGCAAGATACAAGGAGCATCGAGGCTGACGATCTTGCAGCCATTGCTATTACCGGCGAACTGTAGATTTGCAGACGATGTCGAGGTTGAAGATGGAGAGGTCGATGGGATCCAAGTGGTGGCGACATTGCAGGCTGTCATGATGAAAGATGAGTGGCGGCGTTCCTTGCTGTCATGGTTGTTGGGCGTGTAATGGTGGTTGAAGAGGGCAGCCTGCAGGTCAGCGACGGTTGGATCTGAAACTCTGAGTTGCAGGCGACAGTCGATAGGGAATGGGAGTCTAGGGAGGTGACGGGGCAGACGAGCCCAGTAGATAGTGTTGATGTTATTGCTGGCGAGGTGTCATGGAAGCTGCAGGCTGCATGGGGTCAGGGCAGATGGTGCCCAAATAGAGTAGGCCTTGAAAGTAATGGTGGTGCTATGGTGGTGGCTGATGGTGTTGGTTCATCACACGTTGGAAGGGGTGACGGTGAAGAGGAAGATGTTGAGGGCAGACGTTGATGGTGGTAGCATGACCTGCAACGTGGGGTCAGATCTATGATCTCTTGAAATCTAATTCTTGGTAGCTAGGTAATTGAGGAGGTGTCTCAATGTGGCCAGCGATCAAGCTGGTCGAACATGTTGTTGCGATCTATCTCCTATAGATTGATGTTATTCTAGCAACTCAACAGGATGGAGAGGAGAAGGAAGGGAGGAGAAGGAGAAGGAGAAGGTGTGTCTGCAACTTGGTATTGTGGGTAGGTGGATCAGATAAAAAGTTTATGGTAGCAGAAGTAGATTGGTGATGATCAAGGTTTTACTCAGCAGCATCGATGATGGTTGCAGATGTGAAGGACAATCTTGTTGGTAGTGACATAGATGACGACCGATGAGTTGTAGGTTGAAGCCGTTACTAGTTTATAGTTTAGACGACCGCTTGTGATGATGGCGACGCCCCCTCTTCTAGGGTTTATAGGATGGATCCTTGTGATCTTTGGGGAGGAGGTATCAATCCTCTAGAGTCGTCAGTCACTTTGTAACTGCCTGCATCATAGGCGTTATAGAGAGGGGAGTTCCGCGGTTTGTGTGAGGGAGAGGTAAAGCCAGCGATACTGTATTATCTAATTAATAATATAGTTAATACAAAATTTATCTATTCCTTCTGTAACTCCTTAAGTGCAAGGCCAAATTCCATGGGGTTTTAACTATGAGTTTCCTTTCTATTTGACTAAGCTTTGAACTTATTCATATAATAAATTTACGAATGCAACTTATCTAACTCAATTTATCTCATAATTGATTCTAGTATCAATTTCTATTTATATGATTAATATTTCCCATTGATTCCAAATCAAGAGTGGTCAAGTTGAGAGTAACCGACGTGTTCAAGATCTAATCACAGAATATAGGAACAATAATAACAAATGGGACTATATGATACCAAAGTATGATGATTGATGTTTAAGTTAGGGACTTCATGGAGATATTTTCTCAAATGAGGATAATAGATACATTTTGACAAAAGGACTTGAATTGGATACTAAGATTTATCAAAGACCATGATATTGAATCAAAATAACTGATTGAGGTTTGAAATGACAGACAACATTGCAAACAAGTTCAAGTTTGGGTAAAATAGCTTAACATATATTTAGTAGCCAAAATTGGGTATGTTACATTTATACTTTCTCATTGACAAGTAAAAACAAGATGACATCGATGGTGATATCATCTTTAAGAGTGGAAGTATCTGCATATTGAAATATAGTTCCCAAAATACCATAAATTTTAATGGTTTTATGTCAATCAATGTCATGTTTGTGTGCCAATATATATTGTGGTATGGTATTTCCAATGTGCACATGGAAACCTACCTAATACAAGAAGACATGATGAACAAAATGACTCTAGAGAAAAGGATAAAATCATCGAGCAACTACAAAATTCCCTTCCTCATTTTATCTTCCTACCATTTCTACACAATAATTACTGAACTCTACTAGCAGTACACACCAAACTAAAACAACCATATTGTACAACATTTTTGATGTTGAATTACGTATAAAGAAACAAACCAATGCTAGGAGGTCATTTTACAATTAGATTTTCCATTGGTTAGGAAGAGTAGAAGTAGTAGCTTGTGGGGTAGAAAACTTTGGTCAAGAGTGTGGGATACATGTTGGCCATCTAAGGTGGCTCATTTTCTATCGTGTATAGCTACTATAAGATTTTCCATGGTGGGAAGATTATATGACAAGTATTTACATTTAAATGAGATCTGTCGAATCTGTCAGGATGACGTTAAAACCACTAAACACATGTTGTGGGCCTGCACTAATGCATAGGAGGTATGAGTAGAGGCACATAGGGAAAGTACTACCTATCTTCCTAATAGTGCATCAATAATGGAAGGATTAGGAGGTATCTTCAAGAAATTACAAACTAACTAGCTAGATCATATGGTGGTGACATGATGGGCTACATGGATGATACAAAATAACAATGTTTTCAATGAGGAAAAGCCTTCACCAAGGCAACTGATAACAATGTCCATGGCACTCATACAAGACCACACGAAAGCTATAGAGCTGGGAGGCAATGAAGGTAGAAGACAATACACAAGACACAATGAAGGGTGGACCCTTTCAGAGGGAGGCTTCATATACATTAGCACAAATGTTGTAGTAGGGAGTGGGATCTGCACTAGATTTGGGGAAGCATTTTAAGACCATGGTGAATAGCTAATGACGACCCACCAAGACTGTGCAAATTTTACTTGGTATATAGATGTTGCAGAAGATGCAAAAACTAGGTTGGAAATAATAGAAGCAATAAGACAAAAATTGCAACACATTGAACTAGAAATAAACTCCATGATTCCCATCTATGCACTCAAAGCACCACAAGGTGTAAGGAAATATGGCGATAAAGCACGTAGAAAAAACAAAAATTTTACTTTCATTTCCCCATAAGATAGTAGATTGCGTCAACAACTATGTAATGGGAATGATGGTTTACAGATATACCTGGTCCTGGAGCAAATCCAACAACAATCTTCTTGTTGTGGTGTGCATCATTTATGTAAGTCGCACTCAAATAACATTTGTGTCAACCTCCTGGTTGATCATCGCATATAGTAGGTTGACATTGTCCTCCTAGTGGCAAAATATCCACACCTCTAGCTTAGTCCACACATACCACCAAGAACTATTATAGTCCTACTAAAATAGACATGAAGGAGCTATCCATCCTGCTAGTGTACTAGTCACCAACTTACTCCCCATAATTGTTCTCCCTTTCTATCCTTCCTTTTATTGGGTAGTACTTGCTCGAGTTCTCTCAGTTACCACAATCAAAAGAGACAAATAATTGTGAGAAGCAATTGACTTGTATCTCTGTGAGGTTCCTATTACCCCTCTATGTATAGGGGGGTTGGGGTTATTATTCCCACTCTATTGGGAGTGTAAGAGACCGTAATTTCATGAATTTTCACAACTTGTGAGTGGTGAAATGATCGGTTCATAGGTGAGTCGATCGGCTGGCATGTGAGTCGACTGGTTCACCTAGTAAACCAGTCATTTCATCATGTTTCCCAATCACAATTGTATTGTAAAATTCTAATCCAATCAATGCATAAGATGACGCCAATGCTAATCCCTGATGCAATCAAAATGATCCAAGAACGAATGGTTCATCTCATGAACTGGTCATCTGGTGAGTCGATCAGTTCACAAAGTGAACTGGTCGGTTCATGCCCTAGTTCATCCAAAATTTAGACAATGCAATCTTCAATCAACCTGACACTCCAAGTTGATTGTTTCAACCCTTGAACCGATCAGTTTAGAGTCCAGTCAATCAATTGTTGTTTAAATTGAATACCTAAATACTTTAGTAATAAATTTAGTTATTATTCATGAATAAATTCCTATTCCAAGTGAATCATTTGTGTGTGACCCTATAGGTTCCATATTACATTGGTAGAGAATGTTCATAACTATTTTATGACATCACAAACAAAGAGATGCATCTAGTCACACATAATTATTACCCAAGTAAATGGAAAGTTGGAGAACAACTTCAACCTACAATTTGTGATTGGTGTTATAGTTTTTGTATAGTTCTTTTGCCACTGATATCCAGATTGAACTCAAGGCATGGAATCATCATCCTCTTTAATCATTAAATCCACATTCCTTAAACTAGAGCAGACTATTTGAGATATATGTAAGCTCAATATCACATTTTGACTCACATGAGCATGGCCATGCATTTCTCAATCTCGCTTATCAAGAGGGCATGATATCATATTGCTATAGGAGGGGAAAATCCCATTTCCATCACTCAAGTCATCCCCATGTGTCATAGTGTATCCTATCAACACCTTTATGGAAACCCTTATTCAGTATCATGGTGGATGATGTCAAAGTGCACCAAAGGACATGTGATGAGTGTAGTGACTTCATGTCTAAGAACCAAAAACACCACCAATACTATAAGAGATGATATCGACTACCAATTATGGTTTTCAGGTATCACTCTTATGGTGGATATGTCTGATACATTGTTCTCTAACAAGTATTTATGTGCTTTGATATCACATACCATGACTGATTAGATCATGTCATCAACCAACACACATTCTAATCGTATGTTTTATTCATT
The DNA here is from genome assembly GCA_963693085.1 of Alisma plantago-aquatica. Taxonomy (NCBI): domain Eukaryota; kingdom Viridiplantae; phylum Streptophyta; class Magnoliopsida; order Alismatales; family Alismataceae; genus Alisma; species Alisma plantago-aquatica. The sequence continues at coordinate 1,042,583,025 of OY856411.1, forward strand.
TCTATCATCCTTCCACAATAACATCTGACTACGAACATAATAGGATTGTATATACTCTTAACATATATATGATCTCATTGTTTGGGTCACGTAGCCAAAGAGATACGTGATTGAGTAATATCATTCTCTTGACATTTATTATGTTACTTCATTATCTCAAAACTGAATAAAATAGAATAAATTGGAAGTTAGCCTTTATTATTAATGAAATCATTTACAAGTTATTCCATTAAGATCATCATATCATTGTCTCTTTGGGCATACAAACCAACAGACTCCCACTTGAACATAGATCCAATCACCCATGAATCTTATTTCAAGTGATCTAACATGACCATCATGCTTCTGTTGTGAAAGTGTTTTTATCAAGGGGGTAATAATATTATTCTCAGTTGGTACTCTACAAATATTTATATCTCTTTGTTGTATGATCTCTCGTGTGAGATGGAAATGCCTTTGTATATGCTTGGAAAGCTAATGTGGTCTGGGTTCCTTAGCTTGTGTAATAGATCCATTATTGTCATGACATAGCTCAATTGTGGTGTTGATTCTTGGAACAACCCCAAGTTTAGAGATGAACTTCTTGATCCAATCATCCTCCTTTGCTACATTTTATGTGGCAATATACTCACCCCCTATTGTAAAATGACTATTAGGGAAAAACACAAATCCATATTGTGATATGTAATCATATTTTCCAGTTTGGAAGCTTGCATCGGTGTAACTCTTTACCACCAACTCTTCATGTCCACCATAGACCAGGAATTAATCCTTAGTTCTTCTCAAGTCCTTAAGAATGTCCTTCACGGTTGTCCAGTCAGCATCACCTGAATTTGATGGATATCTTCTTATCATGCTCAAGGCATATGAGACATTAGGATGGGGACATAACATTACATACATGATGAATCCAATTATCGATGCATATGGAGTCATACTCATGTGTTCCCTTTCTTCATAAGAACTAGTACATTGAGATTTAGAGATGGTAATTCCATGACACATGGGAAAGTTTCCTCTCTTTGAGCTCTTCATGTTGAACCTATTCAACACTTTTTCAATATATGTGCTTTGACTCAGTCTAAGAATCCTTCTAGATCTATCTCTATAGATCTTGATTCCCAAAATATTGGATGCTTCACATATTCTTTCATAGAAAATGTATTTCCTAGCCATTTATTTACCTTTTATAAATTAGCGATGTCATTCCCTATCAATAGTATGTCATCCACATATAATATGAGGAATACAATCATGCTCCTACTAACCTTATTGTACACAAAAGGTTCACCTTCATTTTGAGTAAAGTCAAACTCTTTGAATGTTTCATCAAAACAAAGATTCCAACTCTAAGATGCTTGCTTCAGTCCATAGATTGACCTTTGTAGCTTACAGACTTCATTTGCATTCTTTGGATTTATAATACGCTCAAGTTGTGTCAAGTAGACATCCTCAAGATGATTCTCATTAAGGAATGTGGTTTTAACATCCATCTACCAAATCTCATACTCATGATAAGCTACAATAGCAAGCATGATCCTGGTGGAATAAACCATGGAAACCGAAGAAAAGGTTTCATAATAGTCAACATCTTGAACTTGTCTAAAACTCTTTGCAGCCATTGTGACCTTATAGGTTTGTACTTTACTATCCATTTCGATCTTCTTCTTGAAGACCCACTTTCACCCTATGGGTTTTACGCCTTTAGGAGGATCCACTAAGGTTCATACCTTGTTGGTATACATGGATTCCATCCTAGATCTCATGGCTCAAGCCATTTCTCATCATATGGTCCTTTTATAGCTTCTAGATAGATTGTTCACTCGCCATCTATGACCAACTCACTACCTTCTTGAGTCACAACATATCCAAATCTTTCACGGTCAAGGCTTATCCTACTACATCTATGAGGTGCCTATGTTACTTGAGGAATTTGAGATTCCACAACATTTTGTGATTCTCTTTGATCCTCTTATGCATCGATCAGTTCACTGCTTCCTTGTTGGTCTCGAACCTCTTTGAGTTCTACTTTCCTCCCACTGATTTGTTTAGAAATAAAATCCTTTTCTAGGAATGCAACATAGCTGGCAACAAACACTTTGTTGTTAGATGGGAAATAAAAGTAGTATCCTCAAGTCTCCTTAGGATATCCAAAAATATAACATTTATTTGATTTAGAGCCAAGCTTTTCACAAAACATTTTCCTTACATAAGCTTCACATCCTTAAATCCTTATAAAAGACACATTGGGACGCTTCCTATACCATATCTCATGTGTGTCTTTTGAACTGATTAGATGGTACTTGTTTTAGTCTAAACACGGCAGTTTCTAGAGCATAAAAAATTCAACTATCAACATTGATTGCACCATATCCAACAATGTGTGATTCCTTCTTTCTGATACACCATAATGTTTTGGTGTTTTAGGTGGAGTCCATTGTGATACGATATTACAGGCTCACAGAATTTCCTCGAACTCCTGGCTTAAGTATTCTCTGCCTTGATCAGAACGAAGTGCCTTAATACTTTTGTCGTGTTGGTTCTGTACTTCATTCATGAAGTCCTCAAACTTTTCAAGAGTTCTAACTTATGTTTCATAAAGTAAACATAACCGTACATACTTAAGTCATTAGTGAAGGTAATGAAGTATTGATACCAACCTCTATAAGTTGTTATAAAAGGGCCACATAGATCAGTATGTATGAGTCCTAATAGATCACTAGCCCTCTCATTTTTACCAGTGAAAGGAGTCTTGGTCATCTTTCCCAACAAACATGATTCACATGTCTTTATTGATTCCAAATCAAAAGAGTCTAGATACCCATATTTATGGAGTCTAGATATGTGATTCTCATGTATGTGATCTAGATGACAATGCCAAAGATATATTTTTCTTGAGTTGTTGAGTTTTAGTCTTTTGCTAATTACTTTATATACATCTATATTTAGATCTAGAAAATAAAGACCATAAGACAATGGGGCAATGCCATAAAAGATCCCATCATTTGAAATAGAATATTGACCATTCTTGATATGAAATTCATATGCATACTTGTCCATACCAGATACAGAAATGATGTTTCTATTTATGGCGGGGACATAATAGAAGTTCACTAACTCTATTACAAGCCCTATGGGAAGAGATAAATTATAGTGCAATTGCAATGGAAGTAACTCTTGCTCCATTTGTGACATGCACTTCAACCTTGCCCTTCTCAAAGGCCTAGTTCTTTTCAAATCATGCATATTTGAGCATATGTGATATCCACATCCAGTATCTAGTACCCATGATGAAGAAGTAGGTAAGTTTATCTCAATAATGTATACACCTGAAGTGGAGATCACCATTCCCATCTTATTCTTCTTGAATGCCTTCAAGTACAAAGGATATATTCCTCCTATACTTTTATTTCTCCTTATCTTGAGTGCTAAAGATATAGATTTATGCTCAGCATCAGAACTCTTCATGGCCTTGCTTTCATCCATGGATTTGACTCCACTAATCATCATCATAGATTTTTCCTTCTTCATTCTTTCTTTGTCATTAATAAGCATGCCAAGAAAATCTGACTATAGTCTAGCCATGTTATTCAAGTGATAACACTCAATAATATGGCTATATGATTCAAGAAATGATTGCAGAATCATATTTGTGGCCAACTCTTAGCTCAAAGAGAATCACAATTCTTCTAGATATTCCACATGTCCAATCATATTGAGAACATGGGTCTCTACTGAGTCTCCTTCTATCATCTTACACTCAAAGAGAACCTTTGAAACATTGTACCTTTCTCACTTTGTGAGATAATGATTTAGGTTCCTAAGATGTGTTACCATCTCAAGTATCTCCATGTCTTCACATTGCTCATGCAACTCATAGTTCATGCAACTTATAATAAGGTGCTTTATATCCAAGGCATTATTGGCATGCTTTCAGTAACCATCCAGCTCAACCCTAGGTGCAGCAAGAGTAGGTATTTTGAGCATTGGTGTTTCTAGGACATAGAGCTTGTGCTCTTCATTAAGAACCCTTCTTAAAGTCCAAAACGGGTCATGGAAATTTGTCCCGTTAAATCTATCCTTCCTAAGGACCAATCTCAATGATGATTTGATTGTAATCTGATTCTACAAGAGAAAATTTTGTATTTGTCAAAAACCCTTTTTGATTTCATTTGATTTAAAAAATTGACGGTTTTCAATTAGGCCTTCAATTAATTATCACTCCCACTATTTTATTCAAATTGATAGTCCTCACAAATCAATTCCAAATATTGCACTTTAGAACCTTTTATCGAGCCAAGATCCAAAATAATTCAATTATTACCTGACCAACGCTAACATCCATAATAAATAAGGTAGGTAAATTTTGCCAATTGCATGTTACACAATTCTTGGATAGATAATATGCACAACTCTTTGCCATAGTCATATGCATGCCTCTAGGTGCTTAATCTCATTAAGGACACCCAGTTAAGCCTGACCCAAAAGCTAACATGATAAAATATGCACCCTGCTTTGGCAGAACCTACATATGTACCACCACACTCCATGAGATGGACAAAGAACCACGCTTTAGCATAACCTATGCTTGGTCGATCTATCTTTTCATGTGTGTTTCTTATGGAAAGCATCTAAGACTTAATATGTTATTGATGGAGTTTGTATTTATAAATACATATACATTATCTAATCACCACATATATAGTACATATCATATACATGTTATATCCCACATTGAAAACATGTAATAAATGTAAGCGATGGTTATAGCCATTCTATTTGTAATTCCTTGGAGCCTCAAGAAATTACCACCACCTAGGGTCTGCACATCATGTAGAAACTTGTTGTTGATGAAGATATGTGCTTGCTAATCTGGTTTGACTGGTTCAACCCTTGAAGCAATTGACTCACCTCCTGGCCGGTCGGTTGTTCGTCACAGCGGTCCTTTGGTCTCTGGTTCACCATCTTCTAGATCCTCTAGTCAATTGGTTGGGGCCACCAGTCGATCATTTCGGCTCATCCTCCTTGGTCATCCAACCGGTCGGCTCACTTTCGAGACTGTCAGTTCGTCTGGCCATGAGCATCTTCTTCATCATCGTAACAAAAAAATAAACTATCCTAATGATATTACATAATATATGGTAAAAGGAGAAACCCCGAGTTCCATCCAAGGGGAGCATAGGTAGGAGAGAATAATACTTTTACAGTTAAAGATAAGGTAGAGGCTTGGTATGCAAACTGAGATAAAACCAACCACACAACCATACATAGATATATAGGGTTATTGGCTATAACCATGCTTCACATCCACCATCAAAACTCACTTTTAGGGTGACGTATGTAAATTGCATATATATCATATCATAAATATTTTAATTGGGATCTGATGTGGTGTTAATTGGATATGCACATTAATCATTTTAGGTATTTGCATCGTATGCAATAAATAAATGATACAAACTATAAATTTGATCATATCGATTATCCCAAAACATAGTTGATTGATGTGGCTCTAATATCACTGCAGAGAAATATGGCAACAGAGCAGGCTCTAATATCCCAAAACATAGTTATTATTCATGAATAAACTCCATATCCAAGTGAATCCATTGTGTGTGACCCTATAGGTTCCATATTACATTGGTAGTGAATGTTCATAACCATTTTATGACATCACAAGTAAAGAGAGGTGTCTAGTCACATATGATTTATAACCAAGTAAAAGGAAAGTTGGAGAACAACTTCAACCTACAATTTGTGATTGGTGTTACGGTGTCTATAAAGTTCCTTTGTCATTGATATCTAGATTGAACTTGAGGCATAGAACCATCATCCTCTTCAGTCATTCAATCCATGTTACCTAAACTAGAGCAGACTATCTGAGATATATGCAAGCTCAATATCACATACTGACTCACATGAGCATGGCCATGCATTTTTCAGTGTCTTTTATCAAGTGGTTAGGATATCATATACATGTAGAAGGGACAAATCACATCTAAATCACAGGCAGTCATCCCCATGTGTCACAGTATATCTGATCGTCACCTTTATGTCAACCCTTATTCAGGATCACGATGGATGATGTCAAAGTACATCGAACATCATGTGATGAGTGTAGTGATTTCAGGTCTAAGAACCATGATCACCACCAATATTATAAGAGATGATTCTGACTACAAATTATGGTTTCCATGTATCAGACTTATGGTGAGTCTGTCTAATACACTATTTTCTAACAAGTATCTATTTTCTTGGTTTGATATCACATATCATGACTGATAAGATTTCGTCATCAACCAACAAACATTCTCGTCTTATTGTTATTTCTATCACCCTTCCATAATAACATCCAACCAGGGACATAACAAGAATATGTATATCCTTAACATCTATATGATCTCATTGTTCATGTCACGTACCCAAAGACATGTGTCATTGATTAATATCATTCTCTACACATTTATTATGTTACTTTGTTATCTCATAACTGAATAAAATAGAAAAAATTGGAATCTTGCCTTTATTATTAATCAAATCATTTACAAGTTATTCCGTTATAATCATCATTTGATTGGCTCTCAGGGCATACACACCAGCACAAGGGAGACTAGATCACATGGGATTTCTAGCTCAAGACATTCTTGATGTAACTTATCATTATCTTTCTTTCAAGTTTCACCATGTAAAAAGTGGTAACAATGTTGTTTTCCACCACCTAGCTAGAAAGGCATTATTAATGTTGGAAAGATCCTGATTCGGGATTTCTTCACAGAGGACATTCTTGTACTGGGTCAAAGAGATTTAGTTGAACAAGAAGGCGTAGAGTTTTCAAAAAAACGATACACATATTTATGAAAAAATCACAGTGTCACTGAAGAAAAATTCAAAACCTATGTAGAAGAGATAGTAAAGCTTATAAATTAGCCAAGGCAAGCAACCCACATACAAAGTAGGAAAAGACTTCATGAATCCCTCATCTTGTTGTAGAATCCCACAACAGATTGTGCATTGAAATGACTTTGGATTCCATGTCCTTCTATGGATGCATACCCTAGCCTATATAGGATCAAAGGTTGATAGTTTGCAACATAGATATTATAATCCCTTTTATGGAATGAATGTCAGGATAATGTGTTCCTATTGGGACAATGAGAGACTTCCTAATAAAAAGTAAACCTCACCAGATTACATTTAACCTCATCTTTTGATGATCTAGGGATAGAGTGAAGGATAAAATGTGGGTATAAATGGGTAAGGTAGGTACTATCTTATCTCCTCTACTTTAATCTTCTTTCACTAATCTACATACACATACAATTTTTATATTAAATTTTGAAAATTTTAAAATTTCTTGACTACACATGTTAGATTAAATTTCAATGGTTTAATTCTTAGTTAAGAAAATTTTGACTGAAGGAAGGGTAAAGTTTTGACATTTAGGCAAAGTTAGACCCATATATATATATATATATATATATATATATATATATATATATATATATATATATATATATATATATATATATATATATATAGCTATCCTTTTGCATATTATTGTTTCAAGTGAAAAATTCAAGCAACAAACCAACATAACTCGCTAAAATGTCATGATTTTATGATAAATTTTCCTTAAGATACTAGATGTCACAAAGAAAAATTATAGCACCCTTGGAAAATCTCTAAAAATAAGGCGGATCTTGTCCTAATTACACTTTGAAGTGATGATATTAGACCTCAAGCATGGTTAGGGAATGCACAAGTCTCTATGAAGGAAAAATCAGCCCTTCTAGTTGCTAAAATAATGGAAAGGAGAAAAGAGGCTTGGACGCCTGAAAAACTCTAGAAATCTCATCATCCCAAAATTAAGAGAGAGAACATAAAAATCTAAGTGAGAATCAAATCTTGATAGTTGTTCCATGTTACAAGACAAGGTTTTTTCCTAGATGGTGTATAGTTTTTCTCATGAATGTAGATATGTCGTGACTAGTTGTAAAACCTATAAGTTCAAAAAAGATATCCCCTTTTTGTTCAATGGTGTTCATACAAACCACTTACCACTACACCAGACCTATGGTTGAGTGACACTGAGAAGTATAAACTACATTGTGGCCTGAGCCACCTTACACTCTTTCTTGACTCTAAAATTATAAAAACTAGAAGTAAAAGATACCTTCTAAGATTATCTCTAGATAGTTAACCAATGGTGTCTCTATTGCCACCACCCTCCAATGAAATAGCTGAATTCACCATCACACTTCTTCCAGTGGCAGACTCCCATTGCCCACAGATGGAAATACAACAACTCAGCCACCAATGATGAAATCCAGGCTAAATCTTCTGCCACCAAGATTACTTAGGTGCATGCTTGATCATCCTAAACCACACATCCAAAAAGGAGAGGATCTATAGTAGTCAGACTCTTCAATTTATAACCCGACACTCAAGCCCCCACGACTGTTATACAGGGTCTGATGTAGTCGATCAGGTTCATACCATAGGGACAAATAACGATAGTTGCTAAGAACATAAAACTTGGCTCAGATTAACCAAACAAAATGGTAGATTAATTTTTTTGTTCCTTACAGAATGATGTTACTCAAAGACACATATAAAAAATAAGAAGAAAAGCAAACCAAAAAAACAAAACAAAGGAACAAGAACGAACGGAACATTATGCAACAAAGATGGATGGGAACTTGGATTGAGTTTCACCATCTAAAGTCTCTTCCAAACATGCAATAGTCACACCCTTCGTATACCATCATCAAGATTACAAACAATCATCATATATGTCTATTCCCATCTCTCTCGAGCTTAGGATAGATCTAGATTATAAGATTGTCTCTCTCTTAAGATGGAATACAAATAATCACAAAAATAACCATATGACCCACTAGCTTAAGCATTTCAAAATTCTCATGCATTCATGCTACTCCATAAACACTTAGATATGATTAGTACTACTCTTTCTAGGCAATAACAATCACACATCACAAAATGGTAGATAATCCTACAAGTGAAAAATTAAACACAAGTGTATGGAGATAACCATTGCTAAGAGCATATATATTCAAAAGGATGTAAGTATACACATGATGGGAGAGCCTTAGTGGCTACTCCTAAACCAAGCTATAAGTTTAGTCACTCATGGAAATGAGTAGCATTATAGATTTATAAATGTAGCAAGACATGATGCACAACAACAAAGCAAATGCAGATGGATGACTACATCCAAAAAGGGAAGAAAGGGGATACACTAAATACAATCACAAACAACCATGGTTGGTGCTCGTTGCCTTCAAATTTGGATCTAAGATGAATGATGGTGACTGGTTAGTCCCTCTTTTAAAGAATAAGATGAGGGTAGCGGTGCAGATCTTATCTATCCCCCAAATCGTGTCTTAGATATCCAAGATCAATTGGATGAATGATGTGTGAGTATGGAGCACAGTAGCACTTCGTCGTCTCATGTATGTCATGACCCCTTCATGGATGAAGTAGGGGTCTATTTATCATCTCTCCTATCTGACTTAAAAATCTTCATCGACCATAGAGGGTCTCCAATCGTTTTGGTTGTAGCAGATGATCATTGGGGAAATGACCTCATCATTCTCTTTGTTGCACTAACAACATCAATCACAAAGGCTTCAGGTTCTTCATCGGTTGCAGAGGTAATATGTGTTGTGGTGGTCATGCAGTTTCAAAATTCACTGAGAGGACTACTCTTGGGCAGTCGCTGAAGCAACGGATCTTCTTACTGCCAGGTCATTGGGGTCAATGATCATAGACACGATGTGAGATTCATCAGTAGTCAAGGTATCCAGACAAAGAACGAGCAATGAATGATACATGTGATGACTTTCAACAGTTGCTGAGAATCACAATTTTGGTGACCTTCTAGATTTAGGTGTCGTAGACCATTGAGCGGTGTAAATTGTTCAAAGTATGGGAAGAGTCATGAGCTTGGGTTACTCTGTTAAAATGATAAAAAGCTATCTAGATAAAACATGGTAAATGTAATGAAATAAGATTAAAATAGGCACTCTAATATCCACAAAATTGAATATTATCAACTCCCCCAAACGTAGAATCTAGCTTGTCCTCAAGCTAACAAATAGAATCAAAACATCAAGTGACGGGCCTTAGTTTTTTTCAATTATAAACCCACTACTACAAATTTATGTCGTACTTACAACAAAAGCTTTGCGTCTAGCTTGGTTCATATACTGAGGTCCAAGTCCATTCCTTTATTTGTGGAGTTGAATAACTTTTTGCACCTGCCACAGCCTGATTGGGCCCAGATGTAATGTTAGGTGGTTGTATGATGTCCCCTTCGAAATGCAGGTGTATAAAAGTTAGCTTCTAGATTCCACTACCAGGCACAACATATATGCATTCCCAAGTGTAGCAATACACCGGTCGGGTGAAGTCCTTCAACATCTTTTCAGACACAACTCTTATTATTTTATTTATCTCGACTTTTCTTTTGCTCACATGCTTGGGGATAGGATCTGTAGGTAAGTTATTTGGGCCGCCAAGCCTCTTTTAATCCCAATGTGGGGAATTTAGAACGAGAAGGGGTAGTTGTTTTCCATTTTTCTGGAGGTATATACTTTCCAACCTATACTACAAGTCTATGGTGATTGTCGGGAGTATGGCAGGTTGAGTCCTCCTTGTTTCTGGGAATTTCTTAGGTTTATAAGTGTTCTTTTGCTTTCCACAATATTTTGTTGTAAGAATGGCATACAAGTGCAGTTTCATGTCATTTTTTATGTGAGTTAGTAGCCCATTTGCACCATACTTGAGATGATTACTCTATGGAGTAGCATGAGGAAAAATGAATCTAAAAGTTGGAAAATGAATAAAACCCAAAAAAATTGAATTTCAAAATTGTGCCTATTGTAAAAGATCCTAAATATGTTTGCAATTTATGAGTGAAAGTTCAAAATTTTTCAAAATTTTCCTTAAAAGAGGAGTGGAGGTATTGAAATTAAAGGATTGAACTTTAGAGATGAGGAAAGGTAGTGAAAAAAGTAAAAAACCACTAGAGGGGGGTGAATAGGGTTTTTTATAAATATTTTAACAACAATAATAATTCAAACAATCAACCACAAAAGATTAGACAAGGGGACATAGGGTTTAGAGTGGTTCCACCCTTAGAAAATACTAAGGGAGTCAGTCCACTACCCGGTTGCTCCCAACTGGGATTTTGAAAGCACCTGTATTTTATTACCTCGCAAGGATGTTACATAAAATACAACTACCTTCCCAAACTCTTTGGACAGCCTTCACCCCAAAGTCATCTCACCAACATTGAAGTAGCCTTCACTTGAAGTAACTTCAATCTCCCCCTTGAAGTAGCCTTCCTCTTTGAAGTATATTCCCGTTGAGACCTTCTAGAAGTAGTTCAAAGTCCACCTTCTCCTCCGATAAGACCCTTCTCCACCTGAGAAGATAGAACCCTATCCAATCCACAGCCTCCAACCCTAGGAGTAGCAAGGAGAGTACAAGTAATAAAAAGGAACAAGAAGGAAAATGGAAATTACAATTACTGTTATAGCACAAGGCTTGGTTTCCTATATCAAGCATTTTGATCTCCTAACCAATGTGTGTGAGAATGTAAGTATGGTGGAAAGGAGATTCTAGCCTATAGGACATGAGCTTGTAGCAATGGGAAAGATTAACAAGTGTAGAAGTTGCTCAATTGCTCACAAGAAAGGATTTTCCAATTGCAAGTATGTATGCTCAAGTATTGCACAAGTGTGTTTTGGGTGTCCTAAGGCATGTCCTATTTATAGGAATGGCCTATGAATGCTTAAAGACATTCTAGAAACTTTCTAGGGGGTTCTAAGTGCTCCACTAGCCATTAGGTATCCACTAATTGCTTTAGCAATGACTAGTTTATTAATTCTGAAAAGTGTAGATAGAGTTCTTCTCGGTCGAGAAGTTTGTCGACTAAGAGTCAGTCGGCCGAGGACTTCATCGATTGAGGGATGGTCTAGAGCAAGTTTATATAACGTTCGATTCCAACTTCCAACCACATTGTCTTCAAGGTCTAATGGCTATAGAACCTTTTAGAAGGATTAACCCGGGAGACTCTCGGTCGACAAATAGTTCGACCAAGAATGTCTCTGTTTTGGTGGTTCTAGATGAGTACTAAGTGTGTGTATGAGTGTGCAGTTGTGACACTATTATAAGGGATGACCTATCTAAGTGTTGTAAGTGTCTAGGGAAGATCTAAACGCTTGATTTACATGATATATAAGTACTTGTACATTATATACTTGTACAAGTTTTTACATTTAATTACAATCATAAAATTAAAACATTGTGAGCATTTAGATCTTCCAAAATTGTATCATCCACTTAATTCCTGCAATACTCAAGTAGCACGTTAGATCCACAAGAATGAAATGTTTTTCATCATCAAAACAAAGGGATTATAATAATGTCCAATTTAGCCAACAATCTCCCCCTTTTTTAATATGACAAACATTTCCAAAATATAAAATAAGGAAATATAAATCATATGAGTTTCATACCTAAAGTTTACCTTTTGTAGCCATTCTCTTGTTTGCAAGTATGTGCTAGCTGAGAGGTTATGAAACTCATTTTACTTTATGTTATTGATTTTGTATTATTTCTCCCCCTTTGTCATTTCAAAAAGATAACCAAGATAATCATTAAGTATGACTTGTATTACTCCCCCTTAATTTGATACTTTGATACTCAAAGCAAACCACTTATGTCAAATTTAGCCACAATTTATTTCGCAATCATTTGCAAAGGATGTTAAGCCTTGAAATGACATGAGATCCTTTTAGATTCATGGCATATGTGTTTTGATTTCTCATCCATTTTACAAGGGATGTGAAGCCCTGAAAATGACATGAGAATCCTCTAAGCTTATGAGTATATTTAATACTTTCTCAACCATTTACAAGGGATTTTAAGCCCTAATTTTTTAGAGAATTCCATTATATTCATAAATATTGTAGGCTACAATATTACTTTAAAGATACTAAGGTCATAACTAGTTTCAAATTTTCTTTATGATGTTTACAAAGTTTTGTGAGCTCCTTCTTAATCTTATAGTCAAGATAGTTTTTTTTGAGCTCCCCCTTAATCTTATAATCAAGATAATTTAAGGGTTCTAAGGTCACAATAAGCATTAGATCATAATAAGTTAACCTTTTATGAGATCTATGCACTAAAGTCTTATTTTCAATATACGAAGATTGATTGCAAGAAAATGATTTATGAATAAGCATTTGGTCAAGCTTATTTTAGGTTGACCTTGACTTCGACCAGGGTGCCCCTCGGTCGAACTTTATTTCAACTGAGAGGCATTTTCTGTAGATTTATAGTTTAAGCATTCTCATTGAGTTACACATTAATGTTAAAATATGTGAAACATAAAGTCTTTATGTAATATGATCCAATGTATATCAATTTGAAGAACTTGGAGTGATACCTATTTTGAAGAAGTTTTATCAATTGAAAACTTAATATAAGCATCACAATGAAGTCTTTGTTCTTGGTTTTCTTAGAGCAAGTCATATCCTAAGCAAATTTTCAGAATGTATGTTCTTCATGAAATAAGGAATTTTGATATCCATAGTGATTGTTCTTCTTACAAAAAAAGCAATTGAACTACATCTACAACATGTTCAATCATAGCAAGAATGTAGCTTTCAATCATTTGTTTATAAGCAAGATTATTTGCATCAATAAAAATTTCCATAAGTCATGTTGCCACCATGATGCAAAATTATATCCTAAGAGAAATCATGTGTAGAATTTTAATCAATATATGAATTTAGTACCTTGCTCTTGATTTGGTTATAATATATTTTAAGTGTAACATTGAAATAGCTCTTTATTCTAAACAAGTCTCTTATTTTAAACCTATTTTTAGATTAACTCTTTAGAATCAGTCATCCTTTAAGAACAAGTTTTATATCTCATAGAACTCAAGTTATCAAAATCAAGGTTTTGCTTTTGATTACTTAGAACAAACAACTAGATAAGACATTAATATTCTTGTTCTAAGAAACAAACTATTTAGCTTGCCATAGTGTCATCTAGCAAAAATCATTCATTTATTACATGGGATGATACAAGCCATGCACACGATAATCATTATCTATCATGTCAAGATGCATTTATGCCATAGAGTTTTACTGTTATGCAAAATGGCATTTTTAATTATAACATCATCTTTATATGTAATGAGCTGAATCACAATGATCATTTTGAAAATAATATCCATTCATAGTTTGTATATATAGATCAAAGATTATTTTAGGCAAACCAAGTAAAAGATGGAACACAATGATCATGATAAAATGGTAAAGGCATATCCATAACACAATGATCATGATAGAACAATAGAAGCATATCCATAATTTCATGAAATACAATGATTATGATCATTTAAAAGCAAATTTCAAGACACGTTATTTTTATATAGATAGACCAAGGAATACTTAGGACAAACCATGTGGATTATGATAAAATAGTAATTTCCTTGATTAAACCAACATGGTTCATAATTTTCAATTTAAGACAAGCCATGAACATGCTTCATCATTTCAGTAACAATTTAGGGCTTTATAATATGTGCATTGATTTTAAGAGAGCATTTCTAGTTTCTATTTGCATATAGTTTTGATCATATAATTAGTAAATTTATAGCATGATAAAGATATCATATAGATCATGATGTAAATTATCAATATGTGATTTGATAGTTGTCTCCAAGATATATGACTTATTTTTGCAATAGAGCATGTCTACTTGCAGTAAGAGTATAGATCAGCATCATTTTTCTTTGCAAGCAACGTTTTTGCAGCAATTTTAGTAAAATCAATATTTTTCTCTTGTATATTTGATAGATACAATTTAATCATGAAAAGTATTAAGTTATGATGCTCATATATTCTTCGTTTTGATTAGGATCATTCAAATATTTAAAGCACGAGAATATGTAAAGTTCATTACATACTTAAATTGATTGCAATTGAAGTGTCTTGTTTTTATTAAACAGCTATGTTAGAGTTTCACTCGGTCAACAAAGTTCTCGACCGAAATTGTCTCGGTCGACAACTTTCTCGACCGAGAATGTTACTGTTTCTCCAAAAAAATACAGATTTAAGGAAGAAATCCTATCGGTCGACCAATTTCTTGACCGACATTGTCTCGGTCGAAGATTTTTTCGATCGAGATTGTTTCTATACTATTTTCAATAGTTATTTCCAAGTAAAACTTAGATCACTTCCAATTCAATTATGCAATTTAAAACTTAGTTTAGTTGAGATAAAACTTTTAAGTATCAAAGTAACATTTAAGTCAAATCTCAACTAATCATATTCAAATCTCTAGGTTTTAGGAACCCAAACTAAAACAAGTTATTAAAGATGTGTCTCTGTAGGTTTAATTAAAAATGTGTATTTTCAAGTTAGAAATTTTAATTACTTGAATCAATTTGTTATCTCATTATGTTAAGTTGAGATAAACATAAAGATATACAATTTAGAGTCTTTGGTCATATCTCAACTTAATTTAATTTATTTAGTTTGGGGGTTTTGAAACCCATACCAATTCAACATCCTTTTTCTTGTAAGGACATGAGAAGGAATAATGTCCAAGACACAAACAATATTGGCAACATATAGAATCAGGCTCATTTCTCTTTTTATGAGTTTGATCTAGATTGTTCTTGGGTACATATGTATGCTTGCCTTTAGGTATATGCATAGATTGAGTCTTTGGCATTTGTGACCTTCTCCCACTAAGTTTTTGATAGGATTTTCCTTTAGGCTTGTAACCTAGTCCTCTCCTTACAATTTGACCATGAGAATAATTTAAGATCTTATCAAGAACATCATTATTTCTTAAGCTACTAACTTCTTGTTGTAACTTAGCAATCTCATCCATTCTCTTTTTGATATCTAACTTTGCTTGATCAAGATTAGATAATAAAGAATCTCTTTCTTTCACAATAGTATCATAATCTAGATGAGTGCATAGGATAGGTTTAGTTTGAAAATTATTTAACTTTGCAAGAAGTCCAACCTTTTCTTGAGAAAGAATATCATAATTTGTTTCTAGAGTAAAAATCTTCACATTACAATCACTTAGAGATGATTTCAAAGCACTATTTTCAGAAATAATACTATCCTTTTCAAATCCAAGATCATTTAATTTAGCATACATATCTTCATTTTTAGATATGAGAGCAAGAAGTTTAGCATGTAACTCATCATTTGATTTATAAGATTTCTTTAATTTCTTCTTGCACTCAATATACTTATCATGTGTCTCTTGAAGGCTAGCAATTAACTCTTCTTTAGATAAATCAAAAGGCTTACCTCTTCTTCTTCTTCACTTGTTGTAGCAATAAGGCATTCTTTGTACACATCTTCCTTCTTTAACCTCCATGGACAGCTAGGTGTTGTATGTCCTGTTCCTAAGCACCAATTATAGCTTGTTGAAGATTGGTCCAATCTTCTCCTTTGCTTGTGGTTGTAGACACCACCACCCTCCATTCTTCAAGACTTTATTAGAGCTCCTTGAAGCCTACTATGATACCAAATGAAAAACCACTAGAGGAGGGTGAATATGGTTTTTATAAATATTTAACAACAATAATAATTCAAACAATCAACCACAAAAGATTAGATAAGGGGACACAAGGTTTAGAGTGGTTCCACCCTTAGCAAATACTAAGGGAGTCAGTCCACTACCCGGTTGCTCCCAATCGGGATTTTGAAAGCACCTATATTTGATTACCTTGCAAGGATGTTACATAAAATACAACTACCTTCCCAAACCCGTTGGAAAACCTTCATCCCGAAGTCATCTCACCAACTTTGAAGCATCCTTCACTTGAAGTAACTTTAAGCTCCCCCTTGAAGTAGCCTTCCTCCTTGAAGTAGCTTCCCATTGAGACCTTCTAGAAGTAGTCCAAAGTCCACCTTCTCCTCCGAGAAGAGCCTTCTCCACCTGAAAAGATAGCACCCTCTCCAATCTACAGCCTCCAACCATAGGAGTAGCAAGGAGAGTACAAGTAATAAAAAGGAAAAAGAAGGAAAATGGAAATTACAATTACCGTTATAGCACAAGGCTTGATTTCCTATATCAAGCATTTTTATCTCCTAACCAATGTGTGTGAGAATGTAAGTATGGTGGAAAGGAGATTCTAGCCTATAGGACACAAGTTTGTAGCAATGGGAAAGATTAGCAAGTGTAGAAATTGCTCAATTGCTCACAAGAAAGGATTTGCCAATTGCAAGTATGTATGCTCAAGTATTGTACAATTGTATTTTGGGTGTCCTAAGGCATGTCCTATTTAGAGGAATGGCCTATGAATGCTAAAGGATGTTCTAGACACTTTCTAGGGGGTTCTAAGTGCTCAACTAGCCGTTAGGTATCCACTAATTGCTTTAGCAATGGCTAGTTTATTAATTCTGAAAAGTGCAGACAGAGTTCTTCTCGGTCGAGAAGTTTTTCGATCGAGAGTCAGTCGGTCGAGGACTTTGTCGATCGAGGGACGGTCTGGAGCAAGTGTATATAACATTCGATTCCAACTTCCAACCACCTTGTATACTAGGTCTAACGGCTATAGAACCTTTTAGAAGGATTAACCCGAGAGACTCTCGGTCAAGAAGATGTTTGACCGAGTGTGTCTCGGTCGATAAATAGTTCGACCGAGAATGTCTCTATTTTGGTGGTTCTAGATGAATACTAAGTGTGTGTATGAGTGTGTAGTTGTGACACTATTATAGGAGATGACCTATCTAAGTGTTTTGAGTGGCTAGGGAAGATCTAAATGCTTGATTTACATGATATCTAAGTACTTGTACATTATTTACTTGTACAAGTTTTTACATTTGATTACAATCATGAAATTAAAACATTGTGAGCATTTAGATGTTCCAAAGTTGTATCATCCACTTAATTCCTGCAATACTCAAGTAGCACGTTAGATCCACAAGAATGAAATGTTTTTCATCATCAAAACAAAGGAATTATAATAATGTCCAATTTAGCCAACAAAAAGGTACCTCTCATGCTCGTTTATAGATCCCCCCGAACTTATCATACACTCTATCACTGAGTGTCTAAGATAAAGGTTAGAAATAAACGGTCCAGGTACATTCTTCGCATGGCTGTTCTTGGATTACCCACCTGGACTATAACAACATATCAGTATATCCCTCTCACAGTCCGTGATACCATACATGTTTCAAGCTTTCTATTTTTGCATACTTCAGGGCTAAAGTTGACATCCACTCTAGATAGTGGAACTCGTAGTCATTTGATTCTATGAGTTTTTGTTGGCTCTTGTGGTAGAAATATGTCTTTTTGAAGTCCTTTTTGCCGACAAATTTATACCCCTTGCCAAACCTACAGATCATATCTATAATTTCTTCCACATATGTGTTTTCTTTCTCCTCTATTGGGGTCTTTGGTGTAGTCATGTTTGTATATTTGTTTATGGAAAAGGCTGAATCTCAGTTGTCATACAAGATTGCGGTCTTTGCCTTGATGTTTATCACTAAAAGTATCCAATTATTATCATGGAGGATAGGAATGAATATAATCTCAGGGAGGGAATTCAACAAGAGAAGTTTTAGGTGTTCCTTTTCTCCTGACTTCTTGTTGTGTAATATATCATCCATGAGTAAGTAATAGTCCATGTGTACATCTGGCATATTGTCTCCCAGCAGAGACTGCTATGCAGACATCACACTTACATATAAGTATCCTCCTGTCTTTAGAGTTTCTTGGAGGTCTTCTTTGAGTACGTGTATACCTTCTCTTTTAAAGACAATGTCCCTGTTATTGTCATCCTTTTTTAGTCTACCATGATAAGAAAAAGGGATTCCCAAGATAGATCTTTGCAAGCCCACCTGTTAAAGTTTTGAAACACTGGTTCTATTATTCCAGTTGGCCCATCTGGACTTGCTTCATGTGGATCTTCATCATTAATTTCCCCTCCCCTGGTTGGTCGATTGTTGTTTGTTGTATTGTATCTATAGTTTCTGACGGTATAGAGGCAGTTGTGGTCCTCTCATCAAGAGTTGCCCATTGTTATGTAGATTTTTCATCTTGGGGGTTTGCTTCTCTTTGTTGTTGCTGATCAGAATGCCAACATGCCTTCCAAGTTGATGCCTGGGTAGGTTCTAAAGGGTCAAGCCATAGCATTTTTAGTTGTTTCTGCCAAGGATGGTTGACTGGTAGAGGTACCCCCGTATGAAGTCTTCGTGGTACTGTGTCAGGAGGCATTATTGGGTGATTGAAAAAGCATCTATCATATATCACCTCCAGTGTGTATGTCCCACGCAGGCCATGCATGTCCTCATGGAATATATCATCTAATAGAATGCATTTGTTTATAGCCTCCATCATGCACAACACTATAAAAGCACAGTCTCACGATCCTTGTTATTCTTGCGGTACCGTGGGGATTATTATGAATTTTTTAAGTATGGTTTCTGATGTGGTCCCACCAACTGGATAGCCTATTGTAGGTGGATAGGTACCGTCTTGATGTGCTAACATCTCTATTTTTAAAAACTAAATATGTGTTGCGTAGAGCACAGCTACAACAACTATAAACTGAGATGTGTCTTTTATACAGAGTGACCACTGTTAACCCCCAATGCTTCATTATTCTTATGGGTAGGGTGATGAATCTTGTTTCTCTTCTAGTCACCGCCTCTTGTAACTCTTTGATAGGTATAGACTCAAATTCCATTACATACATCCATTTTTCTAGAATAGTGGACCCCTTGAGGAATGGTTGTATCTTATTAGAATGTGAGAATTCCTCCAGGGAAGTAGCATAGAGTACTTTGAATAGATTTATGTGTACGTTTGGTTATTGAAAGAAAATTCCCCTAAAATGGTCCCTAGTCAATGTTATTCCATGATTGTTGAAGACTATATCTGTCCCATGAAGTTTATCATCAAGGATATCAACTAGGACATGAATGTCTCAACATGTAATTCTAGATACAGATGTCATGTCCATGCCTGTTAACTTGCAAGGGAGTGGTGGCGATGAGGCTCCTCTATCTTCCATTATTAGGAATTATGCGTTCTCTCACTTGTTGACTTACAAAGAAGGAGGCTAGGTTGATTTCATCTTCATCAGAGGTCTCCTCTCTGATTGCTAGTAATGGCATTGTTGGTCCTATGACATTGTCATAATGGTGCATTTTTGGGACATGAACTTTAGTATCATTGGTTAGAATTGCTTCAGCTTGGACTTCATCTTCCGAAGTAGTAGTAGTTGCATCGATAGGATTGCCTATAGATGTCGGCATCTCGAGCGTGACTTCATTTAGTGCTTCTATTGTAGCAACCATTTTGCCAACATAGACTTCATCCTGGTGCTCAGTGTGCTTATTAAAATTGAGATAGATGTTACATATGTCCATAGATATATTCAATTTGTTCATAAACCATTGGAGTGTTGCATCATTTATTAAATTACCTTACTTCAAGCTACTTTCTTTTACTGGTTGATGTGGGTTGGCATCAGTGGGGTTGCCCTTAGGGGAATTGTTCTCTATGGGCGAGGAGTTTAAGTAAAACTCCTACACTATCACACAGTTATTGACAACACGTATATTTATAGCTTGTAGGCACTCTTCTTATGGGGCTTGTGGTATGCTTGTGATTCTTGCATCATTACGTTAGTCGGGGTTGGAGGGGATTCAAGATACTTGTGAGGGTGAAGGGTTGTCTACCCTCTTAGTCCTTCTCATGGCTTGTTGTTTCTCCATGATTCTATCTTCTTCCATGAGCTTCCTTTCCTCTTCTAAGTCCTTTAGGCATGCTTCATGGTGTGTTCACATAGTGTCCATGTCTTTTCTCATCATATTGTGTTACTTTTTGAGTTTCGTCATCTCCTCTGCCTATTCACCTATTCTTTGCATCATTGTGCATCGGTTGAGGAGGAAAGTTTGCATGAACTCTGAGAGAGTCACAATTCTGTCATCTATTCTTTTTACCTACATTATTAGTGTATGCAGGCTAGAAGAAAGAAGTAGTGCATGTGATGAAGAATTGTGCACTTGTTGATAAATAGCATTGAAGTGACACCCTATCTCTTCTCCAAAGGTCGAAAGGTGTTGTTTTTGTTCTCCCTAAGGTGTCATCAATACAACATCTAGTACCTTAGAAGTCGATGGCAATGGTTGTGTGCTTATTGCTTTTTCCTTGTCTTGTAGTTGTCCATAGGTCAATCCATTGGTCCTTCCTCTCACTATACCGACAGTGTAGGGGCCTTCTATGTCTTCTCGGCCTCTTTGATAGTTTCTTGGGCATCTATAGAAGTATCTGGTTAGTCACCTAACTTTTCAGCAATTACCTCTGGTACCATGTTGGTGACTAGAGGGGAGGGAGGGGAAACACCGTATCCTTCACCATGAGGGAGAACTTGGGAGGGGCAGCACCATATCCTTCCCCATGACAGGGAACTTGGGAGGGGCAAAACTGTATCCTTCACCATGAGGGGGAACTTGTTCTATTGAGAATGGTGGCTATGTACTTTCTTCCTCAATTAGTTCCAGGTGAGGTGGTTGAAGTGTTGGCACTAGTGTCTTTGGCACAACTTTATGGGGCTTTATTGCTAGCTTCTTTCTCTTCTCTGACTTTATTTGCTCTACTTCTTGCACTTATTATTCTTCTCCTTGTGGGATGGTGGTGGGTGAAGGTGGGCCAGTAGCCCTCTTTATATGGCTATAATTCATTTTTTCAATGTCTTCAATTACTAGTTGCAACTTGTTTGTGTCATAATAGGCCATCGCAGGAAGAGGGAGAAGTATACTAGACTTAGCTTGTTTGTCATAAAATTTTATGCCTTTTTGTACCAAGATTCTAACGGTTACCATGTATTTGCAGTCAATACTAGTATATCCCTCAGTTAACTTGTACTATCTTAATCCTCCAGTTCCAAGAAATAGGTTGCAATAAGCATATTTTTCCTCCCATGTAGTATTCCTTCATCTACTATTTGGTATCTTGGTCTGCTGTTGTGGACAATTTATCGATAAGAAATCTTCCAATGTTGACGAGTCTTTTCTCTATCATAGACCACATTAGATAAAGGTCCCCTCTAGACACGCTCTCAGTTTTGAATCGAGCAAACACTGTGTTATCAAGGATTTTTTGCATGACCCTAATGAAACAAGAGGTTATCTAGGCTGCCTTGGAATTCCTGATATTGTACTTGTCTTCCCCCATTAGTCTTTCCCACATCTTGTGGCTACTGAACACAGTGTCCTTATCACTTTTAGCTGCTATACAGGCTTTGTCTTCCCCATCATTATCAGCAAATAGCACATTCAACATGTTTTCCGTTACATATCGATCCTTTCCTTCTATTCTTACTTGTAGCTTGTACTCCCCTCTTGCCTCACCATTTTCTTTGTTTTCAATGGGGATTTTTATAAGAAAATACACTAATTTGGTTGTGAGTTCTGTATAAGAAATTTGGGCCACCATGCATAGGGTACATAAATTCCCCCCCTCAAGAATTCTATGACTCATTCGTAGAGCCCTAACTTGTTGAAGTCATATTTATATGTATACCTCATTGGCTTGAATGTATTATTGTATTGAACAAGTTGTACGTTTCTTGGTGTTCCTGATCCCTTGGTTTCAACATCTCTTCATGCCCCTCAGTTTTTGACTCTTGATTTTTGCTTGCTTCAGCAAAATTGTTTGCTTCTGAGTTGGTTGGCATGTTCACCTTCCCTGGTCCCTTGGTATGTTGCTTAGCTTTTACATCCACTTTCTTCTTCTTAGATACTAGTGGCTTTAGACCTGATCCCTTCCACTTTTCTTTTGTCTCTATTTAATCTTTATATGGAAGGTACGCATATGTATTCATGGATTCAGTTCCCTTTGTTTAACTTTCAGCTTCATGAGATTCGTGCCCTAGCTAGCAGTATCTCATAGTGTTCCTTTCTCAATAGAATATGTACCCTTTACTTCTTGGGCATATTGGGATGCTCCTCTATGAATTTTTTGATTTCCTTGATCGCTTCTTCAGTCCCCTCTAGAGAGGTATCCTGTCTGTGTAGGGACTCAGAAGTAGTTGTTGACATACTCTAGGCTACATAGAATTCAGCTCATTAGTAAAAGGAAAAATAGATTTTTACTCAAGTAAACTAATTAGTAGATGAAGATAATATTTTAATTTTAGAGGTTGGTGAGTTCTTGGTTCCTTCTGTGATCACTGAGACATTCAAGCATAATTACTTTATAGAGGTCACTGACAAAGGGAGACCTTAATGACTGATGAAGACATGAGTTGAGGAGAGATCAGCGGTCAAGGAGCTATCAACGACTGAAGAAAAATATCAACGACCAAAGAGAGATACCAGAGTTTCAACTTTTAAATTAATCTACAATTGCTAAGTAGAAGTAAATCAGGTCATCTGAAGGTTGTAAGGGGTTCAATTCGTTAGAAGAGGGAAACAAGTCTTAGTCAACCTATTATAATCTCAAAATTTTCAATAATCTAGATAACCCTCCTAAGTGGTCGTTGAGGTTAAGAACCTCATTGGTCACAGAATTTTTAATCAGTTCATCAGTCATACGCCAAAAGACTATGTCAAGAGAACTCATCAATCACTGAGATTTTCTTATAGTCACAGGGAAATCAAAGCAGCACATATTCAAGGTTGTTAGAGTTCAAAAATCAGGCGCAATCGTGCGAGAGGCAACTAATTCTTGCGATTGAAACTTGCGATCGCCCCCTTCAGTGACAAACAAGGTTCAAAACCCTAACATATAGGTGTGGGGAATGGGGGACAGTGAAGCAAATATTGGGGGACGGGTGGCAGGAAGGAATGAAGATAAGGATGATTCATATCTTATTGTCTGAGCAACATGAAAAGAGAAGTTCAAAGGGAATGGAGTTCCGACAGTGCTTTTCGGTGTTGCAGTCATCCTTAGATTGCAGCAGTAGAGATCGAATGTTCACTGACTGCAAGGTAGTGTCTCCTTGTTCGTTTGTTTGCTTCTCATCTTCTTGTCAGTGTCTTGGTGGCACTTTGGTCTCTATAATTTAGCAGGGTCTCACTACTTCCAATGATTGAAGGTGTAGAGAAGATATTAAGTTGTGGGGTATATATATGTCCTAGGGTTAACTGTCATTGAGATAGTCATTAAACGGTCACACAGGGTTGTGATTTTCTAAAATCACTGATCCAGGAGAAATCTATGCGGTCTCTAAAGTTCAAGTTCTCAACAGTCATAAAGATTTTATTTTTAGAGATCGTTGAGTTTTCCTAATCCATAGCGACCGATGAAGACATTACTTACTTGAATATATTATGTACACCTACCAACGGGATAAGATTTGAAAGAGAGATTTCTAATACTTGATACTAAAGAATTTGAGAGTCGATTATAGAAGGAACATGTAAATGAGGCCTTAATTATATTCTATACACTAAAGAAAATTACTAAACAAAGTAGATATTTTTTAAAAGCAAAGATAAGATTTGCAACAAGATCAACAAGTTTTGGTGATAGGGAAAACTGAATTAAAGTTAGATCTAGAAATTAAAGGTTATCAAATGCCCAATAACAAAAAAGGAAGATGTGAAAGTAAAAGGAAGCATGCGAAGTCCTTGGGCTTCCTTCCAAGAAGTGCTAATTTATAGTCTTTAGCTTGACTATTTTATATTTTTTCCATTTTAGGTTTCTTTGATTGGTGTAGGTTGAGATTCCTCAAACCAAAGTTATGACCTCCTCACAAAAGCTACATCCTCATAATACCTCTTTACCCTATGACTATTCACTTTGAAAGTACTTGTCTTTTTACTGGTAGTTTCCATCATTCTAGACGGGTATTTCTTCACAACTGTAAAGGGGCCAGACCACCTAAAAATGAGGTTTCCAGGAAACAACATGATACTGGAATTAAATAAGAGGACCTTATCTCCCTCTGACACATTCTTGCCTTTTAGGTTGACATCATGACATGCCTTGCTTCTCTACTTGTAGATGCGGGCATTTTCATAGACATGCAGCCTCAACTCTTCTAACTCTTACAGCTGTAGAAAACTCCTCTTCCATGCTTGGTTTAGGTTCATATTTTGAAACATGATAGCCTAGAATGCTTTATGATCTAGCTCAACTGGAGGATGAAATGTATTCCCATAGATGATCTGATAGGGAGTAGTCCCAATCAGAGTCTTATAAGTAGTTTTGTAAGCCCATAAAGCATCATCAAGCTTCATGGACCAGTCCTTCTGAGTCCGACTGACTATTTTCTCCAAGATTTACTTGATTTGTCAATTCAAAACTTCTACTTGTCCTGATGTTTGTGGGTAGTAGGGTGTTGCCACCTTGTGCCTTACTCCTTATTTCTTCAACAAAGCTTCAAACTGTTTGTCTCCAAAGTGGGATCCCCTGTCACTTATGACAGTGTGTGGGACACCAAATATGGGAAATATGGTCTTTTCAAAAATTTGAATTACTGCTTTGGAGTCACATGAAGGTTGCAACAGCCTCCATTCATTTAGATACATAATCGACAACGAAAAGAATATATCGGTTTCCCTTAGAAGATGTAAATGGTCCCATATAGATGATTCTCCAAAGATAAAAAAAAATCACCTCTATCCAATATGACATTGGCATTTTGTTCCTCTTTGAAATGTTTCCCAATCATTGGCATTCATCACACACCTTAACATATGTTTGAGGACCTGTAAATAGTGTGGTCCAATACAATCCCAATTGTAGAACTTTTTCTACCATTCTTTCCCCTCCTAGATGTCCTTCATAACATGTAGAATGACATTCTTGAGTATTTGGGGAACTTCTTCTTTTGGAATGCACCTTCAGTATAGGTTGTCCACACATCTTTTGAATAAAAGTGGGTTGTCCAATAGAAATTCTTCAGATTTGAAAATAACTTTTTCTTCTAATTGTAGGTGATGTCAGGTGGCAACCGTTGGCATACTAAATAGTTACATATATCAGCTAACCAAGGTAGGTTAGATGCACTGGACTTTGCCATCATCAGGGCCTCATCATCATAGTTGTCATTAACCGACAACAAGTGTCCTTCAGTAATCACTATCCTTGAAAAGTGGTCAACAACCACATTTTCCATACCCTTTTTTATCAATAATTTTGTGATCAAATTGTTGCAGCAATAGAGTCCACCTTAAAAGTATGGACTTGGTATCTTTCTTCTGCAACAGATAATGGCATTTTGGTCCATATACACCTTGACCTTTGATCCTATCAAACATGATCTGAATTTATCAAAGGCGAACATTATTGCTAACATTTCCTTCTCTGTTGTTGTGTAGTTGACATGAGAATCATCTAGTGTCT
The DNA here is from genome assembly GCA_963693085.1 of Alisma plantago-aquatica. Lineage (NCBI taxonomy): Eukaryota > Viridiplantae > Streptophyta > Magnoliopsida > Alismatales > Alismataceae > Alisma > Alisma plantago-aquatica. The sequence goes on from OY856411.1 coordinate 1,042,609,407, forward strand.
TGATAACATAGCATATCACATGGTGTTTCTTATCTTTCCTTTATCCAAGAACAACACCAATGACATAATCATTGGCATCACATATAATTCCAAATGGAAACTCCCAATCTAGAGCTTGCAAGATTAGATTTGTTGTCAAAGCATCCTTTAAAGTGTTGAAAGATTCAAGGAACTTGTCAGTGAAATTAAACTCAACATCCTTTACTAGTAGATTCAATAGAGGTTTTGTAATTTTCAAAAATCCTTAAAGAATTGCATGTAGTACCCGACATGTCCCAAAAAACTCCTCACTCCAATCACTGATTTAGGAGGTGGGAGCTTTGACATTTCCTCAATCTTATTAAGGCCAAATTGGATTCTTTTTTCATAAATCTTGTGTCCAAAAACAACACCCTCACGTACCATGAAGTGGCACTTTTCCCAATTTAGAACTAATTGTTTTTCTTCACACCTCTGTAGGATCTTGGATAAGTTTGTGAGACACTGGTCAAAACTGGCACCATATATTGAAAAATCATCCATGAAGACTTTCATTATGTCCTCCAAGAAATCTGAGAACATAGAAATCATGCATCTCTTGGAAGTGGCAGGTGCATTCCATAATTCGAATGACATTCTCCAAAAGGTATAAGTGTCATTTATACATGTGAAAGTAGTCTTCACCTGATCATCAAGGTGAATCGTCACTTGGTAGAATCACAAGTACCGATCTAAAAAGTAAAAATAGGAGTGATGCACCAACCTCTCCAGAACATGATAAATAAAGGGCAATGGAAAATGGTATTTCCTTATGGAAACATTCAATTTTTTGTAGTCTATACACATTCTCCATCTGATCACCATTCCTGTGGCAGCCTCAGCTCCACTTTCTACTTTAACGACTGTTATACCTCCTTTCTTTTGTACAACATGAATCAGGCTAACCCAATTATTATCACTAATAGGATATATGATCCCATCATCTCACAACTTTATTACCTCCTTTTTCACCACCTCCTTTAGCATTTGGTTCAACTTCCTTTGTGGTTGACCTAGAGGTTCAGTTGTTTCCTCCAAGTTTATATGGTGCATGCATAGAGCTGGTCTTAGACCTTTGATATCTTCAACTGTGTATCCTATTACTTTGCTATGCAGCTATAGTTCATTTATCAGCTTATCCTTTTTATCTTCCGTCAAGGCATAATTTATAATGACGAGATTTCTTTCCTCATCATTTAGAAACTCTTACTTCAAGCCCTCAGGGAGTTGCTTCAACTCAAGATTAGGCTTAGGTGCTTCCTTTTCTTCGGGCATTTTTTCTACTGATGAGTATTTTACCATATCAAATGTTTCATCTTTTTCATCACAATATCCCTCTTCTGATTGATTTAAACACTCAAGAATTTCAACTACCTACAAGTCATCGATATTGGGGTCAGGGTTGTTAAGGGCTCGCATGAGTGGATCCACAAGAGCATTGTCTTCTTGTACTTCTTTACAATATTGGGTGTAGCTATCCATGGAGTAGACCGACTTGAATAGAGAGAGTCCCCTCATAGCATCTTAGATGTGAAACTCAATGTGATCATTTCTGACACAAAGAGTGATTATTCCCTCTACTACATCAATTAGTGCTCTATCAGTGGTGAGGAAAGGTCTTCCAAAGATCATGGGACACATTGGGTCCTCAACTATGTCGATCACCACAATGTCGTGCGGAATAAAGAATCACCCAACACAAATGGGAGCATCTTTCACTATCCCCACTAGTTTTGTGAAAGTGTAATATTCTAGTTGAATTCTCATTTCAACTTTCACCATGTGGTGAGTCCAAGCCTTTGAGATAAAGTGAGAGGCATCAAAATGATGCTTGCTCTAAGATCTGCAAGTCCTTGCCTATCTACTTTATCTCCAATTTTGAAGGGGATAGTGAATGCCCCAGGATCTTTCTTTTTCATGAGCATCTTAGCATGAACAAAGGCACCAAACATTTTGGATAGTTGCACTATCTTGACATGATCTCCTCTTTTCCTTCTCGTGATTAGATCCTTAAAGAATTTTGCATACGTGGGCATTTTTCAATAGCATCTAGAAACGGAACATGCAAGCATCTTCTTCACAGCTACCATGAACTTCTCATGTATCTTCTTTAGTCGATCTTCTTGATCAACTTGTGAGGGAAAGGGACCCGTGAAGAATATGCATTCTTATTGGAAAACTTCTACTACTGGGTCGACCCCCTTTCTTTTGCAACTTTGTTTCCCTTCTCCTTCTCTTTAGACTTTCCCTTCTTAGTGGACTCTTCCTCCTTAGAGACTTCTGACATGGGATTTTATCACACTAACTAACTCACTCGGAGTTGAAATCCCCGATCTTTTACCAAATCCAATGTGCAATACTACCACCCATAAGCGGAAGAGTCTTATCATAGTATAGTTAAGGATCGAACCCAAAGGACAACATTTTTAAGAATCTTGTCAGCTGAATCTAGCTCTTAGTAAGACTAATATTTAAAACAATTGATTTGGTTGAGATTAATTAAACTAAATGCAAGAAAGTAAAAGAGAAAAATTAAAGTAGGATTTAGATCAATGATATGGAATCGCTGGGATGGTACCGGGTTTCATCATCGTTACATGTGCAAACACATTCAATCGCAAATAATCCAGGCACGATATAACAATCTAAATAGAGCTGCTGCAAAACCCCCCATATGGGCGTTAGGTTCGTGTAAGCATCACCTTAGGCATCAGATGTCTCGTCATCATCCGGATCACTTACTTATGGCTCCGAAGATACAAAAATCCAACGAAGGTTGTGGGCCCCCTATATAGGTGTTAGGAACACAGAAGCGTCATCGAAGGCTAGATGGCTCATCCCCTCGCGGATCATACACTTACGACCTCAAAGAAATCCCATTCTATTTCTAGTTTGGGAGTCAACCGCATTAATCTATAAGCAAGCAGGCAATTATTATACGAGCAACATCGATGATTAACAAGATGATACAAAATCCAACTAAGGCTGTGAACCCCCTATACAAGAATTAGGTACACAGAAGCATCACCGAAGGCTAGATGGCTTGTCCCCTAGTGGATCATACACTTACGACCTCAAAGAATCCCATTCTCTTTCTAGTATGGGAGTCAAACTTTGTAAACCGCCATTCCACCCTACATATAGATGATTTCGCAATATAGGGAAGAACAAGATGAAAGCAAGTAGATAATGAACTACATGCATACCAATTAACAATGAAATGAAAAGTTATATACATTGACATGAAATGCTTAACAAAAGAACATGTTTGCATGGGCCGCGGGGCTAGTCCCCGCACCCCAGTGAAAGAAGACTACTCACTCATGATGTGAGAGACAAGAAGAATAAGAGAAAGAGAAGGTTCCGCTATGAGCATGGTGAAGAAGGTGGTCACAGCTCGGTGAAGATGATGTGGTCTCCTACGTCGTGTTAGGGTAGATCTAAATGAGGAGGAAGAACCACCTAGGCAGGCTGGGCAATCCTTCTTCTTCACCTTCTCTCTCTCCTTATCTCCTTGCTCGGCACTAAGAGGAGTAGGTGGGTGTGTGGAAGTTGAGGTTGGATCGGACCTTTGACATCCTATTGGCATGTTGCCCCCCCCTCAAATGAGGACCCTTGTGGTCCTATTTATAGGGTCGGGATTGGCCCTCATGCTTTTCGTGTGAGTTAGGCCCCAAACGGTTTGGAGACCGTTTGATGTCCAAATGGTTTTGAAGACCGTTTGACGTTCAAATGGTCTTGAAGATATTTTTCTTCAAACGGTTTAGTCAAACGGTCTGGGGAACATTTGGATGGCCGTTGGAAACTGAATGGCACCAAACGGTCTTGACTTTAACGATCTTCATTTGACCGGTCTTGTGTCTTTTGCAAACCGAATGGATCCAAACAGTCTTGAAACCATTAGGATCCAATCGGTCTTGGGTTCTATCTCCATTCAGTTTTGGCTGCACAACTGGTCTTGGGACAGAATGGCTCCAAACGGTCTTGGGATCGAATGGCTCCAAACGGTCTTGGGACAGAATGGCTCCAAACACTCTTGGGACCGAATGGATCCAAACGGTCTTGGTCGAAGCGGTCTTGAATGATTAAATTATCTTGATCCAAACAGTTTCGATTGTTCAAATGGTCTTCATCCCAAATGGTTTAGAGTATCCAATCGGTCAGAGGTCCAAATGGTCTTGAAACTATTAGACGGCATCCGGACTTGAGACCGTTTGGGTTCATTTGGTATTGAAACCGTATGGACTCAAACAGTCTCGAGATCGTTTAGGCTCATGCGGTCTTGAAACTGAATGGGCTTAAACGGTCTTGAGACCGTGTGGGTGAATATTTGAAATCGAAAGGTCAGAACCGTTAGACCAGACCATTTGGTCAATATCAAAAGTGGGAGGTTCTTCGGTAAATTCCATGTGATGATAAAACTTGATTTAGACCTGCATCAAATCAATATAATTTTGATCAAAAATCATAATAATTAGATTTATTTAGAGAACTTGCAATATGTGAGATTTAATAGATAAATCGAAAGTATTGAATCAAATTGGTTATAAAAAGGATGACTGAAAATCAGGATGAATATGCATTCATCAAACACCCTAAACTTAAACGTTGCTCGTCCTCGAGTAACACAAAATCTAAAACAATCACCAAGTGAATACTTTCGATCATGTGACTGCTTCCTCTTCACATCACGATTATTTCTTTTCTGCTCAGTATGACCAAGCATCTCAACTTCCTGAGACCACAGAACACATCTTACAATATCTTCGTTCCTGAGTTCGCTTTCCAACCTCACTTCCTCCTTACTTTTTCAAGAAACAAGCATGTCAAAGAGTTTTGTAAGAGTCTAGAGATCCCCGCAGAATGACAAGTGTGCATCTGATCTGACACTAGTGTTTTTTAGGGAATTGAAGGCTTTAATTATGCCTTTAGGTCGAAAAGGGAGTGAAGGGTGGTATGGAAAGAAGAAGTAAATCTCTCCTCTATTCGAATTGAGATTTTTATTATTTTTGCAATTTCATTTATTGCATATATTTTTGTGTGAATCTCTCCTCTATTCGACTCGAGATTGCATTTCTTTTTGTGTGCGCTTTGGCATCTTTTACATGCAAATCTCTCCTCTATTCGACTCGAGATTGCATTTCTTCTTGTGTGCGCTTTGGCATCTTTTATATGCAAATCTCTCCTCTATTTGACTCAAGATTTCATTTTTGGTGGTACGCCCCTATTAATTTGTGAGGGGTATGGAAGAAGCGAATATAGAGGGAAGCGGCATGCCACCCTAAACTTAGGGTTTGACACTATTTTGGCTATTTTTGTTTCTTTCTGATGGATGGAGGGGTACGGAGATGATAGAAGAAGTGTAGAAAAGAGTTCAGATCAGAATGCAACTTGATTTATAATTCAGTGCACCGAGTTGTTCTCTTTATCAAACTCTGCTCAAATAATGACTTGATGAGGATTTCGTGGGGATTCCATGTTGTTGTTCCACTAGTCAGTTAGGAAGCATGATATGTTTGATCCCTATCGGTTCGACAGACACTTGCCAATTCATAAAGATCATGATGTTAGGATTCATAAGCTTCACAAGATGATTTCAATCAAAAGGCTAGTTTTCAGAAGAAGGTCCTTTTGAGGATCTGCTTTGAATAAGGAGGGTACAATGATAAATGGATAGAGATTGAAAACATGTCAAATTTTCATCTATTCAATTTTTTTGGGAACTTTTGAAATTTTTGAAAAAAAATTGAAAATTTTATGGCGGTGAAATCTTGAAATGTGTGTGGGTGGAGAGTAATATACGTACCACCCACCCTCCACCCCAAACTTAGAAATTTTCTCATCCTGAGTAAACTCTAAATCTGAGATGGAGGGGAAACGTCGTGCCGGTAGGACGACGAGATGTTGTTGCATTACAGACATCGTGCGTCCTCCATCTAAAAATCTAGAAAAGAAGATTAATTAGAACTCCAAATAACATCTCACGATGAAAATTTTATTTGGTGCAAACTTAACTAAAAGTAAAAACAAAATTAAAGAAAAAATTCTAATTCAAATTTAAAACTAAATACAAATTTATTTATCGGGTTGCCTCCCGACAAGTGCATTTATTTTATGTCGATGGCTCGACTTGATATCTTCATCTTCACGGTGGTTCCCTTGGATTGGAGAGATCTATTATTGATTCGGTGCTTATGTCGGCTGTGGTGAAATATCTTTTCAAACGATGACCATGCGTCACAAATTCACCTGACTTTTTGCTCCATAAAGAGAAACCACCATGTGGGGAGATGCTTTTGACAATATACGGTCCAGACCAGTGAGAGCGGAGTTTCCCTGGGAATAACTTCAACCTTGAGTTGAATAGCAGAACATGGTCTCCCACTTGTATGTCTTTTCTTTCCAAATGACCATCATGCCAAAGTTTGGTGCATTCTTTGTAGATTCGAGCATTCTCATAAGCTATCATCCAGAGTTCATCCAGCTCCTGGAGTTGCAGAATCCTAGCTTCTCCTACTTTCTTTATGTCAAAATTCAGTTATTTTATTGTCCACCATGCTTTGTGTTCCAGTTCTACAGGTAGGTGGCATGACTTTCCAAAGATCAATCGAAACGGTGTAGTTCCAAGGGGGGTCTTAAAAGCAGTACGGTAGGCCCACAAAGCGTCATTGATTTTTACTGACCAATCTTTCCTATTGCGGCCCACTATTTTTTCCAATATATACTTGAGTTGTCTGTTAGATACCTTTACCTGTCCACTTGTTTGTGGATGGTAGGGTGAGGCTACCTTGTGAGTTACACCATACTTTCTCAGTAATGCTTCAAAGCTTCTTTCTAGAAAATGTGACCCTCCGTCGGATATCACGGTTTGTGGTACTCCAAAATGGGGGGAAATGACGTCCTTGAATAATTTTATGACTGGTTTGGAATCACTAGTGATGGTAGGTATGGATTCAACCCATTTTGAGACATAGTCCACCGCCACTAGGATGTATGAAAATCCATGAGAAGATGGGAATGGACCCATGTAATCCACCCCCAAACATCGAATATCTCTACTTCTTGCCATAGATTCAACGGCATCTCATCTCTCTTTGTTATATCGCCTGATCTTTGACATTTGTCGCGTGATAAGACAAAGTCATGGGAATCTTTGGATATGGTGGGCCAAAAGAATCCACATTGCAGAACCTTCAAGGCAGTCGTTTTAGAGCTCATTTGTCCTCCCACTAGACCTGAGTGACATTGTTCCGGGATAGGTTGAGCTTCCTCTTTGGCGATGCATCGTATGTATAAACCATCAGCACATAATTTGAAAAGGTATGTCTCATCCCAGTAATACTATTTCACATCATGCATAAATTTCTTCAGTGCATTTCCGGTGCATTGAGGATGAATAACCCCAACAGCGAGGTAGTTCACAAAATTTGAGTACCATGGTAAAGCTTCTGAGACCTTCATTAGTTGATCATCTGGAAGGGAATCATTAATTGGAATCTTCTCAATATCCAGAGTGTGGATGCAACTGAGGTGGTTTGCTACAACATTCTATGTACCCTTTTTATCTCTGGTCTCTAAATCAAATTCTTGCAGGAGGAGAATCCATCTTATTAACCTAGGTTTTGCATCTTTCTTCACTAGAAGGTAATGAGTGGCAGTGTGATCTGTGTAGACAATGACTTTTGAACCAACTAGGTAGGATCTGAACTTGTCAAAAGCATACACAACTGCCAGAAGTTCTTTCTCAGTAGTAGCATAATTCCTCTGAGCTTTCATCGAGGGTCTTCGATGCATAATAGATCACATAATGTTTCTTTTCTATACATTAGCCCAAGACAGCACCTACAACATAATCGCTTGCATCGTACATGATTTCAAAAGGGTGGTCCCAATCAGGAGCTCTAATGATGGGTGTAGTTGTAAGGGCATGCTTCAGTGTGTTGAAACTTTTAACACATTCTTCGTCAAAATTGAATTCAGCATCCTTTAGTAACAAATTTATCATTGGCTTGGTTATCTTCGAGAAATCCCTTATAAACCGTATATAGAAACCTGCGTGACCAAGGAATGCTCGAACTTCCTTAACATTGATAGGGACAGAGAGCTTGGAAATCACTTCAATCTTGGCTTTATCTACTTCAATTCCTCTATTGTTGATCCTATGGTCGAGGACAATTCCTTCCTTTACCATAAAATGACACTTCTCCCAGTTGAGCACAAGATGAGTTTCTTCACATCGTTTGAGGACTAGGGAAAGGTGTTTTAGACATGAATCAAATGAATCTCCATATACATAAAAATCATCCATGAAAACTTCCATAATTGTTTCAGTAAGACCAGTGAATATGACAGCCATGCAACGCTGGAAAGTTGTGGGTGCATTGCAGAGGTCGAATGACATTCTTCTGAATGTGTATGTTCCGAATGGGTAGGTGAAAGTGGTTTTCTCATGGTCATCTGGATGTATAAGTATTTGGTAGAATCCAGAGTAACCATCAAGATAACAGAAGTATTCTTGATGAACCAGCCGCTCTAATACTTGATCACAAAAAGGCATTGGAAAGTGATACTTTTGAGTTGTTTTATTCAACATCCTATAATCAATGCACATCCTCCACCTTGTGACTATTCGGGTGGGGATGAGTTCATCATTTTCATTTCGTATTACAGTTGTTCCACCTTTCTTCGGGACTACATGCACTGGGCTCACCCATGGTGAGTCTGATATCGGATAGATAATTCCAGCGGTGAGTAGTTTAATGACCTCTTTACGGACTACCTCCTTCATATTTGGATTCAGTTTCCGTTGATGTTCAGTAGTTGGCTTGTGATCTTCCATCATGGGGATCTTGTGCATACACAACACTTGACTAACCCCAGTGAGGTCACTCATTTTGTAGCCAATCACTTTCTTCCTCTCCTTTAATTCCTTCAGCAACTTATCTTCTTGTTCGGTTGTAAGATCGGAATTTATTATTACTGGACAAACCTTGAGATCATCCAAAAACACATACTTCAGTCCCTCGGGTAGGGGCTTCATCTCTGGAGTTCCTAGTTTTTTGCATGTTTCTCTCGTAGCTTCCACAACTTTGAGTTCTTCACACATGGCTTCAACATCTTCTTTTGTGGAGTCGAGGGATTCGATGCAATCCTTTACTTGTTCATCAATAGGTTCATCAACTGATGGATCCATTAGAGAGACTTCTAATGGATTGTCTAATTCATGATTCTCTTGATTCAGAAGTTACATCTGCTCTATGCAATCAATCAGATAGACTTCTTCTTGCATATTTGGTCTTCTCATGCTTTCAAAAACTTTAAATTTGAGTCTTTCCTTGCCTAATTTAAAAAGCAAGATTCCTACTTCAACGTCTATTAGAACTCTTGCAATGGCGAGGAACGGACGTCCAAAGATGAGAGGATATATGACATCCTCTCTTATGTCCATGATGACAAAGTCACACAGAACATAGGAGTCTTTTCCTACCTTGACAGGTACATCCTCAATAATCCCTAATGGGTGTTTTATCGAATTGTCTGCGAGTTGTATGGTCATACCAGTTGGAAGAAGTTTAGCAAACCCTAGACTTTTACAAAGGCTGAGTGTCATGATGGAGATGCTAGCACCAAGATCCGCCAGTCCTTTCTTGCATGAAGAATCGCCAATATGACAGGAAATCCCAAAAGATCCTGGATCTTTCTGCTTCTTCGACATCTTATTCTAAATGATATCTGAAGTGGTTTTAGCTAACTTGACTGTCTCATATTCTTCAGTTATATATATCCTGGTCAGGAGTGACTTTAAGTACTTAGTCCAAGCTGGTATCTCGTCCAGCGCATCCAAAAAGGGTATGTCAACATGAAGTTTCTTCATAGCTTCTTTAAACTTGGTAAACTGAGTATCAAGCTTTGTTTGCCTTAAACGAGTAGGGAAAGGAATACGAGGCTTGTATATAGGGATATCAGGTTCTGGTGTTTCAGTTTCTTCCTCAATTGGTTTCTCAGGACTTTCCTTGTCTGTCTTATCGACTTGTTCTTTCTGTTGAGATTCTGGTGTTATTGAGTTCTGAATGATCACAGGCTCATCCTCATTTACAATAACCAGAGGTGGCTTGACAGGAAGATCAGAATAATCCTTGCCTGACCTGGTTGTGACAGCCTTCAATTGTTCTGGGTGCTTAGGATTATTCTCGGGTTGGCCCGCAAATGCTCCAACTGGTGTCTTGATGCTAGCGGCAAGTTGAGCTAGTTGAGATTCAATAGCTTTCTGATGTGCTTGCTGGTTAGCTATCAAGGTTTGTTGGTTAGCTATCATATTCTGTTGTGAATTTAACGTCTTCTCAATGGTTGTCAATTTGTCATCAGGTGAGAAGGGAACAGCTTGTTGTCCTTGAGGCTGATTAAGATTCTGGTACTGAGAACTATTTTGATAGTTATTGAAGTTCCTATTTTGAAAGTTTCCATTGAAATTTCCTTGATTTCCAAAATTTTGTTGGTGATTATACTGAAATCCTGGTGGGCCTCATGGTTGGTTGTTCAAACCAAATTGATACGAGTTCACTGCTCCAGAGGGGTTTCCATATTGAAAACCTGGATGATTCTTATTTTGATTCGGATTGTAATAACCTTGACCAGGGATGGAATTAATTGCATTAATATTTTCCATTTGACTATTATCTCCTTGACCACATACATCGTTTAGGACAATGTCGTAAAGAACATTGCATGCCAAGTTGGAATGATTTTTGCCCTTACATGCTTCACAGAACAGGGAAGCAGACTTAGTCTGTTCTTGTTGTTGAGTGGGTGAACATCCTCTTCCAAATGTAGCAAGGGGTGATTCAATATGGTCTTGCTTTGCAACTAAGAGTTTGAGGGTTTCAGCGATAGACTTGAACTCAGGAGTAGCTTCAGCCATAGCTACTTTCAAAACTCCTTTACCTACAGATCTACTCCAATTAGCTTGATTTTCAGCTCCAAGGGTTGCAACCCTCCATGCACTGTCATAACTTTGACGCATGAAGTTTCCTCTAGATGAGGAGTATTAGAATCTCTTGATATCATTGTCCACACCACTATAGAAAATTTTGATGAGTTGATCCTTAGAAATTCCATGGTGTGGCCACTTGCGTAGAAGCTCTTTGTATCTATCCCATGCTTCAGCAAGGGTTTCTCTAGGGACTTGAGTGAAATTTGTTATTCTGCCTCTAATTTCATATGTGAGAGATGGAGGGTAAAATTTTTCCAAAAACACATTTTGGAGTTATTCCCAAGTGGTGATGGGCATTTCACTTTGCAACGAATTGTACCAACTTATAGCTCTATCAACAAGGGAATACTTGAAGAGACGGAGTCGAATGGCATCATCGAATACTCCATTTTGCTTTGTCATGGCACATAGATCAATAAACCTCAAAAGATGTTCCTGACTATCCTCTCCTTGTTTGCCATAGAATGGGATTTTTGAAGCAATGTGATCCAATGTGCCCTAATCTCAAAATTGGCAGCATTGATGGGAGGAGGTTGTACTGGATGATGAACATTTCCATCTTTCGGGATTGAGAATTCTCTAAGATCTTTTTGTAGTTTAGCTTCTTGTGTTGCTGCCTGTGCTTCTTGAATTTCTTCTTGAACTGCAGCTCTAACTTCTTGCATGAATCTTTCTCTGTGTGTACTAAGAGCTTGAGCCACCCTTTGATCTATCTCCTCTTCTTGAGCCATTCTTGCTTGGTTCTCTCGGTTTTATTGGTGGAAGGTTCCGTCGATCTCTGGATCAAAGCTGGTGGTAAGTCCGGAACTGTTCAAATGGTGCATGCACTAATCCTTCTGAAGTACCTGAAAATAGAAGGATTTTGAAAATGAGATCCACAAAGTAGAGTCAAAGTCAAGTAGATGACCTATTGTATCAAAATAAAAACAAAATCCTAGATTATCCTTAAAAGAACTGGATTTGACTAACTGATTTCGTTGTCCCCAGAAACGGCGCTAGAATTTGACGTGGGATTTTATCACACTAACAAACTCACTCAAGGTTGAAATCCCCAAGCTTTTACCAAAACCAATGTGCAATAATACCACCCGCAAGCGGACGAGTCTTATCGCAGTATAGTTAAGGATCGAACCCAAAGGACAATGTTTTTAAGAATCTTGTCAGTCAAATCTAGCTCTTAGTAAGACTAATATTTAAAATGATTGATTTGGTTGAGGTTAATTAAACTAAATGCAAGAAAGTAAAAGAGCAGAATTAAAGTAGGATTTAGATCAATGATATGGAATCGTTGGGATGGTACCGAGTTTCACCACTGTTACACGTGCAAACACATTCAATCGCAAACAATCCAGGCAAGATATAACAATCCAAATAGAGCTGTTGCAAAACCCCCCATACATGTGTTAGGTTCGCGTAAGCATCACCTTAGGCATCAAATGTCTCATCACCATCTGGATCACTTACTTACGGTTCTGAAGATACAAAAATCCAATGAAGGTTGTGGCCCCCCTATACAGGTGTTAGGCACACAGAAGCGTCACCGAAGGCTAGATGGCTCGTCCCCTCATGGATCATACACTTACGACCTCGAAGAAATCACATTCTATTTCTAGTTTGGGAGTCAACCGCATTAATCGATAAGCAAGCAGGTGATTATTATATGACCAACATCAATGATTAACAAGATGATACAAAATCCAACTAAGGTTGTGAACCCCCTATACAGGTGTTAGGTACATAGAAGCATCACTGAAGGCTAGATGGCTCGTCCCCTCACAGATCATACACTTACGACCTCAAAGAATCCCATTCTATTTCTAGTTTGGGAGTCAAACTTTGTAAACCGCCATTATACCCTACATATAGATGATTTCTCAATATAGGGAAGAATAATATGAAAGTAAGTAGATAATCAACTACATACGTACCAATTAACAACGAAATAAAAAGTTATATACATTGCCATGGAATGCTTAAGAAAAGAACATGTTTGCATGGGTCGCAGAGCTAGTCCTCACACCCCAGCGAAAGAAGACTACTTGCTCATGATGCGAGAGACAAGAAGAATAAGAGAAAGGGAAGGTTCCGCCATGAGCATGATGAAGAAGGTGGTCGTAGCTCGGTGAAGATGATGCGGTCTCCTACATCGTGTCGGGGCAGATCTGAACGAGGAGGAAGAACCACCTATGCAGGCTGGGCAATCCTTCTTCTTCACCTTCTCTCTCTCCTTCTCTCCTTTCTTGGCGCCAAGAGGAGTAGGTGGGCATGTGGAAGTTGAGGTTGGATCAGACCTTTGGCAGCCTGTCGGTGTGCTGCCCCCCCCCTCAAATGAGGACCCTTGTGGTCCTATTTATAGGGTCGGGATTGGCTCTCATGCTTTTTGTAACATCCCTGACCTGGGTTATGTGTTAACCCTAGATAATTTGCCTAATAATTTTGAATAGATGCTTAATCTTATCTTGTGAAAAGTAATTAGGACTCAAGAGGAACTTATATTCCATTTTAGTCCTTTTTGAATAATGTTGAAATAATGTTTTACTTGATTTGGACTAAAGTGCAAATTACCCAAGTTGAGGGGTTAAATTGCAAATTGTGCATGGCAATATGTTCCTCATGTGTTGAAGCATCATGAGAATGAATATGATGCAGAGGTATGGCTTGTGGTAGCCTGAGTACCAAGAAAGAGCTGATAAAGCAATGTTTATGCATTAAAAACCTAGTTTTGGTGTAATATGCAATTTACCCAAAACCTAGGGTTCAATATGCAAATTACCACTTCAATAAGGTCCATAATATTTCTTGGCATCATGTAGAGCAAATAAAATGAGATGGTTACCTCATTTGAATTAAGCTAGAGGAGAGAGAATCTTGATATTAAAATAATCAAGATTTAAGCCAAATTGAAACCCTAATTCAATTTAGTGCAAAAATAAATATATTAATTGAAGTGCCCTTCAACCAAAATTAAAATGGTTGGATTCAGATGTGTGTGGACGTCCTTGATCTTTGCAAGTATCACAAAATATCCTAAGGAGGTGAAAATTCCACTCACCTTATTATAAGAAAAAGAATTTCCACTCAAAAATGGATATTACTATTATAAGGGTTAAGGTGCTTAATTTCTTTTCCCTTAATTCATGGATAATGGAAGGGAGATCGGTGGGGATAGAGATGATTTTGCATGCAATAAACCAAGGGGGGAGTGGTGGCAACAATTTTGGAATTAAATGAATTTTTATAAAGCATTTTCTCTCTCATTGAATTTTTATAAAAAGATCTTTCACAAGCCAAAACAAAGGCTTTTTCGACCCCACTTCTTCTCCTTGCTTGGAAAACGACCAAGGAGCTTTGTAGGATTAGTAGTACGACCCCAACCTGTTGGTAAGCTTCTTGATCTCCTTTCACCTTGAATCCATGGTGAAAATCAAAAATCAATGTATGTATTCTTCATATCTCGATCCCCTCTTCAATTCTAACCATTCCTTTTCACTCAAAGCTTGAGGACGACCCTTGGAATAGTGAAAGGAGTTTAATCCACCATTTTTGACGTGATATTTAATCTTTGGAGCTCAATTGGAGGTGGGTTTTATAACTTGAACCCTTAATTTTGTTATTGCATTCAATTCCTTAGCATATAATGATCCTTTCTTCATTCACGATAATTGATTTGGTTGATTGATGCAATCACCATGGAAATCATAGCAGATTTCATGAGTTTGGAGATTGATGATGATGACATCATCATAAGAACACACCTCTCCAAATATCCAAGGCAAACGGTTTCAACTTGTTGGTCCAAACGGTTTCAAAACCGTTTGGTGATTTGAGTCCCAAACCGCATGTGGGTGTTGACCGTTTGGGAGGGTTGACCATTTGAGTTCTGAACCCTAGTATGTTTTGGATGATGATCCAATGGCTTCAATTTATTAGTTCAACATATGCACATCTTTCAAATAGAAACCCTAATCGACTAAGTTCTGATTTTGCAATTGATTAAGTTGAGGTTTTTGGTTGATTGACCCAAACGGTTTCAAAACCATTTGGGAATCACCCAAATAGTCTCAAGACCATTTGGAGGTCAACCAAGACCGTTTGAAGGTCTAGGGTTTAGTATGGTTGGGTATTTGAAGATCCAAAGATACTAAATTGAAGTGCAATCAATTGCTGATTTGATAATCAATCCAATGATCCAAACCCTAATTGGATGTCATGGATTTTGATGATGAGATGGGCAAATGGTCTCAAGACCGTTTGGAGATCATACAAATGATCCCAAAACCGTTTGGGGGTCATTCAAGACCATTTCAGGCCAGGTCATATCATGTAATGATGATGGTTCACTTATTTCAATTGAATTGGTTCCACAATGTCAACCATTGATGGTTCCTCAGTTTCAAAACCCTAAGTGATGGTTTCTTGATTATCAAACCTAGTTCAATTGGGTTTAAAACCCTAATTGAAGGTCTAATTGAATGGTGATTCAGTGGTTCAATTGAAAGATACAGTAGTGGTCCAATTGATAGTTGGTCCATGGATTGGAACCTTGAATTGTTTAAGTGTTTAAGACCCTTTTTGGTTCATTCAGTTTTGAGAGGGTTTGGACCAAACGGTCTTAACACCGTTTGAGTCCAAAGGGTCTCAAGACCGTTTGGGAAAAAATGGTCTCAAACCGTTTGGAGACTCAAGTTCATTCAGTTTCAAGATGTGTTTTCTAAACGGTTTCAAGAACCAACTTTACTAAACGGTTTCAAACCGTTTGAACTTAAGTGACTAAGACCGTTTAAGGTCTAAGTGACCAAGACCTTTTGAGGTTCAAATTGGTTAAACTTGGACACCGAATATTATCAAAGGTCAATTAGCTTTTTGATTATTAATGATATAGATCAATGATGATTATGAAGGTTAACCCTAACTATGTGTACTTAAGTGAAGAGTTAACCTCGATCAATCTTGGAGTAATTAACATCCTAGAGAGGATGAGAGGGAGAGATAATGGGAGAGATGATTGGTTACTTAATAAGCCCTAATTCTCTCATTGTGAATAAATATGTAATAAGGGTTTGATCCATAATAATGAGATCATGAAATCCTCATTGAAAAGATTGATATACATTGACACTAATTTAGGGCAAGGCTATGTGAAACCCTAATTTAGGGCTAAGCTCAGTGAAAGCTTAATCTAGGGTGATGATGTAAACTTAACTTAGTGTAACAATGTAAGAAACCCTAATTTAATGGGAATTGTACATCCTAACCCTAATTTGGGTAATGAGGTATGAGAAACCCTAGTTGGATGTGAATGGTAAACCTTAATCCCTAAAATGGGTTAAAGGTGCATGAAACCCTAATAAAGGGTAGTACTACTAATGCTATGTGAATACCTATCATTGAGTGATGTGTTGTGAAATTCTAATTTCACATAATACTAGGTGAAGCCCTAATATAGAAGAATGTTATGTGAAACTATAATGAAGAGCAATACTATGTGAAATCCATATAACATATGAAAGATGCTATGTGAACGTAAAACTATAATTGTGGAAATCCTATTCCTATTAATGGAATAGTGATTAATGTATTGACAAATGTAACACCTAGAGGGGTTGATAATGGATATCCTTACATTAATAGTTCTAACTCAAGGATGAGTCCATATTAGTGGCAATGGTTGTATATTCTAAATAGGTGACATATGACCATTACCTTACATGATGAATGTGATGAACTAGTGCATAAAGTATTAGGATGGGGAATACCCCTAATAAAAGCTAAGTGGATGATTTCTAGTAAGATAAAGGTGTTGAGGTAAGTGATGCATCAAGATAGGATATATATCACATCCAACACCCCAATACTAAAATACCTTGATGTTCTTTAAATCCAATATAATTGGATAAGTGACACATGAAATGTGTCATGTCATTTGTTACATTGAGATGTAATGCACCTTGATGAATGTAGGCTAACATGCCTTATGAAAAGGTTAATCCAAATCAATAGACTATGATACAATCATATTCTAATAAAGATGAGAGAGAAACTCATACTTTGTGTTGATAATACATTCAATGATGAATGATGAGAATAAATAAGTATGTTTGAATACTTATGATATCAATATTGGCTTCTAATTGTGAGAAGCAATGAAATAAGGCTAATCATTAATAATATGATCTTAAGAACCTAAGTGGTTAGTTATGGAAAACCCTAATGGAGGGTGTTGATATAAAAGAGAAATCATGAACCCTAAAGAGGGAATAGTGGTATTACTTAGTGTTGTATGGTGCTGATATGAAAGCATTATAATTGTTATCATGAATACTAATCATGCAGGAATGATGAGATCACTACTACAGAAATGGCTTATAAAGTCGGTTTTCAAGGTGTCGGTTGTATACAAAAACCGACACATAAAACCTACTATGTTGGTTGTTAACATAAACTGACATCCAATATGTGAAGGTCGACCAGACACGGGTACCGCTTTCAATAAGTGTCGGTTATTTAATATACAACTGACACTTAATATCAACCGCCAAAACCAAAATTCCAGCAAAAAAATTACCTTCAAAATTGGACATATGTCGTCGGTTTTTTAATAAATAACCGACAACTAAAGGGTATGCGCGAGACAGGAATAGTTGTCGGTTGTCTTTTATTTATAAACCGACGAATATTAAGTAGTATAGTTGTCGGTTTTTGTCAAAGAGTCGACACTGTTGGTTTAGTTGTCGGTTTTGTTAAATAACTGACACATATTGTCAACTTAATAGCCCCACGAATAGAACTTTTCCCCATTGTCTCTGTTTCATTGCCGTGCGCTAGGGTCTGGTGATTTCCCCCGATTGCTCCCGCCGTCGCACGTCGCTCGCCGCCGTCACCGTCACTGCCGTCACTGCCGTCGCCGTCGCTGTCGGTTGCTGGTCTCCTCGACGCCCTCGCCGCCGCCGGTAAAAGCAGCTACGGTTCTCTCCTCGTCACCGCCGCCCCCGCCGATAGAAGCAACTTTTCTCCTCCACCAGCTTCCTGCAAGGTAACCCACAAAAGCTTCACCCCCTTTTCTCCTCTGCCTTGCTTTTCTCTGCCGCCGCCGACCTGGAACTCACCCAGGCGGCGCCTAAGCAGGTGCCAGGGAACGCCTAGGGTCCCAAGCCCAGGTGCCCTGCCTAGCTAGGCCTGTGGGCAGATGCTTGGGCGGCGCCAGGGCACGTTTAGGCTGCTGCTGGGGTTTGGATTCATCTACTGGATGCCCAAAACATGCACTGATTTCACCAAGTCACCCCAAAAGCCATGAAAAATATTCTGATTGTGTTTATTTATGTACTGATTTCACCAAGCTAGTGGATTTTTTTAAAGTTACTTACTGATTGTGTTTATTTAATTATGTACTGATACATATGTGCTATACCAATCTGATAGTCCATGATAGAACAAAGCATAATGATGTTGACTGCAACTTTGTGCGTCATGCTATTCTGAATTAAGTGTATATTTACTTCATAATTGAATGTTTAAGTAAGTTATAGATATCTTGATGATGAACTGTAATGCACACATGTGACATGCTTGGAATGTAAATGATGAACTGTAATGCACACATGTTTAACTTGTTTCATTATTGAGTATATTGAGAATCCTAATCACCCTTCTTACTTAATGATGAACTGTAATGCACACATGTGACATGCTTGGAATGTAAATGATGAACTTTTCCCTAAATTGCCTAGATCTTAGGGTATCTCTACCATCCTAACTATGAAATTGGTAACTTGTTTCCTTTTTGAGTATATTGACAATGTTAATCACCTAACTTGAAGAACTACGATATGAATGATGAAACTATGATTGTAGGTATAAGAATGACAACACACGTATTTGTTGGCCTAGAAACCCGTCCAAGATTTACTCATTAGGAGTAAATCTTGGATAGTCCCCGGTTTGGGACTGTTCTTGAACACCTAATCTCGCTTAGGATGTAAGTGTATAATGTGTATTGGGTTTTCAAGAAAATTTCGGCAGCATTTCCCCGTTTGTTCTCTAAGTACATATGTACTTGGAGAACAGCGGGGAAATGCTGCCGAAATTTTCTTGAAAACCCAATACACATTATACACTTACTAGTGAGATTAGGTGTTCAAGGATGGGATAGGTGGTACATGTACATTTATTATATATAAGAATGACATCACATGTATTTGTTAACTCTAGACCGTAATCTTGTTGTAATATATACTTGTTTTCTCTTTTATCATAGAGCTTTACAATTTTGTTGTGATATATACTTTGTTGTAATAATGTGAACTTTACAATGTGAGCTTTACACTTTGAATTACTACTTTACAATGCGAACTTTACAATTTGAATGTGAATTTGCAGATGGCTGACCATTCTCCTGACGTGCTGATGACTACCATGAGGGTGAGGACATCAATGCGCCGCCTCACAATGTAAGTTTTAAAAATATATCATATATTTATATCTATATGTCCATTTATAGTTATATCTTGTAAATGTGAATTATTTTGTCAAATTTTAGGTTGATGATGCACAGGTACCATCTGAAGCACTTGAGGCACTTGATCAACAACACCAAAAAGTTGACAAGAGAAGGGGCATCACTATGATGAAGAAGTTAATTGTGCAAAAGGGCAATGGACCCAAACTTATTGTGGATTTCGATAATGCAGGAAATGCATGTGGTGTGAATCGCAATTCATTTATTTCATATCTTGGGTTTGTTACTCGTAGCCATTGCGGTTGTCTCTTAGATTCTTGGCATAACGTTTCTAAGGAGAAGAAAATTTTAATATGGAGGGATTTATGTGTGAGTTATTATTAATTTGCAATTCTATTTTGTAGATTACTAAATTTTTGGATACTAGTTAATAGCAATTCTATTTTGCAGAGTATATTTGAATTGGATGAAAAGCTGCATGGTAAATGCGTGATGCAACGCTGTGGGAGAGTCCTAAGGAACTATAGGACAAATCTCACCAGAGAATACATAAAAGAAGCCGATAAGAGGAAGAAGACAGCCACTGAACAGTGGAACTTCCTGGACAAAGAAGAATGGGACGCGTTTGTCGCTTCAAGACAAACTGATGAATTCAAGGTATTAGGCATCAGTCTCAATCTCATTAATTAATATATGTTGTATTCACTTATTCAAGATTAACATTTAGTGTTACTAACCAAATCATTAATTTGCATACTAACTAGGCCCTCAGTGAGGCACAAAGATCAAGGCGTGCACTGAATGTGCATGACCACAGAATGGGTCCAAAGGGGTATGCAGGCGTTCGCCAAAGACTACAGGATGAGGCTACTGCTGCTCAGTCTGCTGCTACTCAGGAGTCCTCTACCATAGGTAGCACACCTCTGCCTCGCCATGATGTCTGGATAGCTGGGAGGCAAAATAAGAAGGGAGAAATAACTAAGGCCGCAACTGCTGAGGCGGCTGCAAAAATGGTAAAATACAACTCTTACAGCAATCATTCGAATATTGATTATTTGTGTTGTTTACTTAAGTACAAATTTTTGTTTTGGCGATTAGCGGGAGTTGCACGAGCTGAGGAAACAAGGAAATTTCATCCCTGAGGGAACAAAGGATGAATTGACAGTTGCTCTGGGTAACCCAGAGCATCCTGGACGTGTTAGGGCTGCAGGCGCTGGTGTGGGCATCAAATCTTTTTTTGGGTCATCCCAGCGCAAACATGTCCCAGAAGCGGGACTTTCACAAGAAGAGGTAACATATTCTTTCTTTATAATGTTACTGTAAAAGAGAATTCAAAAATTAGAATTTGACGTTTCTTTTATCCATGTATAGGTGGATAAGCTATTTGACAGGAAACTCGAAGAAAAACTCGAAGAAGTAATGAAAAAGTGGCAGGCATCTCAGACTGCCACTTACCAGACAATACCTACTACAGACTCTACTCCTACTCCTACTGCAGAGGTTGGGAGTAATCCTGTAGAACCACCACCTAGCACATCCACTGTAAGTATTTTTATGACATAGTAACTAGTTTTTTAATTCAAGATGATACATATATATGAAATTGTAGTCGTTTCAAAAAAAGATGATATGTATATATGTATATAACATTCTTTACACAAAAATTTGTAGGGGTTGAAGCCATATCGTCTAAAAAGTAAAGAATATGTCATGGCAGAGGCGTCGTCTTACCCATCCCTACCAGGGGAAACGTGTCATGGGTCTCCAGTACCAGCTGGTTGGATTCAGGTGAGCCCGATACATATATTCCCCCAATTTCTGGAACTTCCACTGCCATATGCCCACCCAGATTGTGAAATGCTTGGTGAGGCACTAGGCGGAGTGATATTGTGGCTAAAAGCGGATGTCTTATTTACTGATAAGGTATGGTAAATTTACATTACGTTCAATTGTTAGTGTGTGAATATGCTGGCAGTTGATCTGAAATTATATATATATATATATATATATATACAGGTTAAAAAGAAGACACCCACATCATCTAGGCCTCCACTTCCACCTCCTGCATTACCTAGTTGGGTTCCACAGGACCTACCTGTCCTGTTAGGTCCTAACTGTAGGGGTATGGCAGTATGGTTAGGGGAACATGATATAAACTCCCCTATAACTGTTTCTTCTGATTCAGATTCTACAGGTCAGTCATACGAAACAAAACTATTTATACAAGATATATTGGAGTTGTTTCGATATGATTGGCTAAATACATCTGTGATAGAGCTATGGATAAGGTGAGATATTCTTTATACATCCATATACCTTGTGTATGATCTGGTGATCTGGTTTCTTATTTATTAATGCATGTGTAATTAATACATATTTTGCAGCTACTTAGACAACATATGTGTAGATTTTGGATTCGAACATGTAGGGTTTTTTATTCCATCCTTGATTAGTCTAGTAGCTAAAGACCCTACATCAGTTCAACAATACTGCTATGAGTCTTTTTCAAATTTTGCTGTAAAAAAGAAGACAGTGATAATGGCTCCATTCAATGTAGAGTAAGTTTACTTTGCTTATTATAATTTGGACTTAAGAAAATTACATTTTATTGTGGATTTTGAGTTATTAATTTTTAACTTTTTTTCCTCTAGGGGTAGGCATTGGGAGTTATTGGTTATTGCCCCCGAGATGTTCGCTGTGTATTATCTAGATCCTAAGGGGGGTAAATTGAATACAAGATTTGGACACATAATGAAAATGGCAATATTTCGATGAGAAATATTTCATTTTTCATATCCGTTAACATATGTTATTACATTACTATTTAATTGCAATGTTCTGTGTTACATTAACATGTAGGGGTTTTGAGGAGTACAAAAAGGCTGGAGGAAAGGTCCCCACGAAAAAGAACCAGCCAATAATTTGGAAGAACGTGCAAGTAAGTTCCCGACTGCAATATATGTATATATTATTTATGTGAATAATGCTTAATTAGTTGTATTTTTTAATATTTTGTATGTTTGAATTTATAGTGTGCTACACAAGACAACGGATGGGCATGTGGATACTATGTCCTGCAATATATGCACATGATTATCAAACATGCCGTACTGGATATCGAATGTATTGCTCAGGTATTATATAGTCTCATTAGATAATATGATCGAAATATATCAATCTTATTTATAGCTCATTAATTATATATATACATCATTCTCTTTATAGGTGTTTAAAGCTGACCCCATTACAGGAAAGGACTTACCAAATGTTAATGCTCCCTATACAATGGGAGAATTAAATGAAGTAAGAGAAGAATGGGCAACAACCATACAATTAGTGGGGGCTTTAAAATATAATTGGGATCCTGATAGCGAATAATGACTAAACAATGATAATTTGTAAATGAATTTCTGAATTATAATATATGTGTGAATGTTTCTACATGTCTAGATGTTTCTACATGTGTCTGAGTGAAAATGAATGAAAGTGTTGGTTGCTATATGAATGTTTCTACATGTGTGAATGTGAATGAATGGAACTACAAATTGCTAGCATTTGTGAATGTTTATAAATGTGTGAAAATAAAATGGAACTGCAGGTTGCATTGCTAAATGCATGTGCTACTTTTTTATTGTTAATTTTGCAGGTTTGCGGCCTGTTGTCGGCTGATATCAATGGATGTCGTAAAACCTACAGTTCATAACTGAACTGAACAGGTTTCTCATCTTGCGACCAGCCACAGCAGGTCTGCAGACTGATGTCAAAAAAAAAAAAAACCAATAGGCGTCGGTTATTTGTAAATAACCGACACATAATGATATAGTGTCGGTTTTTTACAAATAACCGGCGTCTATTTCGTGTGGCGCGAAGATATATGGCGTCGGTTATTTGTAAATAACCGACACTGATAGTGCCCAAGATGGCACCCTTTCTGTGGCGCGAAGGGTTTGGGCGTCGGTTTCTTACCTAATAACTGACGCCTATAGTCCCATGATGACGCATTTTCGGTGGCGCACGAAGTGTTTGGGCATCAGTTTTGGAACCGACGCCTAATGGGTGGACTTTTAGTGTCGCCCACATAGGTGTCGCTTAGAAACCGACACTAAAGGCTTTAAATAACCGACACTAAAGGTAGGTTCTGTAGTAGTGGATGAGGAGTATAGCCAGGTATGGGCTATGATGCTCTGTATTTTGAGAATATTTTATAGGCTTTATAAGCCTTCATATGTTTTAATTGCCTAGTGAGAAGTAATCTTAAAATTTATGAGCCATGTGTGCCATATGATGTTTTAATTATTGAACTTGTTTATGAGTTTTATAAGCCATAATATGCCTTATTTCTTTGAGGGGGTAATAAGAGGTGATATGAGCTTTGTGTACTATGTGCAATGCTTTGTGTAACAAGAATCATTGAGCCTTGTGTTCTATGTGCAATGCTTTGTGTAGTAAGAATCATAATGTCCTTGGTTAGATGACCTGAAGATATTAAGTTACCTAATAAGTGGTAACAAGTATCCTATGATGAGTTAAGGGTTCAAATACCCAGATTCTATAATCATCATGATGAACTTGTTAAGAAGTGGAAATGTATTTGATGAGTTGAGGGATTAAAATCCCAATACTTTGTGAAAAGAGTATGGCTACAGGCCATGACCCCACAATGACAATGCCAGGCATTAGATATATGATCTAAGCCTGAAGAGAGTTAATGTTGTGGAAATGATTCTGTAGTGAATAAATGTTATACATGTTCTTCATATTCCTTACTGGATAAGTGACATATTGCTCAATCAAGTTATAGTTGCAATGATTTTAATAATAATAATGTTCTAATCTGTTAGACATTGAATTAACTGCTGTCAAACAAATATGATTCATTTGTTCATATTTATCTCCTTTAGCTGCAATAACAATGTTTCTGGCAGAGAGTTATATCTCTCGCTGGGGCAATTTACAATTGTCTCACCCTCGTGGGAACCACATTTTTAGGTGGACGCAGACGAGGAGGCAAGAATCCTTCAATAGGTGAAGGACAACAGTAGTAGTAGGGACATCAGTGAAGCCTCAGGTGGAGACACTGGTTGTTATGCCTTGTGTAGATGTATATAGAGTCCTATGTGTCGTCTTTGTACTCTCAGGTCCTCGGAGTAGTAGTTAGTGCTTTTGAGATTTTGGCTCAGTGCCTCGAGATTTTACACTGCTTGTGTTTAGTTTAACAAGAGAAGTTGATGCTTGTAATTTTCAGAAAGAGATGATGCAGGACATGTACCTTTAAACCAGAATGTAAATGTGTTACTTTTGTTCTATTTGAGAAAGTTTTCATTTGATGGACCTCTTGGAAAAAGGTTTTAATTTTTAGTGATTTTCAGTAATCCGCTGCTTAGTGAATACTTCCGCATTAGTTAATTATGTTTTTGTGAGTTGTATGCCACAATTAAGTGGTATCAGAGCTCTAGGTTCACTAAGTCTACAGAGACATAGGACTATGGTAGTAGAGTCTGTTCTAGTGTCATCCAGTGTATCTCATAGTGTCTTCTGCTCATATAAGAGAAGAAGAACTTGAAGATGACTGGGTCACATGAGGAGTTTACTACAGAAAGCAGCAATGTTACACCAAGTAGAGGTGCATGGGGGCAGGCAAAAGAGCAACAATTGCTTGAGAACCCTCTAGCTAATCCAACTATGATAAGAAATACTTCCTTAGGTATCACTGTTGGAGAACTTAGGGAAACCATGATGTATTTAGTGGATCAAGCACTGGCAGTGCAACCTAGATTACCAGCCCCCAATGATGATGTTTTGGACATTAACATGATATGTAATCAATATCAGCAGGATGAAGCAAAAGGAAATGATGAAGTTATGGACTTAAATGGAGTCCATGCTCAACCTCATCATGTTGAATCAATACATAGTGATAGAGGGAATAGATTACAACCTGAAATTAGGGCATGTCATAAGTGTAGGAAACCTGGATATATAATAAGGTACTTCCCAGAGAAGAAAAATAAGGTGATGATTGAGAAAAGGCCTATCCAAATTCAGGGACAAAGGCCTAGTAGTCCCAAAAAGGGGAATACTTTGGTATCACCAGTGCAACCAGAGCCTAATGCATCAAGGCAATGGTCATCTAGAAAGGGTAAAGAACCTTCAAGATCATATTTAGCACCCAGAATTTGCTACCAATGTAGATAGGCAGGACATCTGGAAAGAGATTGCTCAGCCAGAAATGTTATGGTGAATCAACCTCTGAGGCAGTGAATTATCCACGAATAATGATAGGTTAGACAAAGTAATGTCATTTTAATATATTTTTTATGGTTTCCTGAGCTAAATAAGAAAGTAGTTGCTTTTGAACTACCTCTGACTAGTCCTATAAGGACATAAGGGAGATGAGAATTTACATTTTTACTCAGTTCTCCTTAAAATGCTTTATAATCTCTCTTATGTGTATAATGAAAGATGAGATATAGAAGTGATGCTTGGAGAAAATCTAAAAATGGAAAATCCTGTGTGTATAATGATATGAAAAGTGAGGAATATGATAGCAAATAAAGTTCATACTACCTAATCTCAATACTTATATACCCTGGCCAGGTATATGACTATTAAAGATAAGGCAAGTATGAAACTCTTAGATTGTTATCTTTTTTATTACTCTGATCAAGTAGTCATTCTGAAACAATCTAGAGAGTATAATGAAATTAAATAGGAAGATCTAAGTGAACTTTCTTAGTGAATTTTCCCAAATAAATTACTCAGTGAACTTTCTTAGTGAATTTTCCCAAATAAATTGCTCAGTGAACTTTCTCAGTGAATTTTCCCAAATAAATTACTCAGTGAACTTTCTTAGTGAATTTTCCTCAATAAAGTACTCAGTGAACTTTCTCAGTGAACTTTCTTAGTGAATTTTCCCAAATAAATTACTCAGTGAACTTTCTTAGTGAATTTTCCCAAATAAATTACTCAGTGAACTTTCTTAGTGAATTTTCCCAAATAAATTGCTCAGTGAACTTTCTTAGTGAATTTTCCCAAATAAATTACTCAGTGAACTTTCTTAGTGAATTTTTCCAAATAAAGTACTCAGTGAACTTTCTTAGTGAATTTTTCCAAATAAATTACTCAGTGAACTTTCTTAGTGAATTTTCCCGAATAAATTACTCAGTGAACTTTCTTAGTGAATTTTTACAAATAAAGTACTCAGTGAACTTTCTTAGAGAATTTTCCCAAATAAATTACTCAGTGAACTTTCTCAGTGAACTTTCTTAGTGAATTTTCCCAAATAAATTGCTCAGTGAATTTTCTCAGTGAACTTTCCCAATTAAAGTGCTAAGTGAACTTTTCCAAACAAATAAATGATTGCTGAGTGACCTCTGTTAGATATATATGTTTCTCTTTTGGTAAATATTCTTGGGTGATAATAGAAGTATGTTCTTTTATGCTTCTTCCTTTCAATTAATATGGCAATCAAGTAGGTATTATGACATTTAATGTGCATGGTTTAGAAATAATCCATTGATGGATACTTAGAAAAGTATCAGTTTGTTTTGGACTTTGGTTCCAAGATAATGATATATGGAACAAGCAATGTCCTAAGATAAAAGAAATACTTTGTGCATGTACCTTTGGTGGTAATAGTAGAGAAATGAATATGATAAGGATGAGATGTGTCTTCAACACATATGATGAATACCAAGGTAAGGATTCTGGTATTTGAGATATAATAGATGATTTATGTTGGTTACTTATATTAGCCAACTGTGAAATCAATCTAGTTACCTAAAGTAATATGGACATCATTTGTTAGGGGTTTATGCTCTGCATAAACATAAACATTGATAAGGTTGAACTAATAAAAGGAACCTTGTGTGGATTAAAGATCTATGGTATCTCTATAACATTAAGATGTTATGTGTAGACTTGAGGGTATGATAAAGGAATAAATTTGTCCCTCCTTTTTCCTGGTATTTCGGGGACGTCCTTGTTAGGGGTTTATAATTTGTAACATCCCTGGCCTGGGTTATGTGTTAACCCTAGATAATTTTCCTAATAAGGTTGAATAGATGCTTAATCTTATCTTGTGAAAAGTAATTAGGACTCAAGAGGAACTTATATTCCATTTTAGTCTTTTTTGAATAATGTTGAAATAATGTTTTACTTGATTTGGACTAAGTGCAAATTACCCAAGTTGAGGGGTTAAATTGCAAATTGTGCATTACAATATGTTCCTCATGTGTTGAAGCATCATGAGAATGAAGATGATGCAGAGGTATGGCTTGTGGTAGCCTGAGAACCAAGAACGAGCTGATAAAGCAATGTTTATGCATTAAAAACCTAGTTTTGGTGTCATATGCAATTTACCCAAAACCCAGGGTTATCACCATTTCAGTAAGGTCCCTAATGTTTCTTGGAATCATGTAGAGCAAATAAAATGAGAGGGGAGCCTCATTTGAATTAAGTTGGAGGAGAGAGAATCTTGATATTAAAATAATCAAGATTTAAGCCTAATTGAAACCCTAATTCAATTTAGTGCAAAAATAAATATATTAATTGAAGTGCCCTTCAATCAAAATTAAAATGGTTGGATTCAGATGTGTGTGTACATCCTTGAGCTTTGCAAGGATCACGAAATATCCTAAGGAGGTGAAAATTCCACTCACCTTATTATAAGAAAAATAATTTCCACTCAAAAATGGATATTACTATTATAAGGGTTAAGGTGCTTAATTTCTTTTCCCTTAATTCATGGATAATGGAAGCGAGCTCAATGGGGATAGATATGCCTTTGCATGCAAGAAACCAAGGGGGAAGTGGTGGCAACAATTTTGGAATTAAATAAATTTTTATAAAGCATTTTCTCTCTCATTGAATTTTTATAAAAAGACCTTTTACAAGCCAAAACAAAGGCTTTTTCGACCCCACTTCTTCTCCTTGCTTGGAAAACGACCAAGGAGCTTTAGAGGATCAGTAGGAAGACCCCCAAACTGTTGGTAAGCTTCTTGACCTCCTTTCACCTTGAATCCATGGTGAAAATCAAAAATCAATGTATGAATTCTTCATATCTCGACCTCCTCTTCAATTCTAACCATTCCTTTTCACTCAAAGCATGAGGTTGACCCTTGGAATAGTGAAATGAGTTTCATCCACCATTGTTGACGTGAGCTTGAAGCTTTGAAGCTCAATTGGAGGCGGGTTTTATAACTTGAACCCTTAATTTTGTTATTGCATTCAATTCCTTAGCATATAATGATCCTTTCTTCATTCACGATAATTGATTTGGTTGATTGATGCAATCACCATGGAAATCATAGCAGATTTCATGAGTTTGGAGCTTGATGATGATGACATCATCATAAGCACACACCTCTCCAAATATCCAAGGCAAACATTTTCAACTTGTTGGTCCAAATGGTTTCACCAAACTGTTTGGAGACCAAGCGGTTTTAAAACCATTTGGTGATTTGAGTCCCAAACCACATGAGGGTGTTGACCGCACTAGTATAGAAATGGTCTGTAGCGTCGGTTTTTTTAAGCCTGTAGCGTCACTTTTTAACCGACTCCTAAGCGGTCGTCGCTATAGAATTTGACCTATAGCATCTGTTTTTTTAACTAAAGAAAACCGACCCAATGGGCTGTAAAAAATGAGAAAACAATTGTGGTCAAGGTTGTAGGTCGGTTATCAAGCTCAATCTGTAGACCTATAGAATCGTTTTTTTAAGAAAACCGATGCTATAAGGTCTACAGATTGAGCTTGACAATCTGTAGACCTGTAGCATCAGTTTTTTAATAAAACCAACCTCAGATGTAACCTCTAAGGTTGGTTTTTTTAATAAAACTGATGCTACAAGTCTACAAATTGTAACCACACACGGCCGTGTTACGCTGCACGGCCGTGCTACCATAACCCAACACGACCGTGCTACACAGAGCGGGCGTGCTACCAGAAGACAACACGGTCGTGCTACACGGCATGGTCGTGCAACCATATCCCAACACGGTTGTGCTACACGTCACCTACAAAGTCAGTTTTTTTTAAAAACCGATGCTAGAAGTTGCAAATTTTTTTAAAAAAATTTGCAGAAATAGTAACAGAACAGAAGAACAAAAGAACCAGGATATGAGAGAGGGGAGCATTGATGCTCAACCATCACCATTCCAAACCACACATTCATAACAAAAATGATTCATATATTTAGGTTGTGTTACAGATAATCACATCATAATTTATAAAATGATAGATTGCAAGTCTGAGATGATATTAAATATCGGATACAAAAGTAAATATGAAAGAGTAACCACATACATAAATGGAGCTGACATATTTAAACCAATGTTATATTGAATTCATTTAGAAAAGCATCTCACCACTCTTCTCGGAATTCATTTAAGTCCTCAAGTATGTAAGGCTGAGTTGTAAAGATCTATAATAGAAAATGCACATGCTAATATTTTATAAAATGACTAAAACCACTTGAAAATTTATGATGTTATTCTTTATTACCTGATCTATAGTTTGAACGTCATATGATGCTTGTTTAACAATAGTTTGCATATATTTTATTACATAGTAGCCACAAGCCCAATCATTATTTTTTATAGGACACTACAAATAACGAATTATACTTAATGTTAGTAAACTACTATAAACAAGAGTTGAGATAAGAATATAACAGTTGATATATAAGAGTTGAAAATTAATACATATAAGACTAAGCAGTTGTCAAAGTAGCTACCTTGACATTTTTCAAAGTCAATGTCTTTAATTTTGTGGGTATTTGTCCTCCACCTTAACGCAACGCCTTTATACCCCTATCAATTAAACGATAGTTGGTAAAATAAAAATTCTAAATAGAAATATCATGTTGAAGCATTGACTAAATTTATGCTTACTCCATAGTTGGAAATTTCAATTTATGGCCCCTTTTTGTTATTCCCATTGGGTCAAGATAATAAAGATTCATCAATTTTGGGACAACCACCAATAATTCCCAATGTCTAGCTCTGAGTAAGAATAAAACAAACATCAAAATAAAGAAATTTATTCATTATTAAAATTATACTGAATAATAATACTTACTTGACGTTAAAAGGAATTAGGAACATCATGCCAATTTACTATATCTATTGCCACCTTACTACGCGTGGTCGCCTTACGTAATGCTTGAAAGCACTAGCATGTTCCCTAATAGGTGCTCCTATGATATCAAAATGGACTGGCAATTTGTCCCCTTTAGCCCTGAGCTCCTGCAGCCTATGCATTAGTGTGGGACCTCTACTTTTCTTAGAATCACCACTACCATCCTCATGGTGCTCATGCTCATGCTCAGAATGTTCATCTTCACTCGCCATTTTAGAACCTGCAAGTATACATGATAAAAAAAGTGATAATAAAAACACAAGTGATAAGGTATACATGATATATGATGTATATTTAAAAGATTACTTGCTTGAATGATAATAAAATAAATAATTCAAAGAATACATGTCTCTAGTATTGGTTGAGTTGTTAGTAAAGTAAATAACCTCTCACATATGTACCCAGATAACAAATGAGGAAATACTACTAAAATTTTCTTCAAAACTAAACATACATTACACAGTTACATCCTAAGTGAGATTAAATATCCAAAAATAGCCCCAAACTGGGGACTATCCAAATGATTACATATGTGATTGATAACAAAATGTAGATATGAATGAATACATATTTTTATTATTGGTTGATTTACTAGTCAAATAAAATGGCATATTGGGAGAATGAGAATATTATACCTCACTTGTAAGCTGAAGAAGAAATATATGCAAGTCAACAACAAGTTAATCGCACATGCAACAACACAAATGTATGATTCAATTCTGTTATAATGTATTAATTAGGGGTCAGTATATATCAATTTTATAGGAGCAGTAACAAATTCAAAATTGACAAATTTTGATAATTCAACAACTCAGTCAACACGGTTGTGCTGCACAGCACGACCATGCAAACAACACAGCCGTGTTGCCCAGCACAGCCATGCTTCCCAACACGGTCATGCTACCTGGTCAGTTGCTTGAAAGTAAGACGTAAATAGGGGAGTGAGGCGACAAGGACAATACATTGAGAAAAACTGGTCGGTGAGGGAGATTGTGTGGGAAAAGAACCGGAGAGAGATGTGCACGGCCCTTGCAACACCTAAGGCATCGTCACCTTTCAAGGAAGAAAGCACCGGGGAGAGATGCAATGCCTAAGACATCACTGTCGTCTAATGAAAATGGTGCCGGAGATGGTGGTAAGGAGCGTCGTCATCGCCAGAGATGGTGGAAAGAAGCTTGGGCGTCTTCGTCTAAGGAAAGCGGCGCTAGATTGCCTCTTTTTGGAGGAGGAGATGGTTGGGGGAGGTCACCTTTGTAGAGGAGGTGTTTCCTTTCTTCGGACGCGGGAGCGGGAATGGGGGGTAGCAACAACAACAAATGGAAACCTAAGCCTTACAATCAGGCTTATATGTGCAATGTAGAAGACCTATAGCGTCGGTTTTTTGTAAAAAACTGACCCTAAAAGTCTATTAAAAAAACGGTGCCCGGACTTAGCTATAGACCTGACCTATAGCGACGGTTATCTTTAAAAACTGTCGCTATAGGTTAAGTCTGGGCACCATTTTTTTAATAGACTTATAGGGTCGGTTTTGCAGTATAACTGACGCTATAGAAAACCGACCCTATAAGTCAGGATCTGTAAAGTCGGTTATATATAAAAACTGACTCTATAGTTCCAAAGTGGTGCCTGTGTTTTTTGTTGACCCAATAACATCAGTTATTTTAAAAAATTGACCCTATAGATCAAGGAGCGAAGCCAAAATTGAACAAATTTTCGCTGCGGGAAATCTGTAACGTCAGTTTTTATGTTAAAACTGATGCGGTAGTCTATTAGGTCGGTTATTCTAGTAAAAACGACGCTATGGGCAGCGACGTTACTGACCAAAAATGTAGTAGTGCCGTTTGGTAAGGTTGACCATTTGAGTCTGAACCCTAGTATGTGTTGGATGATGATCCAATGGCTTCAATTGATTAGTTCAACATACAGACAATCTTTCAAATAGAAACCCTAATTGACTAAGTTTTGATTTTGCAATTGATTAAGTTGAGGTTTTGGGTTGATTGACCCAAACAGTTTCAAAACTGTTTGGGAATCACCCAAACGGTCTCAAGACCATTTGGAGGTCAACCAAGACCGTTTGGAGGTCTAGGGTTTGTATGGTTGGGGATTTGAAGATCCAAAGATACTAAATTGAAGTGCAATCAATTTTTGATTTGATAATCAATCCAATAATCCAAACCCAAATTGAATGTCATGGATTTTGATGATGAGATGGGAAAACGGTCTCAAGACTGTTTAGAGATCATCAAAATGATCCCGAGACCGTTTGGGGGTCATTCAAGACCGTTTGAGGTCAGGTCATATCATGTAATGATGATGGTTCACTGATTTCAATTGAATTGGTTCTACAATGTCAACCATTGATGGATCCTCAGTTTCAAAACCCTAAGTGATGGTTTCTTGATTATCAACCCTAGTTCAATTGGGTTTAAAACCCTAATTGAAGGTCTAATTGAATGGTGATTCAATTGTTCAATTGAAAGATACAGTAGTGGTCCAATTGATAGTTGGTCCATGGATTAGAACCTTGAATTGTTTAAGTGTTGAAGACCCTTTTTGGTCCATTCGGGTTTGAGAGGGTTTTGACCAAATGGACTTAAGACCGTTTGAGTCCAAATAGTCTCAAGACCATTTGGGACCAAACGGTCTCAAGAACGTTTGAGACCAAACGGTCTCAAACTATTTGGAGACTCAAGTTCATTCGGTTTCAAGATGAGTTGTCTAAACGGTTTCAAGAACCAACTTTACTAAACGGTTTCAAACCATTTGAACTTAAGTGACCAAGACCATTTGAGGTCTAAGTGACCAAGACCTTTTGAGGTTCAAATTGGTTAAACCATTTGGACACATAATATGATCAAAGGTCAATTAGCTTTTTTATTATTAATGATATAGATCAATGATGATTATGAAGGTTAACCCTAACTATGTGTACTTAAGTGAAGAGTTAACCTAGATCAATCTTGGAGTAATTAACATCCTAGAGAGGATGAGAGGGAGAGATAATGGGAGAGATGATTGCTTACTTAATAAGCCTTAATTCTCTCATTATGAGTAAATATGTAATCAGGGTTTAATCCATAATAATGAGATCATGAAATCCTCATTGAAAAGATTGATATACCTTGACCCTAATTTAGGGCAAGGCTATGTGAAACCCTAATTTAGGGCTCAGCTCAGTGAAAGCATAATCTAGGGTGATGATGTAACCTTAACTTAGTGTAACAATGTAAGAAACCCTAATTTAATGGGAATTGTACATCCTAACCCTAATTTGGATAATGAGGTATGAGAAACCCTACTTGGATGTGAATGGTAAACCTTAATCCCTAAAATGGGTTAAAGGTGCATGAAACCCTAATAAAGGGTAGTGCTACTAATGCTATGTGAAGCCCTATCATTGAGTGATGTGTTGTGAAATCCTAATTTCACATAATACTAGGTGAAACCCTAATATAGAAGAATGTTATGTGAAACATTAATGAAGAGCAATACTATGTGAAATCCATATAACATATGAAAGATGCTATGTGAACCTCAAACTATAATTGTGGAAATCCTATTCCTATTAATGGAATAGTGATTAATGTATTGACAAATGTAACACCTAGAGGGGTTGATAATGAATATCCTTACATTAATAGTTCTAACTCAAGGATGAGTCCATATTAGTGGCAATAGTTGTATATTCTAAATAGGTGACATATGACCATTAACTTACATGATGAATGTGATGAACTGGTGCATAAAGTATTAGGATGGGGAATACCCTAATACAAGCTAAGTGGATTATTCTAGTAATATAAAGGTGTTGAGGTAAGTGATACATCAAGATAGGATAGATATCACATCCAACACCCCAATACTAAAATACCTTGATGTGCTTTAAATCCATTATAATTGGATAAGTGACACATGAAATGTGTCATGTCATTCGTTACATTGAGATGTAATGCACCTTGGTGAATGTAGGCTAACATGCCTTATGAAAAGGTTAATCCAAATCAATAGACTATGATACAATCATATTCTGATAAAGATGAGAGAGAGACTCATACTTTGTGTTGATAATACATTCAATGATGAATGATGAGAATAAATAAGTATGTTTGAATACTTATGATATCAATATTGGCTTCTAACTGTGAGAAGCAATGAAATAGTGTTGATCATTAATAATATGATCTTAAGAACATAAGTGGTTAGTTATGGAAAACCCTAATGGAGGGTGCTGATATAAAAGAGAAATCAAGAACCCTAAATAGAGAATAGTGGTATTACTTAGTGTTGTATGGTGCTGATATGAAAGCATTATAATTGTTATCATGAATACTAATCATGCAGGAATGATGAGATGAGGAGTATAGCCAGGTATGGGCTATGATTCTCTGTATTTTGAGAATGTTTTATAGGCTTTATAAGCCTTCATATGTTTTGATTGCCTAGTGAGATGTAATCTGAAAATTTATGAGCCCTGTGTGTCATATGTTGTTTTAATTATTGAGATTGTTTATGAGTTTTATAAGCCATAATATGCCTTATTGCTTTGAGGGGTAATAAGAGGTGATATGAGCTTTGTGTACTATGTGCAATGCTTTGTGTAATGAGAATCATTGAGCTTTTTATTCTATGTGCAATGGTTTGTGTAGTAAGAATCATAATGTCCTTAGTCAGATGACCTGAAGATATTAAGTTACCTAATAAGTGGTAACAAGTATCCTATGATGAGTTAAGGGTTCAAATACCCAGATTCTATAATCATGATGATGAACTTGTTAAGAAGTGGAAATGTATTTGATGAGTTGAGGGATTAAGATCCCAATACTTTGTGAAAAGAGTATGGCTACAGGCCATGACCCCACAATGACAATGCCAGGCATTAGATATATGATCTAAGCCTGAAGAGAGTTAATGTTGTGGAAATGATTCTATAGAAAATAAATGTTATACATGTTCTTAATATTCCTTAATGGATAAGTGACATATTGCTCTATCAAGTTATAGATGCAATGCTTTTAATAATAATAATGTTCTAATCTGTTAGACATTGAATTAACTGCTGTCAAACAAATATGATTCCTCTGTTCATATTTATCTCCTTTAGCTGCAATAACAATGTTTCTGGCGGATTGTTATATCTCTCGCTGGGGCAATTTACAATTGTCTCACCCCTGTGGGAACCACATTTTTAGGTGGACGCGGACGAGGAGGCAAGAATCCTTCAATAGGTGAAGGACAGCAGCAACAGTAGGGACATCAGTGAAGTCTTAGGTGGAGACTCTGGCTGTTATGCCTTATATAGATGTATATAGAGTCGTATGTGTCATCTATGTACTCTCAGGTCCTCAGAGTAATAGTTAGTGCTTTCGAGATTTTGGCTCAGTACCTCAAGATTTTACACTGCTGTGTTTAGTTTAACAAGAGCAGTTGATTCTTGTAATTTTCAGAAAGAGATGATGTAGGACATGTACCTTTAAACCAGAATGTAAATGTGTTACTTTGATTCTATGTGAGAAAGTTTTCGTTTGATGGACCTATTGGTAAAAAGGTTTTTAATTTTTAGTGATTTTCGGTAATCCGATGCTTAGTGAATACTTCCACATTAGTTAATTATGTTTTTGTGAGTTGTATGCCACACTTTTGGTGTGAGTTAGGCCCCAAACAGTTTGGAGACTGTTTGACATCCAAACAGTTTTGAAGACCGTTTGACGTTCAAATGGTCTTGGAGATATTTTGCTTCAAACAGTTTAGTCAAACGGTCTGGGGACCGTTTGGATGGCCAAACGGTTTTGGAAACCGAATGACACCAAATGTTCTTGACTTTAACGATCTTCCTTTGACCGGTCTTGTGTCTTTTGCAAAATGAATGGATCCAAACGGTCTTGAAACCGTTAGGATCAAACGGTCTTGAAACCGTTAGGATCCAATCGGTCTTGGTTCTATCTCCATTCGGTTTTGGCTGCACAATCGGTCTTGGGACCGAATGACTCCAAACGATCTTCGGATCGAATGGCCCCAAACGGTCTTGAGACTAAATGGCTCCAAACGGTCTTGGGACCGAATGGCTCCAAACAGTCTTGGTCGAAGCGGTCTTGAATGGTCAAATGATCTTGATCCAAACGGTTTCGATTGTTCAAACGGTCTTCATCCCAAACGGTTTAGAGTATCAAATCAGTCCTAGGTCCAAACGGTCTTGAAACCGTTAGACGACATCTGGTCTTGAGACTGTTTGGGTTCATTTAGTCTTGAAACCGTATAGACTCAAACGGTATCAGGATTGTTTAGGCTCATGCGGTCTTGAAACCGAATGGGCTTAAACAGTCTTGAGACCGTGTGGGTGAATATCTAAAACCGAAAGGTCAGATCCGTTAGAGCAGACCGTTTGGTCAAGATCAAAAGTGGGAGGTTCTTCGGTGAATTCCATGTGATGATAGAACTTGATTTAGACCTACATCAAATCAATATAATTTTGATAAAAAATCATAATAATTAGATTTATTTAGAGAACTTGCAACATGTGAGATTTAAGAGATAAATCGAAAGTATTGAATCAAATTGGTTATAAAAAGGATGACTGAAAATCAAGATGAATATGCATTCATCAACTTCCTCTACAGCAATTGGCTCAGGCTGTGACTCTTCATTTTCCCTTTCCTAGGGGGTATTTTTGTTCTTAGGATTTTCCAGAGTTCTTCCAGAATGAAGGGTTTCCATCTTTGTAGTCTCTATATTAGATGGTATATTTCCTTGAGGATTCTTTATGAGTTCAAATAGTTGTACCATCTATTGGTCAGTTTGTCTGTGGTGTGTCTGCATATCAACCATTTGGGTCTACATCGAGGTCAAGAAAACCGAGTTGTAGGACTTTGAGTTAACTGGTCATTCATTGAAGCTTGCCTTTTTATGAAATTATCAATTCCATGTCATTCTTCACCGCATGTAACACACTTCATTACTTTCTCTACATGTTTCTTTCCTTTGCTTCTAGAGTCCTTTAGTTATTTGACATATGTACCAATCTTCTAAATATAGGCGGTGGTGGTTTCTAAAGCCTTTGATTATGTAGAAGGTACTTTGGATGTCATATTCTTTATTGAACATCTATCTCCTCTATCAAAATGTAGGTATGCATGTAGAGCAGTCATGTTGTCAATAATCTTCATAGTCTTCTTTGGGTTTTTTCCTAGAAAGTCACTTCCTACGGCTGCGTTCAACTAAGTTCTCTCAATAGATGTAAGTCTATTATAGAAGGTCGAGACTAGGTGGTCGTTGTCATAATTACAATTTGGGAAATCTTTAGTACTCTTGAAATCATTCTGGTGCATCATACATGCATTCTCCAGGCTTCTACATGAATCCATTTATCTTTTTCCTATTTTTGAGGGTCTTCTCCATTGGGTAGAACTTGGTGATAAAAGCGTCAGCCAAGGGTCCCCAACCACTAATATTCTTGTCGGGTAGAGAAAGGTACCACGACAGGGCTTTGTCTCTCAAAGAGAAATTTAACCCTTGAAATATATTACATCTTGCAGTACTCCCCTCATCTTGACGATGTCACAAATATTCTTGCAGGAGTCTAGATGATGGTACATGTTCTCTTCTCTAAAACTTCCTCCAAAGGACTTGTTTTGAATCATGGCAATGACAGTTGACTTCAGTTCAAAGTTTGGTGCATCAAACCTTGGAATGATGATTGGGCATCTTGACTCATTTTCCCTAGTAGTGTATAGGTCATGGAGGGAAGGACCTCCATCATCATCTTCATCCTCATTCTCACAGTTGTTCCTTCTATTCCTTCTCAGGTGACGTCGATGTTCTTCTTCGCGGTGCCATTCCTCGCGCTCCTCTTTATGTTAATGTGGGTCTGAAATACCTCTAGGTGGTGGGTCTTTGTGTCCTGCTAGATCAAAGTGGAACTCTTAATTTTTGGATTCAATCTCTAGTGGAGGTCGAGGTTGTTCAACCACCTTTGGGTTTTGGCCTCCTCTCTGGTGTGCTCCTCTACGAGGTGGCATGTTGGTGGAAGTGTGAGATGACATTCACAAAATATATCTCCTCTAAGATACCTAAATAGTTTGCATAGTCGAGTTAGCAAACTAGACATGTGAGACAAAGTATTCAAGGTAGTTAGATTTAGTGGATTAAAAGTTTTGCAATCAAGTTTATAGCTAAACTTGACGCACAAGTGTATTGTGAGTAGATTTGAGTTCTTAACAGTTCTATTTTGCTTGTCCCCGAAAACAGCGCAACAAAGTTTATTGGCCTAAATCACACGTCCAAAAAGGAGCGGATCTAGAGTAATCAGACTCTTAAATTTATAACCCGACACTCAAGACCCTACAACTATTGTATGAGTTCTGATGTCATAGATTGGGGTCAAACCATAGGGACAAGTAACGATAAGTACTAAGTATTAGTATGTATGCCCAGAGAGCCAATCATATGATGATTGTAATGGCATATATTATGAACAATTTGATTATTAGTAGAGGCAATCTTCTAATTTATTTTGTGATCCAGTTATGAGATAATGATGTTACATAATAAATGTCTAAAGAATGATATTACTCAATGACGTATGTCTTCTGGTGAGGACCTGAATGATGAGTTCATACAGATGACAAGAGTATATGCATTCTTGTTATGTCCCTAGTAGGATGTTATTGCGGAAGGATAATAGACAACAATAACACATAATATTAGAATGTGCGTTGGTTGATGATAGAATCTCATTAGTCATGATATGTAATATCAAACCTAGCACATAGATACTTGTTAGAGAATAGTGTATTGGATAGACCCACCATGAGAGTGACACAGGGAAATCATGATTGGTAGTCAGAGTCAACTCCCATAGTGATGGTGATGATTGTGGTTCTTAGACCTGAAGTCACTACACTCATCACATGTCATTCGGTGTGCTTTGACATCATCCACTGTGATCCTAAATAATGGTTTCTATAAAGGTGGTGCTTGGGTGCACTGTGACACATGGGGATGGTTGTGAGTGATGTAGATGGGATATTTTCCTCTTATATAAGTTTGATATCATGTCACTTGATAAGTGAGACTGACAAATACAAGGCCATGCTGGTGTGAGTCAATATGTATTATTGAGCTTACACATATCTTATACAATTTTCTCTAGTTCAAGTAATATGGATTGAATGTTGAAGAGGATGACAATTCCATACGTTGAGTTCAATTCGGATATCAGAGACAAAGGAACCTTGCATTCATTGTAACACCAGTCACAGATGATAGGTTAAGTTGTTCTCCAACTTCTCCAATTACTTGGGTAGAAATAAAGTCTTGCTAGATACCAATCATTGCTTGTGAAATCATAATATGATTATGAATATCACTGCCAACATAATGTCGAGCCTACTAGGTCACACACTTATGATGTGATTGGAATAGGAGTTGGACATCATTGGAAATGTTCCAAAATCAAATTGATTACTAAAATGTTTAGGTAATCTACTATAATATTGTAATATAATATGAGTTAATTGGTTAAAGTGTTTAAGACAATTAATTAGATTCCATTTTTAAGTTGTTTGGATGATTCATATAAATTAACTAGAGATGGATAATGGAAATTAGTTAATCAATTAATATAAATAATTGATTAATTAAGTGATTCCAAAATATTCTTTTAATTGTCCATAAGCAGCTCGTTTTGATGAACATGCAGCCCTTTTATTTCCCAAGGGTTATGGGAAACACTGCTTCCTTTCTATGTTATTTATAGGGTTATGAAGGTTGACTCTTTCAGAATACTAACACACTTGGATACACACTCTTGTACATGAAACCTAGTCATCATTGTCCCCAAGAGAGAGAGAAGGAGAGCAACTGACTCTAGCACGTCATCAACTAGAAGGTTTCTCCTTCCCACCGACTTAAGGGGGCATGACGTGGAGTTCTAGTCCATCCACATGGATAAAGTAAAGACATAGACATTGAGTTGCCTACATTAGGAGGATGACTGAGGATTGTATATGTATGCTAGGAGTGGCGCACATCACTACGTCAAGGGACATCGTCAGACTTCCGCATGGATGATTTATATCCATGCACCCACTTTCCAAATATGTTGTTGTCGACGAGATCCTTGAGTAGGGTAAGTGGAGAAAAAATGTATTGCTTCTGTTGCGTCTGTCGCCTCCACAAATGGTATTAGAGCAGCGTCGATCTATGGCGTATTTAGATTTAATTTCATATGATCGGAATTTCAATATACCATTTTTTGTGGTTGCATGTGATATGAATTTAATATGTATATCTGAATCTAATTCCACATACTTCGTGGACCTATTGTTTTTTACCTATTGGATAGGGTTGACTATGAAAAATATGATTATTCTTAGTGCATGAAAGTAAAATTTTTGTGGATACCTACACAAGGGTGTTGCCCCGGTGTACCCCACCTAGTCTATGTGGAAGTCAAAATTGTTTAATGAGGAATGTCCCGCATTAAAAGGACTGCAATCTTAATGTATATATGTATATATAGATATACCTATAAAATCATACACATTTCCATTGAAAATGTTTTTGTGTGGTGAATGAATGCATGGTTATAGCCTAAATCCCTTTTGTGAATGTTATGGTTGATGTACATGGTTATGCTTGGATTATCTGTATTAGTATTCGCCTTGCATGTCGGGCCTCATATTTTATCTTCAAATGTAATTAATTCTATTCCCTATAAACTCTCCTCGAATGTAACTCGAGGTTCTTCTTATACATATTATGTAATAGAGATACAAATTGATTTAGTTTTGTAAGACTTGTTGTGAAGAGGCAACTTGAAATCCCAACTCCAAGGAGCATTCATGGAGAGGCAAATTGAAGGCCCAACATCAAGGGACATCCATGAAGTTGTTCATCTTGATGTTGATCAATTGCAAGTTCATATTCATAGGTTATCATTGCATGAGATGTGAAATACGATAGGTGGATAGTAATTTGTTGTGGCTCCAAAGGATTACAATATTATGGCTACAACCAATGCTTTTGTGTTTGTGGATTGCATGTTTGTGGATTGGATATAGTATGTATATGATACATAGTATAAGTATGTGGTGTTTGGATATATATATATATATATATATACATACATTCATATATATATATATATATATATATATATATAATAGTAGATAAGTAGATCTACCAAAGCAGGGTGCATATTCTATCATGTTAGCTTTTGGGTCAGGCTTAACTAGGTGATCTTAATGAGATTAAGTACCTAGAATCATAGAGATGGAATATGACAAAGAGTTGTACATATACCATATATCTAAGATTTGAATATGATTCAATTGGCAAAAATTTTCTACCAAATAGTCATGTCATGGGAGATCAGCCAAAACTGACTCATGATGTGATGAAATATGGATCTTGGCTCACTAGAGGGTCGTACGATGCAATGTTCCAAATTGATAAGGGAGGGTTGTCAATTTGAACAAAATAGTGGGAGTTGTAATTAATTAAATGTCTAATTAAATATCATTAAAACTTATTTTAATCAAATCAAATCAAAAGTGTTTTGACAAATTGCAAATTTCTTTTGTAGAATCAAATGGGAACATGTTTTCCTTACGATCCGTCCTTGAGAAGGATAAGTTGAATGGGAATAATTCCATTACTGGTTCAGGACGCTGAGAATTATTCTCAAACAGGAGTGTAAGCTCTCTGTCCTGGAAACACCAGATCCAGATGAACCTGCTTCCAATGAACCTAAGGCTGACAAAGATGCTTACAAGAAGAATTCTGAAGATGTCATGGATTTCAAGTGTCTGATGTTGTGCTCAATGAACTATGAGTTGCAGAGACAACATGAAAACATGGATGTGATTGAGATGGTAACACATCTTAAGAACATGTACCAAGATCTGACTAGACAGGATAGATATGATATCTCCATGGTGATGTTCAAGTGAAACATGGAAGAAGGAGATCCAGTTGGTCCCCATGTGCTCAAGCTTATTGGGTATGTGGAGAACCTTTCTAGACTGGGATTTCCTTTGAGTCAAGAGTTGAACACATATGTGATTTTGCAGTCCCTGCCAGAGTCATATAACCAGTTTGTGATGAACTACATCATGAAATTGTTTGACAAGCCATTGTCAAAGTTGCTTGGCACGTTGAGAACATCTGAAACACAGATGAAGAAAGACAAACCCAACTCTATGATGATGATGATCAGTAGAAAAGAAAAGTCAAAGGGCAAAGGAAAATCTAAGAAGATTTCTAAAGCTACCCTTTACCAAGTGTTATGTACTAAAAGCTAAGGGAGAGTGAATAAGGGAGGCAATTGTCACCACTATCACTAGCCTAGACATTGGTAGAGGAATTTACCTCTCTATTTGGAGGAACTGAGGAAGGAGGGGATAGAGATATCCATTTTAGGTCTATACGTTATTGAGATAAATTTGTCTATTCTTCATGTTGGGTATTAGATACTGGATGTGGATCTCACACATGCTCGAATATGCAGGATGTGAAAAGAAGTAAGCCTTTATGAAAGGGTGAGGTTGAACTGCGTGTTGCAAAAATAGACCAAGAGTTGCTACCACTGTAGTTGGAACCTTTAATTTATCTATGTTGACGAGGCTTGTAATATAGTTATAGAATTTCTATTTCATACCTGCCATAAATAGAAACATTATTTATGTATCTGTATGGACAAGGATGGATATGAGTTTCATATAAAGAATGGTCAATGTTCTATTTCAAAAGATGAGATCTTTTATGGCAGCACCCCGATGTCTTATGGTCTTTATTTATTAGATCTTGAGATGAATGTTTATAACGTAAATATGAAAAGGTTAAAATCAATCACTCAAACAACACATATTTTTGGCATTGTCGTCCAGGGCACGTCAATGAGAAACTCATATCTAGACTCCATAAAGATGATTATCTTGACTCTTTTAATTTCAAATCAATAGAGAC
Source organism: Alisma plantago-aquatica (assembly GCA_963693085.1). Lineage (NCBI taxonomy): Eukaryota > Viridiplantae > Streptophyta > Magnoliopsida > Alismatales > Alismataceae > Alisma > Alisma plantago-aquatica. Next base: position 1,042,652,973 of record OY856411.1, read on the forward strand.
ATGTGAGTCTTGTTTGTTGGGTAAGATGACCAAGACCCCTTCATCAGCAACAGTGAGAGGGTTAGTGATTTATTAGAACTCATACATACTGATGTATGCGGGCCTTTTAGAACAAATGCTAGATGTGGTTACCAGTACTTCATTACCTTTACTAATGACTTTAGTAGGTATGATTATGTTTACTTGATGAAACATAAGACAGAAACTCTTGGAAAGTTCAAGCATTTCATGAATGAAGTACATAACCAACTTGGTAAAAGTATTAAGGCACTTCGATCCGATCGAGGTGGAGAATACTTAAGCAAAGAGTTTGAAGACCTCCTACGAGCCTATGGTATTGTATCACAATGGATTCCACATAGAATTCCACAACACAATGGTGTATTAGAAAGAAGGAATCACACATTGATAGATATGGTGCGATCAATGATGAGTTTTTTCGATCTTTCAACCTCATTCTGGGGATGTGCTCTTGAAACTTCAATGTTTACACTTAACCATATACCATCTAAATTGGTTCAAATGACATCAGATGAGACATGGACTGGGAAGTGTCCCAAAATGTCTTTTATGAGGATTTGGGAATGTGAAGCTTATGTCAAGAAAATGTATCCTGAAAAGCTTGGCCCTAGATCAGATAAATGTTATTTTGTTGTTTATCCCAAGAAACAAGGGGTACTACTTATACGACCCAATTAACAACAAAGTATTTGTTGCTAGGGATGCCGCATTCCTAGAAAAGGAATTCATTTCCAAAGGAATCCATGGGTGGTAAGTAGAACTCAAAGAGGTTTAGACCAACAAGAATGATTTGAACCTATAGAGTTATACGAGGAACATAGAGAGTCACAAGTCGTTGTGTAATCTCAAATTCCTTGGGTGAGACAAAAACCTTGTAGATCTAGTAGAACACACCCTAAGCCAGATAGATTTGGTTATCTATAGACTCAAGAAGGTGATGAGTCCATCATTGATGATGAGTCAACTACCTACCTAGAAGTTATCAAGGGACCATAGTCTGAGAAATGGCTTGAGACCATGAGATCTGAGATGTAATCCATGTACACAACAAGGTATGGACCTTTATGAACCCACTTGAAGGGATAAAACCCATAGGGTACAAGTGGGTCATCAAGAAGAAGACTGACATGGATGGTAATGTACATAATTACAAAGGTCGATTGGTTGCAAATGGTTTCAAACAAGTTCAATGTGTTGACTATGACGAAGCATGTTCTCCAGTTGTCATGGTTAAGTCCATCAGGATCATGCTTTCCATTGTAGCTTATCATGACTATGAGATTTGTAGATGGATGTTAAAACCACATTCCTTAACAGAATTCTCTTGAGGATGTGTATATGAAACAACCTGAGGGTTTTATAAATACAAATGATGAAATTAAGTATGTAAGCTACAAAGGTCAATCTATGGATTGAAGCAAGCATCTTGGTCCCAAAATCTTTGATTGGACAAAATAGTCAAAGCGTTTGGATTTAGTCAAAATGGAGATGAACTGTGCATGAGTAATTAGATTCCATATGCTTCTGTAATTGGATCTATCATGTATGCAATGTTATGCACTCGTCCAAATGTCTCATATGCTTTGAGCATGATGGGTAGATATCAGTCAGATCCCAGTGAAGGTCACTAGACTATTGTGAAGAACATCCTCAAGAACTTGAGAAGAACTAAGGATCAATGCATTGTCTATGATGGAGAGGAATAATTGGTGGTAAAGGGTTACCCCAATGCAAGCTTCCAAACTGACAAGGATGATTATCGATCACAATCAAGATTTGTGTTTTGCCTCAACAACATAGTTGTGAGCTGGAAGAGTTCTAAGAAAGAGATAGTTGTGGATTCTATGACAGAGGCTGAGTTTATTGCTACATCCAATGCAACAAAGGAAGTTGTTTTGATCAAGAAGTTCATTTCAAAACTTGGGGTGGTTCCAAGAATCAACGAGGCAATCAAGCTATATTGTGACAATAATGGAGCTATTACGCAAGCTAAGGAACCTAGATCACATCAATGCTACAAGAATATACAATAGTGGTTCCATTTCATACAAGAAATCATACATCAAGGAGATGTGAAGATTTGTAGAGTACCAACTGAAAGAAATATGACTGACCCCTTGACAAAAGCACTTTCACAATAGAAACATGAAGGTCATGTTAGATCACTTGGGATTAAGTTCATGAGTGATTGGCTCTAAGTGAAAGTGGTAGTCTGTTGGTATGTATGCATAGAGAACCAATCATATGATGATTGTAATGCATATCTTGTAAATGGTTTGACTAATTGTAAAGGCAATCTTATAATTTATTTTATTATTCTGTTATGAGAGAATGATGTTCCATAATAAATGTCTAAAGAATTATATAACTCAATGATATATGTCTTCGGGTTGAGGACCTAAATGATGAGATAATGCAAATGTCAAGAGTATATGCATTCTTATTATGTCCCTAGTCAGATGTTATTGTGGAAGGATAATAGACAAAAATTACACATAATATTAGAGTGTGCGTTGGTTGATGATAGAATCTCATTAGTCATGATATGTTATATTAAACCAAGCACATAGATACTTGTTAGAGAACAATGTATCGGGTAAACCCACCATGAGAGTGACACATCAAAACCATGATTGGTAGTCAAAGTCATCACTTATAGTGATGGTGGTGATTGTGTTTCTTAGACCTGAAGTCACTACACTCATCACAAGTCATTCGGTGTGCTTTGACATCATCCATCGTGATCCTAAATAAGGGTTTCTATAAAGGTGGTGCTCATGTGCACTTTGACACATGAGGATGATTGTGAGTGATGTAGATGGTCATTGTCCCTCCTACATGGTTTTGATATCCTTGCCACTTGATAAGTGAGATAGAGAAATGCATGGCCATGTTGGAGTGAGTCAATATGTGAGATTGACCTTACACATATCTCAGACAATCTTCTCTAGTTCAAGGAGCATGGATTGAATGTTGAATATGATGAAAATTCCATGCCTCGAGTTCAATCTAGATATCAGAGACAAAGGAACTATACATTCACTATAACACCAGTCATAGATCATAGGTTAAGTTGTTCTCCAACTTCTCTAATTACTTGGGTAGCAATGAAGTCTTTCTAGATACCAATTGTTTCTTGTAAAATCATAATATGATTCTGATTATCACTGCCAACGTAATGTGGAGACTATCGAGTCACACACATAGGATGTGATTGGAATAGGGGTATAATTGTGGACATGATTGTATATGTTCCAAATCAAATTGATTACTATAACGTTTAGGCAATCTACTATAATATTGGAATATAATCTGAGTTAATTGGTTAAAGTGTTTAAGCCAATGAATTAGATTCCATTGTTAAGTCGGATGGCCAATACAGAGTGATTAACCAGAGGTGGATAAAGAAAATTAATTAATAAATTAATATGATTAATTGGTTAATTAAGTGGTTCCTGAATATTATTTAGTTGTCCACGAGTAGCCCATTTTAATGAATCTACAACCCTTTTGTTTCCCAAGAGTTTTGGGAAACCCTACCTTCTTTATATGCTATTTATAGGGGCATGACAGTCGGCTCTTGCGTAACGATAACACGCTTGGATACACACTCTTGTACGTGGACCGTAGCCGTCATCATCCCCAAGTGAGAGAGAAGGTGAGAAACTGACACTAGCATGTCGTAAAGCATAAGGTTGTTTCTTCCCATATAAGAAAGCAAAAGGTGGAGTTCCAGTCCATCTATGTGGATGAAGTATAGACGCAAACACTAAGTTTCCTGCATTCAGAGGATGACTAGGGACTGTATGTGCACACTAGGAGCGACTCACATCACCGTGCCAAGGGATGTTGCCGAATTTTCTCTGGGACGAGGTATATCCATGCACCCTCTTTCCAAATACACTGTTGTCGATGAGATCCTCGAGTACAATATGTGGAGAAAAATTGTATTGCTTCTATTGTGCATGTTTCCTCCACAAAACCTAACACTAAGAACGTAAAACCTTGGCTCAGATACACCAAGAAAAAGGGGTAGATTAGTTTTTTTGTTCCTTACAAAATGATGTTACTCAAGCCATAAATAAAATAGGAGTAAAGAAAACAAGAAAACAAAATAAAGGAACGAGAACGACCAGAAGGTGTTGTAACAAAGATGGATGGGAATCTGGATTGGGTTTCACCTTGTAAAGTCTCTCCCCACATGCAATACTCACACCCTTTGTATACCCTTATCAAGATTACAAGAAATCATTATATATGTCTATTATCTCCTTTCTTGAGCTTATGATAGATCTATATTATAAGATTGTCTCTCTCTCTCTCTCTCTCTCTCGATGGTAAAGAAACAATAAAAAAATAACCATATGACCATTAGCTTAAGCATTCCAATATTCTCATACATTTGTACAACTCCATAAACACTTAGATAGGGTTAGCAGTACTCTTTCAAGGAAATAACAATCAAACATCACAAGATGGTAGATAATCATGCAAGTGAAGAATTAAACACAAGCGTACAGAGATAACAATTGTGAAGAGCATATATATTCAAAAGAATGTAAGCATACACATTTTGGGAGAGTCTTCATGGCTACTCCCAACCCAAGCTATATGTTTAGCACTCATGGAAATGAGTAGAATTATGGATTTAGAAATGTAGCAAGACATGATGGTGGACAACAACCAAGTAGATGCAGATGGATGACTAGATCCAAAAGGGAATAAGGGGGATACACCAACTATGATCACAAAGAACCACGGTAGGTACGTGTTGCCTTCAAATCTAGATATGTGATGAATGATGGAGATCAATTAGTCTTTATAAGAACAAGATGAGGATAATGGTAGTGGTGTGGATCTTCTCTCTCCTCTGACTCTCGTCTTAGAGATCCAAGATTGACTGGATGAATGATCAGTGAGTATAGAGCGTAGAAACACTTCTTTCTTTCTTGTATGTCTCACCCCCTCCATGGACGAGGTGGGGGTCTAGTTATAGGCTCTACTAACCGACTTAAATATCTTCATCGACCACAGTGGGTCTCTGGTCATTGCGGCCGTAGTAGATGATTGTTGGGGAAATGACCTCATCGGTCTCTATGTTGCATTGACAACATCGATCACAGAGGGTTTAGTTTCTTCATCGATCACATAGGTAATCAACGCTTCAACCAGTGTAGTTTTGGCGATCGCTAAGGAAACTACTCTTCAATGGTCATTGAAGTGACCAATCTTCTTACCGCCAGGTCATCGACATCAACAATCCTAGACATGGTGCAAGTTTCACCGGTCGCTGAGGTGTCTAGGTGAAGAACGAGCAGTGACTGCTACCTGTGGTGATTTTTAGTAGTCACTGCGAATCACAATTTTGGCGACCACCTGGTTTTAGGTGTCATTAACAGTGGTGCAATCTGTTCAAAGTATGGGAAGAGTGGTGACTTGGGTAACTCTGACAAAATAATAAAAAACTATATATATAAAAATGGTAAAGGTGATGAAATATGAATAAAATATGCACTCTAATATCCACAAAATTGGATGTTATCAGTGCCCTTATACTTGTAGCATAAGCAAGGGACCTCAAAGCTCAGTGCCTCCGGTGCCACACCATTCTCCCTAAAATGGTGGTCCCAAGCCTTCAAGTAATGCACATATTTCTATGCATTGAAGTGCTGCCCAATTCCAATCCTGCCATGAATCCTCATCGATTGGAAAGGATGAGAGTCCATGCCCATTGGTGTGCACTCCCAAGGTGTCTACACCCCATCGCTGAGAGAAGGACTCTAGAGGCCTTCACCTCCATCTTCATCATCATCTGCATCGAAGAGGAGGCAAGGGCTACATTGAGATTTAGTACCCTGACAACTACTATTTTGTTTTGTTGCTTCTTTGTTCCCCACTCTGTCTATATCCATCCTTTGTTCTCTTTTGGGCTGTGAAAGTTTTTTCTTGTAAATCGGATTTGTTAATTGTATATATAAGTGGCTTGACTCATTAACTTAGCTTGGGAGTAGCCATTAAGGCTCTCCCGACATGTAGATATTCATGTCCCCTTGAATATATATACTCTTAACAATGTTTATCTCGTTGCTCTTGTTTGTGAATGAATCTCTTGCAATTAGAAACCATCTTGTGATCCTTGATTTCTAATGTCTCGAAAGGTGAATGCATGAAAGTGTTGGATCACTAGAGCTAATCATTGTATGTTTTATATTTTGGTTGCGTGCTTGTCATTTAGGAGAGAAACATGCTTATAATCTAAATATAATCCAATCTCGAGAGGAGAGAATATGCAGTAATGACAATTGCTAGTAAACTATGCTAAGGGTATATAATAGGTATGAATATTGTTATGTTGGTGAGTACGATTCGTTGGTAAAAACTGATCAAATTTTATCTATAATATCGAAATCCATAAAAATATCTAGCCCTTGTTTCATTTTGTTAATTTAGTTTTTATTTGCTTTGCTCTCTTAATTCTTCTAAGTTACGGAAAGCTAAATTTACTCTCTTTTGTGGGTAGGTCGCTATTCGTCCCCATCATAGACCATCATGACATAAATATTAGTCTCTAGCTATAGAAGCCGATTTTGGGAAGACAAAAAGCCATATCTTTTGAAGAGAATTCATAATAACTGTGGGTGAGAATAGTCGAGTGCTTCTCTTTTTAATCTCCATCATGGCTAGCATGGGGGCCTAGTCATCTTCTCGAGTTCTCCCTCTGTCTCTACAACACTCATTAAATTTGCAACTACATATTTATTTCCTACAACTGGAATTGAATGTTATGATGCCAATTATGTTTTAAATAAAAGACAACGAACAATATTTCCAAGTTTCATGTCCGTAAGAGTCTAGTATGAAGGCTTTGCTCAATGTAAATCCCTAATTTCTCTTAAAAACCAAGATGGAAGAGATGGAAGTCAAACTCAATACTCTTTGAGCTCTTACTTTCTTATCTTAAGCAATATAGCATCCCTTTAATGATACATGCATTTCCCCCTAAAGTTAATTAGTACCTAGTGTACAGAAGGCCTATTTTCGTAGGTGTTATTGCATTCCCTGTTTCCATGTAGTTAACAATCAATTTATACTGATGCACATTTGATATTATCTCATGCGCTATTTACCTTTTATATAAACGTGAGAATATCACGGCATTACAAACACATCCAAACAAACGAACGATGTTCAGGATGGTGCGAAGTATTTGCTTACTTTTCAAACTCACACCGACTAACAAACCCGAAAATTAATTTTAAGATATCTTAAGCACAAATGTGAATAATCTTATAAGCGAAAAGAGTGTTCACGCATGTTGAAGGCATCTTCGGGCCGCGTGGACATACATACGAAGGCTGGCTTTAAAACTGTTGTATAAACATAAAGGACATGTTTATGGCGGAGATTAAAATGACCAAGCCCGGACACTAACTCGGATTAAGTCCCGAAGATTAGAAGGTTAAAACACAAAGAACACACAGCGCCAGGGGAAAAAAGGACAGACGCTTGTGAAGAAGTAAGCTCCTGAGATTTGAAACCTGTTTCCCTTTGGAGGTGAAAAACGTACAAGTATGATTTCAGCTGGGCCGAGTTCAAGCGTCCTATCTACCTATTATTGAATTTTTCTTTGACGCCCAGACTATTCACACGAAAGGGATCAAAAGTCAAAGACAATACACAACTTGTAGTCCCCGAAAATTACGTCAAAGAATATTGAAAAATTCTTGGCATCCCCAGTGGCTCACCCTTTTGTCCACCCGATCATGAGGACCAGTGCAAGACATACTACTCGAGGCGCAGTTAGCACACACTGTTCCAACAGCTATCCATACAAAATGTGTCACATTAATCATGCAATCTGAGATTTTTTTTCATACAACAGAATGGAATAACATAGAATAACATATTTGCTGTTTTCCATTTATTCTTTTGTTATTTCCCATGCCACTACCTCATGTACCAATAGCTTTTTTCTATATGAAACTTCAGAATTCGTATAATACTAACATATGGTGGTACGAAATCCGTATAATACCAAATTATGCTAGAATATATTTGTTGGTACTGTACCAAATTCCAATATTAGTGTAACAATTTTTCAATATTTTCAAGTACAATAACGTCATGATAATTCAAGGTACTATACTAATTTCTATTTTCATAAGTACAATAAGCTCCCACTATTTAATCTTGTGTTAATATTATATCATCAGAGAAAGCTAGTACTATACTATTTTGTTGGTGATAAACTAAATTCTAACATTAGTTTCAATTTTTATCAAAATTTTAAAGTACAATAAGGTCGCATTATTTTACTACTATGATCGCCACTATTGGACATTGTACTAATATTGTAAGAAAATTTGATCGCGGCTAGTTTGTACTATACTATTTTGGTGTTGTATATTGTTTATACTACACTGAATTCTAAAATTTGTTTAACTATTTATCATCATTAAGTACAAGAAAATCTCTTTATTATACTAATTAGTTTTGTATTGTTTTGGTATTGTACTATTTTGTTTATACATGGTCAATTCCTAACAGTGGTATAACTATTTGTCAATATTTTCAATTATAATAAGGTTATTATACTTTACTAGCACTGTACTAAAATTTAGTATTGTACCAACAATTGAGTACAATACAATTTATACTTCCCCACTCTTTTTTTACTTTATTTTTTCTACTTCCCTCTCTCTTCTTCTAGCATCCTTCTCTTTTATGTCCGTCATCTATTTTTTACTTGTTTTTTTCTCTCTCGGTAATTATTCTAGTCACTTCTACATAGTGCTAACAGATTGGCGCAAATTCCCATAGCCGACTAGGCTAACAGGGATATGAGGGGGTTTGGTTAGCGTAGCTCAAAAATATATACATACATAGGGAAAACAACATTTTTTTCAGTTGACAATTTCACACAGACATTCTAATAGAGATAACTGGGATTGAGCGGTTAATTAAGTAATCGTATTTTTCAATATCATATTAAGAACCATCCCCATAAAAGAACCACTGTTATGAATTCTTTGGACTTTGTCATGTGCCTCATGGTTTCGATATTCTCCAAGCATTCTTTGCGTAGTCACTGTAACGAGATGAGATGGCACTTGATCATATCACCGCATTATTAAACGAATTTACAGCGTTAAGGATCAGTCATCAAATCAAACAAGGTAATAAGCAATACGGTATAATATAAGAGAATAAAGGATATTGCAAGACTGACCGGCGTAGTATCCACATCAATCTGGCTGTGTGCTTACACTGCTACGCAGCCTACCAGGAAGGCCGGAAACTGCCGAGATCAATCCATTCACCAACACGCCGTGGGGAAATCAAATTTCTTGGCGTCATTCATTTTCTATTCTAGGGACCCCCGTGCATGAAAGTGGGCGGCAAAGTCAGCCGTAGAAAGTAGAAACTAATTGGTTAGCAAACAGCTGTAAACGACATGACCCAGGTAGCTCGTAGGGGGTGGCGGATGAAGCCAGGATTCCGGGTGCAGGTACCTGTGTTGTCTTTCGGAAGCTGAAACGGGATGGTATTTCCCACACGGTGGCTTCTTCTGCCCAACCGATACCTCTTATCAATTGTCCTGGCTCCAGCAACCGGCACCAGAGGAAGATGCTCGATGATGGGATACAGGAAGCATGAGACACATAATATAATCATATATCCTATAAGTCAAACGGAGAGAACAGACAGGTTCCATTTGATTGTGTATAGGCAAATTACAATGATATTCAAATAGAACCAAAAAGACATGAATATAAACCCCTGGTGACAAATATCTGCCTACAAAATGAATCCAGTCAGTGAAGCTGGGCCCAACGTGAATGAAGAATACAGGACAGATATGGCATTGTCAGGGTGAACTTTTAACAACTAAGGATCGCCTGATTTCTGACCTAGGATAGAATATTCATTAACGCTTATTTTGTACACTTATCAAAGAGGCAACAACAAAACAGGACAAGGAATGAACTCTGCCAAGAGATTCCCGTCAACATGGTTTGAATGGATTGCTTCCATGCTCAGCACCACCAAGTCATGGTTCATTTCATCTGCAACCTCTCCAATGATGGCAGTAGGTTTCTTTCCTTCTCCAAGGCGTTCAATCAACCCAAACTCCTGAAATCCACCTGAAAGAAAAATCATGTAAATTTCAGAATATAACCTATGATTTGCCAATCTTACGGAGCTCATTTTCTTAAAAGGGTCGATGGTTGAAGTTCATTCAGAAATAATAGTAAAAACACAACAATAAACTCGGCGAATCAGACGATCCCCCACCTCCAGAGAACAGAAAATTACATGAAAGAAGACCCAAATCCCATCTGCGCTCAAAGGATCATAAGCAATTCAGCTCCCTAACAGCGACACTTGGACCATGAGTGAGTGGTTTCTTCTCCCACTTTCTCATCACAAAGCCATTTAGCCTCTAAATCTTTCCAAAGCACCCTAACAACCTTTCCTACTTCCAAATATCACTCTACTTTAAGAAGTTTAACAGAAGGGCCTGGCACTCACAGGGCATCAATCTCCTTTCCACCTAAAAGTACAGAAGACAAACACACCAACCCCGAGTCATTCCCATTAGCATCCTCAATCTCCACAATCCCCTCATCAACCTGTCACATACATCTCCCCACTCGCCACAATAGAAACAAAGCTCTCTCCACCATTGACACACAACACCTACCACTATCGTCACAATTACTGTCAGGACTGAGGAGGGACACCTCCATAGCAAACCCACACCAGATAGGGGGGCCATGGCCTGGGAGAGTTGAGGCAGCCCCACTCCAAAACACCGACCACTGATGCCTCACAACCCGACAAAGATCCTATCCAAGTCCACCGTATACGAAGCAAAATCGACACTTATCCAAAGGAACTTCCAACCACTGCTCGACTACAGCGCTGCCGCCATACTGTACTCCATTACAGATGGAATGGACAGTCATGCTCGGTTAGTTAGGAACGTGAAGAGAAGGATACCACCTCAGTGATAATGGAAGGATGCACTCTGAAGACTCCTAGTGTACATGGAAAAGTTGGTGACTAGAGTTTCTGCGCTGACCAGCCGGACAGATTGGAACCCCCAGAATAAATTGAACAAAACCAATTGCATAGCGGAAAGACCTTCAGAGAGGTGCCACCGGATGGAAGATAGCCTAGCATCATGCTCCGGTATTGAGTCTTTTGATTTGTCACCAATAACTGTAAAGACAGATAAATTAGGTTAGAGAACCTTCACAGTTCAAACTCTAATGATATGTTTCATTGAATAGAATAACAACTACAGTAATCGACATAGAATCATAGTTCAGAAAAGCCAAACCGGTTGTCCAGACATACCGACAACAGTAATATCAGCTCCATTCTGTTTTGCCAGAGCAGCAGTGGTTGCGGCTGCCTGCAAGTGAGTCGTTTCACAAAAGGTTTAGCTAAATGTTAGTACCATTAGCTTATAACAAATTCAAATATATTTTAAGGAGAATATTTAAAAGAAGCTTGAATCGAGTCTCATATCAAGAATGAGCCTGGGAAGATATACTTAGAATTAGCTGCCTAACAATAAGGTGTCTTGTCAGCATGGATAATCTGAAATAGGTCATATACCCTTATTAGATATGTGTTGGATACTATTGCTCCTTGGATATGCCTGGATACTTCTCCAGACGTAACTGGTTTTCTTTTTCATTTCTTAAAGGCCAAATACTTTGCGGACACAAGCCTAACCCATCTATATAGAGATATACAAATCTTATTAAATTGGGTATGTGCCTACTGTTACTATTAGTTCTATATATATTTTATCTTTAGGCTATGTTTGGATGAGTTCAAGTATAACAACTTAGTTTAAAAAAATGATAGTGACAACTACCTTCCTATAACTGGGGTAATAGAAACCTTATACTTTTCAAATCAAGCCAAAATTGGGGCTCTAAGAACCGGCACCTTCCTCTCCCATCCAGTATCCTTTCCATGTGCTGACACAGCCAAATTGCAGCTCACTCATTCTGCCTCCGTGGCATTACTAATATTATCCTACAGAATACTAAATCTTAGAAAGCCAACACCCAAACACGGCAAGGGCACTCAGATGAATTTTATGAGTTTTGGAACTACCAAAAAATCAGCAATTCTGAATATAATGGATGTATGCCTTTATGATAATAATGGATGTATACTGCTTGTTCTACATTCCAAGTTGACACCCTAATAAACCTATTGTTAGTTTGTTACTAACAACCATGGAGCAAAGTTTCGACCTAAATTGCAAAATTTTCATTGAAATATCAGATTTTTTCCAATCATACATTGAAAGATAGACTCGGACATCGAAACGCACAAACATAGGGTATGGATCGTAATTTCACACCTAAGTGCAAAATTTCGTAAAATAGGGAGAAGGTTCACAGAAAAAAGCCTAGTTTGGGCCATAACTTCACAAAATGGCATAGAAACACAACTTGCATTTTGTGAAATGTTGTTCCTAGGACTGCTGCTACTCCATATTGGGTATTTTGGTGACTCTTTTTGCATCTCTTGCTTCCGAAGGAAATTTTTCTTGATTCAAAGATATGTTTCCCCTGTCCCTAGTCCATCTACGCCTCCTATTCCTACACTCTTCTGTAGAGGTCTAAATAAATAAATAAAAAACAATAGTTTTAAGTGCGAGATCTTCCAAAAATTACATGATTTACAAACAAAACTTGTATACTTATTACTTGCTAGTTGTTACTAATTATAGTATAAGTTACTAGTTAGAACTACTTAGTACTTACTAATTACCACTTAAATAATATAGTAGTTACTACTTAGTAACATATGTTATACAAGTTGTAATTCGTTAGTTTGTAACTTGCACTTGTAAGTTTTAAGTTCTAAGTTTAAACTTGGGGGTTTGTCTGTTTGTAACAGCCTAACAAACCTGACACTTCTGTTCATTTGTGCACTCACTCATCAAGACATGGGATCCCACATCGACCTCTCAACATATATATTTATTATATGATCTAGTGAGTTTATGCCTAAACATTGTGTTCACAAACTTTATTATTTTGATGCCTTAATCTTACCATCAAAATTGGTATCAAAATGACGCCTGAAACCAATCATCATCATCATCTAAGCCTCAGTCCCAACGATGTTGGGGCCGGCTACATGGATCCTTCGTTTCCATTCATCTCTATCATGGGCCATATTCTGGTTGAGATGTAGAGATTCAAAATCTCTCTTTATAAGCTCATCCCATGTTAATTTATGTCTTCCTCTTCTTCTATTTATTGTGCTTGACTCAATAGCATTGCTTCATATAGGCGTATTAGTCGGTCTGCGTTTGACATGTCCATACCATCTAAGTCGGCCCTCGCGCAACTTGTCCTCAATGCTCGCTACCCCCACTGTATTCCTGATATAATCATTTCTCAAGCGATCTTTTCTTATCTTCCCACACATCCATCTCAGCATATGCATTTCCAGTGAAATAAAAAACGGCCAGGCGGGCCGCTTAAGCGCCCATGACCCCCAGCCGCTTAATTTTGCCATTAATCGCCCGCTTAATCATTTTGAACAAAATCGGCCGCTTTTTGCCCGCCTCACCCGCTTTTTCCCGCTTTTTGCCCGCTTTTTTCCCGCTTTTGTTTAAAAATCCTAATGTAAGCATCTAACATTAATTAATTACATAGCCAAGTAGTGTTGACTATAATATACGAAACTTGTATACATTAAATGTTCTATGATATAGCTAGTCCTAATTTAGAATGCATACTTTGTGTGTAAGCTGTAATAATTGGGTACTGTTGTAATGCATCTAAGTAAATATCCTATTGCTTTATTATACTAGTAATGCATGATTAGTTTTACTGATTTCCTTACTGCTTTCAGTGATTAATGATTGGTACTGCTGGTTAGTATTACTTTAGTGATTACTTTAATTCAATAATTCATAGTTTGTTATATACAATTACTGATCTGCTTGCTGATTTTAGTGATTAAAGATGCTGATTAATAGTAAGTATTGATGAATACTTAGTTAATTACTGGTTTGCTGATTAGATATGTATAGAAGTTCCTTATAAATATATTTTTTATATACACATACATGTAATTTTGTATAAAAATATATAAAATTTAGACACCCGCTTTTTCAAAAATCGCCCGCTTAATCGCCCGCCTACCGCTTAATCGGTTACAGGGTGCCGTCCGCACGCCTCCCGCTTCCCGCTTTCTAATACATTGTGCATTCAACCACGTTCATCTTGTTGATACCTTATTTCTTAACTGCCCAAAATTTGCTCCCATAGAGCATGGCTAGCCATATAACTGTTCTATAAAACTTACTTTTTAACCTAAGAGGGATCTTCCGATCACATAGAACTCCAGTTGCACTCCTCCATTTCAACCATCCTACAATGATCCTGTGACAAGCGTCATTTTGGAAACCCCCATCTATTTGAATAATAGAACCCAAGTAAAAAAATTTATCACATTTTAATATATCTACTCCGTCCAACTTGGCTCCATCATTCACAGTGCGAGATTGGCTGAAATTACAATGCATATACTCAGTTTTGCTCCTGCTAATCATCAATCCATTTGATTCTAATGTCTCTCTCCATCGTTCAACTTTATCATTTAATCTATCTTTAGTTTCGTCAATCAAAACGCCTGAAACCAATATTTAAAAAATGTAAAGCAATAAGCGTGCGGACAATAACTTGTATCTGGTTAAGCAGTATGCGGGGGCGATTAAGTGGCAATTTTTGAAAAAAAATGGATTTTAGTTTCTGTTGATATATTTAATATGGTTGTATTCGCTCTTTTTCTATTTTTTTTCTTACACTTAAGTGGAGCTCCTATAACCCACCTATGTGGCTTCACTTCTATATATAGGAGGTTGTATACTCTCATTTCTACTACTGAATAAACACTCCTTTCTACTTGGTATCAAGAGAAAAAGTTCCTAAACCTACCCTCTCCCTTTCTTTTTTTTCCTTTCTCCCTCCTACCTAAACCCGCCGCTGCGTCCTCCCTCACATGTCACCTCTCCCCCTCTCTCTCCTCTCGCCGACAAGGCCAATACTAGTGCCACCAGCGTCACCGCTGCCCGCCCCTCCATCCCACCTTGTCCGGCACGGCAGAAGGCGCACGCGGGCAGCGCGCCACAACCGATGTGCTAGCGGCAGCCGACCATGTCCCAATGGCCACGACATTGTAAACACCTTCGAGAGGAGTTCGTCCCCCCTCTTCTTATGTATGAGTTCTTTGTTTTTTATTATTGTATAGAAAAAATAGAGATCAAAAGACGCCGTAATGAATTATGAAGCACTAAAAGAAGGGGCACAACTTTTATTCTTCTTCCTCCATGTGGTTCTTGTAATCCACATGACCTGAATGCTTTTCTTCAAAATTGGGAACTTTATGTTCATCTATCCTATCGTGCAATCAATCTGATAGCACTTTTTGTTGTCCTATCGAGAGCCATTTTGATAGTACCACTCCTTTTGCTACCGAGTTTCATTCTAACAATACTGCTTTCTTCCTACCAAATTTTATTCTGATAGTGCTACTCTTTCTACCAAGTTTTCATTCCAATAGTATTTCTGTTATGTTCTTTGCATCGTGCTACATTTCGGAACCTTTACTTTCTTTTTGTACCATGCTACATTCCGGTACTTTTCTTTCTGCTTGTACTGTGTCAATATATCCGATAATTTAGTCACCTCATTATGGGTGCAACTGCTAATCCGACTATCGTTTACAACGATATGCCGCACACATCTACCATTACACTTAACAATGGCAACTTTCTTTAGTGGATGAATGTTGTCCATACGTTTCTCGAGTCCCAGATCAAACTCAGATTTATCATCGATGACAGGCCGACGGTTCCTGACGATGTCTGGTGACACGCAACAATCAAGTGCTCTCATTACTGTGACGTCCCAGAATTTGAGGCCTCAGATGAAAAGATCTTATAAGGAATGATTGGACTACCCATATCACCAAGGTGCACCTCCTTTTTCAGGAGCCCATCAGTAAACAAACTCCATAGTTAAGCGTGCTCATCTTCAAGTAGTACTAGGATGGGTGACCAGTCGGGAAGTTGACCTCGACTTGCGCGTGAGTGAGGAAAAAGCGCGCAGTTAAGGCTAGTAGTGATTTGTGGGGCCAGTCGTCATTCCTTAAACTCTACTAGAGCCTAGGGCAGTGGGCCTGGGTGTTACAAATAGTATCAGAGCCATAACCCCTCCAGTAGGTGGGACCCACATGGGCATGTGGCATGCCGGTCTTGAGCCGTGCGGTCCAGGCAAGTTGGAAAGGGCTATCCATGGTGATGTAGCCACCCTTGCGCTGATATTCCGTGATTGGGAGTTGGGTGTCCATGAGCCATTCTGGGTCTGCACTGAAATGGGGTGATATTATGAGGCCATATAGTTGTGTCTTGACGAGGACGTCAAGAGTCTAAGTGGGGGAGATTGTGACGTTCTAGGATTTGAGGCCTCGGATGAAAAGATCTTATAAGGAATGATTGGACTACCCATATCACCAAGGTGCACCTCCTTTTCCAGGAGCCCATCACTAAAGAACTCCATAGTTAAGTGTGCTCAGCTTCGAGTAGTACTAGGATGGGTGACCAGTCGGGAAGTTGACCTCGGCTTGCGCGTGAGTGAGGAAAAAGCGTGCAGTTAAGGCTAGTGGTGATTTGTGGGGCCAATCGTCATTCCTGAAACTCTACTAGAGCCAAGGGCAGTGGGCCTAGGCGTTACAATTACTCGGCATACATGGAGTCGGAGGTGGCGGAACACTAAGACATATGTGAGGAGATGATGCAGTTTTTCAGTCAGGAGGACGACAGTGTGAGCATGTATAACATCATGGACAAGATCTTTTCCGAACAGCAAGGAGAGCGACCCTTGTCGAAGTACTTCGACGCCATGAAGACCCTAGCAAACCAGCTCAACTTCTTCTCTTTGACAAAGTTTGCTAAAGTCACCACGGAGCGGGAGACTCTTCTGATTGGTCGCTTCCTCGACGACCTCCACCCCTTCTATGTTGTTGTTCATCAACTTCTGCTTGTGGGCACAACACTTCCGATCATGGACCAAGCCTACGCTCGTCTCGTGCAATCCGAGATGCTCTTTCCTCGCATGCCTCCCAATGGTGCATCCAAGCTTCTCCAAGCGTTGGTTGCGGCTACCAGAGACATGACCAAGGACGAGGATAGCGACCCAAGTACTCCTATTGTGGCAAGATTGGCCACACGGAGTAGGTATGTCACTCCAAGCATGGTTATCGAACCAATCACAGGAGAGGACGTGTCAGGGGTTCTATCCACGTCTCCCATGCTCCTACCCCACATGTCAGCCATACTCCTCCCTCCCTACCAACATCATCCAGTTCCATTTATGTCTCCTTATCCAACGAGGCATATGAGCATCTGCTACAAGCTACACAAATCTACTCAGATCCACCGCTTCCCTCCACTCCGACAAACTCCTTCTCCGAATGGCAAGTCGGGGATTCACCTACTATCAATCCTTCAGTCAATCTAGCCACCGCTCCTCAAGGTAACTTGGGGGTGTCTATGCTTATTGCCAGTTCTAACTGGATTGTGGACTCGGGTGCGACGGAACATATGACCGGTATACCCCATCTTCTAACCACATCCGATTTATTTATCCCTCACTCCTCCGTCACAATGGCGTATAGATCAGTTAAACAAGTAACTTAGTGTGGCATTGTTCCTATCTCTTCTAAACTTCGCATACAATCTAATGTCTAGTAAAAATTGTTGATTCCCTCCGATATTCTGTAACCTTTGGTTCATCTGGTATATGTATATATATATATATATATATATATATATATATATATATATATATATATATATATATATATATATATATATAGAGAGAGAGAGAGAGAGAGAGAGAGAGAGAGAGAGAGAGAGTCAGGCTAGAATACACTCGAGTGTACAGATCACGCCGTACACCCCAATGGTGTTTGCCTATCTAGACCATGTTTTTTCAAAATCTAATCCATTGATCTTCATGGTTACAATAATAATAGGTCACATACAAAATTTGAACTCATTTGGATGAGTGTAAGTCACTCATCCAAGGACAACAAAATCGACGCACAAAACTAATTTGAAATACATGATTTTTGCCTCCTTTAGATGCATGACCTATAAGTGTCCAAATGAGCTAAAATTTAGTATATAGTATGTTCTTATGATAATTATAAAGATCAACGGTTTAGATTTTTCAAAAATTTATTGCATCTTCAAAATTGATTGAGGTGTACGGTGCCTCCGGTACACTCGAGTGTACACTAGCCTGACTCTCTCTCTCTCTCTCTCTCTCTCTATATATATATATATATATATATATATATTACATGATTGGGGAATTTGACAATGATTGGGCAAGGAATATGCTCTGGTGATCTCTACTACTTCTCCGCCCCACCTTCAAGTCCATCAAGGGCCCTTCTTGCCTCAATGCCACTTCAGCTGCACCTACCTCATGGCCATATACCTTTAGACAAGCTTAAACTATTAGATAATTCTTTATTTTCCAGTTCTTCTATTTCTTATAATGTCTGCTAGATAGAGAAACACCATCATGTGTCATTCCGGCTCCGTACCTATAAACAATCATCCCATATATTTGATTTGGTCATAACGATGTTTGTACCCCACCTTCAAGTCCATCAAGGGCCCTTCTTGCCTCAATGCCACTTCAGCTGCACCTACCTCATGGCCATATACCTTTAGACAAGCTTAAACTATTAGATAATTCTTTATTTTCCAGTTCTTCTATTTCTTATAATGTCTGCTAGATAGAGAAACACCATCATGTGTCATTCCGGCTCCGTACCTATAAACAATCATCCCATATATTTGATTTGGTCATAACGATGTTTGTAGTCCATT
This sequence comes from Alisma plantago-aquatica, assembly GCA_963693085.1. Lineage (NCBI taxonomy): Eukaryota > Viridiplantae > Streptophyta > Magnoliopsida > Alismatales > Alismataceae > Alisma > Alisma plantago-aquatica. The sequence continues at coordinate 1,042,671,949 of OY856411.1, forward strand.
TAAGACTACTAGTTACAATGGCTATCGATACTTTCTTACATTTGTGGATGATTTCTCTAGAATGACATGGCTTTATTTACTTCAAACTTGTGATGATTTTTTAGACTAATTTGCGAGTTTCACAAGTTCTTTTCGGTTCAATATTCAACTACTATTAAGATTATTCGAATCGACAATGCCTTCAAATATACCCTAAAGGCTGTTGCCTCTTTTATCTATGACATAGGGATGATTCATCAATGCTCGTCCGCATACTCTCCACAACAAAATGACATCTCTGAGCATAAAAATTATCATCTACTTGACATTACACACTCTCTTCTCACTCATGCCGCCTCACCTAGCATTTTTGGTCTGATGCGGTCCTCACCACTTACTTTCTTATCAATCGCCGACCTTCATCTCTTCTTAGGAAGCGAACTCCTTTTTCCGTTGTTTACCCTTAATCCACACCGTTTCCACTATCGTCTCGAGTGTCTTTGTTCAGAATGTTGATCCCAAGGCCAACATGCATTCCCCTCGAGCTATTCGAACGGTGTTTCTCGATTATCTTTTTTATCAAAAAGGGTACAAGTGTCTTGATCCTAACTCTGGCAGAATCTATATCTCTGCGGATGTCACCTTTCATGAGGATGAAATGTTCTTTTCATCATCCTCACTCCCACAGATCATATTCTACTATGGTCTCACTGTCTAATCCATTCATCCCATCAACATCAACAACATTACCACCACACCACCACCAGCGCCATCACCCCCAAACCGACACATGGAAGATGAGTCACCGGCTGCACCTGCAACATCATCGTCAGTTCTAGACCAATTCAATCTACCGGTAGCACTACACAAAGGTATACATTCTTATACTATCAAGCATTCTATTTCTCACACTTGTTGTCTAGCACATCTTTCTTCTTTTGCCTCATCCTTCACTACAACTTGGACACAATATATGTTCCTAATTGTCCAGCAAATGCTCTACGTCATCCTACAACTTGCTCATATCTTGGTCTTTTCTACATATTAAGGATAATCTTTTTTTAATTGTGCTCAACTCAATAACATTGTTTTAAGTAGTGCATTTGTCCATACGCTTTGCACGTCCAAATCGTCCCAGGAGACCCTCACACGAAACCTTAATACTCACCACCGGTGTTTCAAAAAAAGGTCGCACGGACCGCATATACTTACCTGCTTATAAGGCCGATCAGTCGGCGATTTTTGGATAGACATGTGTTATCTTGGCCCAAGCTAGATTTTATATTTATTGATAGCATTTGCTTGATGTACTAGTTTGTTGTATGTTTTGTAAATGAGACACATACTAATTTAGTGTTTGTTATTTTGGGCCTCTAGGACATGCTCACATTTTTTGTATGATTTGGTTAGTATTGATTGCTATGTGCTTGTGTTAAACCATTTTGTGCATGCTTCATTGGAGTTTATGTTCAAATGATTCTAGAATGCATTCTAAATGGTGCTTTACTTTTCATTGAAACTATATATATGAATCTATCTCAAATTTTAGGGTTTAAATACGTAACAAATTAAATATGCAATTGTGTGATTACTTTATATATACTGATTAATTATTAAAAAAATTCGAAACCGCGTATACTCCCGCATACCACATATACTCTACAAGGTGACCTCTCCGCACGCATAACACATAACGCTTTTTAAAACTATGCTCACCACCCCTATTTTGTTTGTAATACTGTCATTTTTCAAGCGATCTTTCTTTGTTTTTCTGTACATCCATCTTAACATATGCATTGTGGTCACATTCATCTTGTTGAGACCTTATTTCTTCATTTCCCAAAAATCATTCTCAAATAACATGTTTGATCGTATGGTTGTTCTGCAAAACCTATTTTTTATTCTAGAATATTTCAATCACATACTACTCTAGATGCACTATTCAATTCCAACCATCCTACAATAACCATGTGACAAACATCATCTTGAACATCGTAGTTCAGTTGAGTAATAAGTCCAAATGACAAAACTTGTCGTATTTTTCTACATCTACTTCATGCAACTTAGTCCCACCATTCACAATTCTAGATGGGCTGAAATTGCAATGGATATAATCTATTTTAGTTCAACTGATCATAAATCTATTGGGTTCCAATGCATTTCTCAAAAGCTCAACTTTGCCATTCAATCTTTCTTTAGTTTCATCAATTACACCTATCATGAGCAAATAAGATACACCAAGGGAGTCACGTGAACATACTTCCTCAACTCATCATAACAAAAATGAATGGATACCGGCTAAAGGCCAGTCCTCAATGTGTCCCAACTATAATAGGATGTCTTGGTTCTTCTACACCAAGAGTCCAAACACTTGTAGTTAACTATCAATATCATGCAAGCCTTTAATTAATATAATGTATAAATTACACACCCTTTCCTCAAAAACTCATGGAGTACTAGAATTATAGTAGATAGTGAGTGGAATTTCTCCTTCTCTTCAGCCATAGTGGCGGAGATAAAGTACCAGAATGAAGCGTAGTATACCGAAATCTCTATCCTTACCAAAGCAATGACTATCTTACATAGCCTAAAAAATTAAAATAAATTGAAGGAAATAAGGCCCTAAACCATAAACATTAAGAAACATAGACTTAAAAACAATAGTAAAGAAAATGATATTTGATAGATAACCACAAAACAACACATATTTTGGACAGCTAGACAAGTAAAAGATCATTATTACTAATCAAATTGCACTAAGACCCATAGTGGTTGAGGCGGCTAGGCACTAGGCATTTCTTAGGGGGGCTAGGACATCGAGGCACCTAGACGGGCGCCCAGGCGATTCCAAGCATTTTACTTTTCTTAAAAATAATGCTGATATTCATATATTTAAATTCATGATTGCCTAAATCAGACCTAATTTTATATAAAATGACCTAATCAGACCTAACTTCCCCAATTATTTTTTCCTATATTGACCTAAGTGAGATCTAATTTGGCCAAATCAGAACTATTCCCCGAATTCAGACTTGTTTTCCCCTAATCAGACCTAATCTAGCCAAATTTGATATGTTTCGCGTAAATCGGCCTAATTTTGCATTACATGACCCAATGAAACCCAACTACGCCTAATTTGCCCAATATTAATCTTTTTTTGGATAACCTGCCCTATTTTAATCTAAATGAGATCTAGTGCGGCCAAATAGACCTAGTTTCCCATAACCAGGCCTGTTTTCCTCAAATCAGGCCTAATTTACCTAAATTTTGCCTAATTTGGGCTAAATCATCTATTTCAACCATAAAATGACTCAACTTGGTGTAATTTGACAATGCCCAGACAAAAACTTATGCTAAATTAGCCTTTAAGTAGCTTAATTTTGGTCATAAAGGACTTTGGCAGTTACTAAAGTAACTTGTTTTCACCAAATCAGACACAATTGGCCACATCTAATACATTTGGCCTAAACCAACCAAATCTTGTATAACATGACCCAATCAAACCTAACTACCCATTATTTTCCCTATATTAATCTTTTTTTGGATAACCTGCCCTATAGTAATCTAAATGACATCTAATGTGGCCAAATCAGACCTAGTTTCCCTTGACCAGGCTTGTTTTCCCCTAATCAGACTCAATGTACCTAAATTTGACTTGATTTGGGCTAAATCATCTATTTCAAACATAAAATAACTCGACTTGATACAATTTGACAAAGCCCAGATAAAACTTATGCTAAATTAGCCTTTAAGTATCTTAATTTGGGTCGTAAAGGGCTTAAGAAGTTACTTAAGTAACCTTAGGGCTATAGGCAACCGGCTTGAGGTGCCCAGCCCAACACTTAGGCAGAGAACTCAGCTAAGACCCAAAGAATAACTCAAGGCAGAAAATTCAACAAGACACTCCCCCCTCCCCCCAACCAGTGGGGGGGGGGGTGGGATACTTGTTAAGGCGTCAAGACTGGGCACCTTGACACCTTGGTGTGCCTAGGCATACTTTTCATAAAATATTTTTTAGAATCTTCTATACATATGATATAGGCTTATAAAGAATGATATCTATTATATGCATACAACTTTAAGTGTCCATGCTGTGTCCAGTAAGTGTCCAATTATAAAAAGAATGAAAAACATGTTGGACAAGGCTGGAGAAGTGTCCAATAGGAATTTAAGCATGTCCACAGAGTGCATGTGCCCAATATGAATTTAGATGGGTCAACATAGTACAAGTGCTCAATACCTATGGGCACAACACCTATTTTAAAGTATACACGCTTCCTAGCACTCAGTTAATGGAGCCCTACTAAGCCCAAACGGAGAAAGAAACCTTTAAAGAAATTATAAACAGAAAGCAAATTGATGTTTGAATTTGATAATGAGAGCTTACAAGCTATGATAAATAAAGAAAACTGAAGCTTATAACTTATTAGGATAATGAGGTATTAAGACAAACCTGTTTAGTACCCTCAGACAGATAAGGATTAGGATCAGTTATAGGAAGAAGAACGTGCTTAAAATTTGTATAAGTATCCACTGAAACAGTCCGTTCAGACTCACTTTGCTCCGCACTAGCTGAAAAAAGAGAAACAATATATCTTGACTCTAAGCAGGAAGATAATACAAAAAGTGTCAAATAATGGTAGTTATCTCAGTGTGGTTACTTCGGAACTGGGAAGGGGAAGATACAATATCAACTAACAGAGGTGCTTCTTATCCCATGTCTTCGATAGATACACATCGATTATTTGAGCATTATGATATAGAGTTAACCATGAACTTTTAAGTTTCGATTTTTATTTTTTCATTGCCGATTCCCCTTTTGATGTTATACCGGCTTGGTTTGGATAAACACATCTGAAAATGCTGGCAGTCGGGTGTAAAATTATGCACCTTTTGGTATTTCACACTGGGCGAGTTGAGGCAGGAAGGGAAAGCAACTAGCTCAGCATGTTGAGTGGCATGCAAAAACTGTGATAAGGGAGCAGAACGCTGGCACCGAACTTGCAGTTCTGACACCTGCTGATCTTGGCAGCATTTGCAACTGCAACTTTTTGTGCTAAATGAATTATACAACGGTACAGAACAGATACACATTGGTAGCCATTATCATTGGATTGTTGTGTATATCTTGAATCAACTACTGAGAGTTCAGACTACGGCAGTCAAACAAGGTCTTGTAGTTTTAAGGTGGCACGAAGAGGGATCTGCAGACAGATTGCAGTCCACAATGTCAGCTCCTGGGAAAAAAGTTGGAACCGGGGGTGCAGGCTGACAGTTCCGAGTACCTCCTGTTTCAGCGTGATTAGAAAAGCTCTTTGTTTCTATTACACCATTTACGGTCCAGTAGATATGAGTTCCACTTATAACGTGGTGGGATATACTAATTTACATACTAATTACCAGGATTTCGGAACAGCTATTATACTCAGTGGCTTTTGATATTATACCCGGTGGCTGAGTTCAAAATGTAACAGTCGTAGAACCCCGCGGATGGGGCGTGTTCAACACTACACCAAGTCAACTACTAAGTATGCCATTCTTTTAGACATCCAAAATCAATAAGCAGAACTTTGCTCATACCTCGGTTTGACGATTGAAGATAACTGAAAAGATCTCTGAAAGCTGCCTATAACAATCAGAAGATAGAAGGTCTATGACGTTTAACCTTTGTATGATCCTTTCTGTGAAGCGCGAGCCTTGTGTGAAGAAAATGGAGAAGATCTCAAGAAAATGCGCCGCCACAGCATCGGTAAAGAAGTCGAAGCAGCCGCCGTTGATGACAGAATTGGTGAACCGGTAGCTGAGTAGGTATTCATCCTGATAGGAAATTCCAGCCTGCTTCCTAGAGGTAAAGGAAGTATGTACCTCGCGACCGCCATGAATTCAAGTTACTCAACTAACAAAGCCCGTGCAACGTTACCACGGCAAGAGCAACCCCTCCGATGCTTGCCGGCGGCGATGCACGAAGTCCTGCTAGGCTGCTTGCTACTTGGAGTGGGGAGGAGACTATCGAATATCCTAGAAGAGGTGCTGCCGGGCTGCCAAATACACGTGTGCCTCACGTGGCAGTTGTTAACTGAACTGAAAGTGCTATTGGAGTCCGTCTTACTTTTTTCTCGGTTGGTCCACGAGTTGGAAAACTGTCTAAGAAAATGGATGCGGAGGATGTCGACGGTGGGAGGGGTTTTGCTGTACCCTCTTCGAAGGGAATCGTCAGCAGATGTACTTCCTCCGTCATGACGACTGTTTCACGGCACTACTTCAGGCATTCCTCGGAAGATGAAGCTAGTGATTGCGGCGCTTTCTTCATTGACATCATAGAGGTAAAACACGAGCTATATTGTTCATATTGCAAGTGCTCGTTGCTTATTGAGGTGTACCCTTCATTTCTGGCTCTTCTGAATTTATCCCGGCTCTATGCATAATTTTAAGAGCAATTCTTGTCTCGGGGAATTTCTTTTCCCCTTGAATGACACTACCACAAGAAGTTACACTGGGGGAGCTTTTTTGATTTGGTGATATTCTGGTTGATCTTTCAAATGCTACTGACATGTCCACTTCGGCAATTTTCAAGATCAGGAAAGAACAAAACATAATATCTGAGAAACTTTGTCATGCCAGAACTTTGCAAGTCTGTATGATTTTTCTCTAAAAAAGTGTATTTGCTCTCTGTGGCTACTTAGTTTGATGATCACTTGCTTCCTTCAGAGCCAACTTTGAAAGGGACGGTGTAATAAGTTCTTCTATGAATAAAGTCATGTTGTACTCATATACCTACATGGGCATTGTTGCATCTGTCTCCTTAAGTAATACTTGCTCAGGATTTGTTGATCATTTATCCAAAAGTTTTGAAAATTACATTTCTCAATTCATTCTCTTCTGTGATGCAATATGCTCCCAAAAGCGTTTCTTTACAAAACACAAAACAGGAAATATTCATCCCATGCTCAAGACAAGAAAAGCAGGTTCGGTAAAGCCAAATCCTAGGTTTGTGTTGCGTTTAGCTATGGATACTTCCTTGCATTAAAAAAAACAACCCTTTTCGGTACTCAATGGAAAGCCATGGAGCAAGAAATTGAAGCTCTGATGAAAAATGGCGCACAAACATTTAAACATACACCTCGAAATCAAAAGTGGTAGATGCCAAATCGGTGTAATAAACTAAATGTGACTGTCATAATATAGTGGAGAGGTTTAAGGCTCGTTTTGGATTCACCTAGGAAGAGGATGTAGGCCATTTATATACCTTCTCCATTTGGTAAATGACCTACTATTAAAGTAATATAATTTTTGCTATGAAGCAAAATCTAATTTGTAAAATGTAGATCTACTTGTGGAACAACGACCATGATTTGTTGATGAAACAAAGACACTATGTTCGCAAGCTCTCTAAAGCTGTTACGACCCCGCCTCCCGGTAACCCCCAATTAAGGGAGACCGAAAGGTCAGAGCCGTTGACCAATAACCCGGATCAAATGTTCGACAAATAATCAATAACAATTATTAAATTCTACCAACTATACTGAAATTTGGAGTAAAATAAAAACTTTTGCATACCTCTTAAAACAGGGATTTCAAAACTTCTATCCATACAAATACTAATCTATCTAATCCTCCTCTGCACTTTAATTCTCGTTTAGTACCACATATGCCACTTTACTGTTTGTTCTTTTCATTGTACCTAAAACGCCGACAAACAAAACGTCGGTCAGCAAGAAGCTGGTATGTGGGGGGAACAATAATCATGCAAATATGTTAACAACGTAATCATTCAATTAATCATTTATCAACCAAGATTACGTTTTAAGCTGAACTACTCAATCCATACCTATCTACAACTCTGTGTTGTCCCTATAAGGACTTATATGGTACCTCTGTAAAGGTAGAGTCGCACGGCACCACCCAAAGGTAGCCCAATATCTAACTCACTGTGACTTGATGGACCTACCCTCTAGGCAGCCATATACTAAGTCATCCATTACGACACAGAGGGGATCGGGATCTGAGCTAGAAGACATATACATTATGTGATAGTCATAGTCACTTTATAATTGCAATATGAACATCCAAACAGTTTAGTTGCATTCAATGCGATTAAACATCGGGGAATCCATCGGAAAACTAAAGCGGTTATTCATAATTAACCACATACATTTGGTTGCAGATTTCAAGATAGAATCAAATATGCAGAGAAACCCAATCAACAAGCAATGAGGAAGAGAAATCCTGAAATAAAAGTACAATTTTCCTTTTATTAATATTTATCCAATTTTCATCACATTACTTAGGATTTCAATTCCTATTTTAGGGTTCCTTTGGAAATTAGGGTTTTTACTTCTTCTTTCCTTATCATCATCCTTAATTTATCAAAACTACATAAAACCCCTAATTTCTCATTGAATTTCCTTTATTAAGCATCCGATTATCTTATTCCACAAAAATATGATTTTTATCTCCTTTTATCCCAAATTAGGGTTTCCATGTAAATTAACCTTCTTTTATGGATTACAACTCTAATTTAGGCATCTTTTATTCAAAACAGATAATTAAACCACCTTTATCAATATCAAGGTTAAACTCATCAATTTGATTCATTAATACGCCCTTTATACTCAATTAGGGTTCTTCATCAATATTAAAAGCACATTATTAGTAAATTAAGGAACTTTTGCAAAACGGAGTGGAATCAGGTTCTCAAAGCATTTTTATCATATTCCTTGCATTTTTCTACACCACTTTCATATATAAAGTTTTGTCATCCGAGATTCCTAGTTATTTTTATCATTTTTGCAAGAATAACCCTTTTTTCTGAATATTCGATTAAAAAGGAATCATTACCAAAAATCACGAGCCACTCGATCTGTAGTCCCGTGATCCGCCCTTGGATCTAACGATTCTGGTCGCACACCCTCTAGCAAGGTCGCCCCTTCTCTGGACCGTCAGATGCCACAGAGACCACCGTGGTCTCAGATCTAACGCTCGACAGGTCGTCACCTACCTCAGACCCAGCAGCCCGTGCGGTCAACCTGGAGGTTGACTCGGAGCTCTAGGCATCCTTTGCTCACTCCGACCGACCAGGGAGCTTCGCCTCCCCTCAACGAAGATGATGGCCGGTTGAATTCCTTTTCCGAGCTCCCCCAACCTTGTCCCCTGCCCGCCGGATTCCGGCGTGGTCTTCGGAGATGATGAGGGCGAAGGTCAGGTCGAAAGTACCAATTGAGCGCACAAAAAAAAACTCTATGTACCCTTCCGCAGAGGTTGGGCTAACTAGAAACGATGATGGTTCCCTCCCTAAACCTCCCCTTTATATAGGGTCAAGGTCAGCTTGCGGAGGTTGGGCGGTTCCCAAAACATCCTCGAATCCTATTAGAACCAGGGATGGTCCCCTTCGCCTTCGTCTCCTGAGTTCAAAGAACAACGCAGAAACCTCTCCCACTCACGGATTCGTGAGAAAATCAAGAGGGAAGAATCCCTCTGTCCGCGACAGAGTCCCAGTCCGCCTGGGACAAAGACGATGAGTGGCGCCTGCTGGATCAAGATCCAACGGCCCACCATCCCCGCGTTCATTCCAAAATAGGAAACAATTTCCTAAATTCCCAAGAAAATTCATATTTTGAGGATAACTTGAAAAAGCAATAACTCCCAATTTGTAACTCCGTTTTAATTCAAATTTTAAGGGAATCTCTTTTATGCCTTTATCTTCCATCCTACAAAAATTGGGTTTATTATTTCAAGGAAACAGTCCTTTTTCTTTAGTTGCAAGAAAACACCCCTTTATTCATATTTTCCTCATATTCTTTATTTCCCTTGCTATTACATAATTATCCTGAGTTCCTTGAACCCCAAGGAACCTTTATAATTCGAAATTATATTTTTGGGAAAATATCTTTTAGCCTTTTAATCATCCTTTATTCATTTTCTTATACATTCCATTATCCCATGGAATTCCTTTTTCATTTCTTTTCTTTTTCTTTCAATTGGGCTTAATTGCCACTAAGGCCCATTAAGAAAGGGCAAGGCTATTATACACGAAATTCAATCAAATCAAAACATTAAAATCAACCATGGATTTCATTTATCCTTTTTTTTTTTCAAAAAGAGTTTTACAATTCTCATTACATGCTTTAGAAAAAATGAGGTTATAACATCCTCCCCTCCTTATAGGAATTTTGCCCTCAAAATTCTATAATCAAACAAACAATCAAATCAGGATAAGATTTCCCATGTCCATCATTGGCCCCTATGTGGCTTTACCGTACTCATGACGCTTCCACAGAACCTTTATCATCACATATTCTTTTCTCTGAGTCCTTTCATCCCGGCGTCTATAAACTGCACAGGTGACTCAGGCCATGTCAGCCTCCCTTGGGGCTCACTAGGTTCATTGCTCAGCTCATGGTCAAGTACCTCACATAGTGCTCTAAATTTGACATATGGAACTCATCACACATTACTTTATCCTGAGGGGTAAGATCAAACTTAACCTTCTCCACCAAACCATATCAAAAGAACCCATGCATCGGGAACTCAGCTCTCTTAGCTATAACTTAGAGGGGTCGGATTTTCACATATTCTTCCACAGTAACTTGTATATCAGTCTACTTTGCATCTGCTCACGACTCTCATCGCCTCTAGGCTCCTTTCAACCCTTACACAATCAAAGTGACTTCATCTACACGCACTGTGGTCCCTTTTCTAACTATCATGTGGTCCTTTCACCAACATCACCTTACTGAAGTGGTGACCGACACAACCTCCCTTACAGAGCTTCTTATAAAACCTGATACTGGCTATGGTGGTCATCGTCACATCTTTCATAGGACAAAAACTGTCTCTAGATATCACCCTGAACGAGCACGCATGCCCTCATCAGACCCTTTAGTCTGGATCATACTAACCATAGTTAGGGGTGATAAACTATACTAACATTGAGTTCATCATGTACCTACTTCCACTTTATGGAAGTGAACCTCTAGGTCAAACTCAAGATCCTTTGAACTCACATCGTGGTGTAGTTGGACCATCTCTCTCATGGATAGTTCAACCAGATCTGTCCCTTAACAGAACTCTTTCTTTCTCATGTCATCTAGGTAAGGCGACTTACCATAACCCATATTGCATCTCGACCTTCCTTGGTCCCGGGGAGACCTATCACAACATCCATGGGGTTGAGCTCCCATTTCCTCTCAGGGACTCTTCTATATCGATACACTGGGTTACTGGGGTTCGTTCTTTACCTCCTGGCTTGCATGGCCATAAACCACATGCAACTTTATCTTAAGCATCCAAAGTGCTATTGCCATTTTCCACGGGGTATGGTGATCTTCAATCATGATTTCCTGTATGTCATGATTCCTCAAGATCGATTCCTCCGAAATCCTAAACCACTCTAGTCGGGGTTTCATCACCTTCTTTTCCAAAGAAGTGCACTTGAGGTTCTACCACCATCCTTTCATTGCATCAAGGACTAGACTGGTTAACCAAACAACCCTTAACTTTTCAATGTATCTTGTTACATCTGAGTGTTATCCAAACACCTCTCCTTTTCGAACTTAGGGTTAGCCAAACAACCTTTTCTAGCTTCTAGTCAAACAAGTCAAATGTATCTCAACCGGAGCATCCATTACCACTTCACATCTTTAGGTATTAGGTAACATTGAAGACATACACTTCCATGTATTTCACTTATCATTTCACCTCAAATTCTATGTCTATTTTCATTAAGAACAATCTCTGGTTTCATCATCATGGTGATCAAACTCAACCTGGTATAACTTATAGGTTCCACATAGCTTATGATAAAAACATCCTCATAAGGTGACTACCTCATTCCTCTTAGTATTTGCGAACCATCCCTGTATAATTCACTTCACCAGGGTATGTTATCATCTCTATCCTCATACCTTGTAGCTACGTTCCAACTTACATCATCTTTACCCTTGGTGTAAGGCATGCGTACTGTCCTATCTCTTACTCCCATAACAAGAAGAAATAAGCATTTGGCTGCAGTCCAAATACAGAGTTCTTCCTGTTCTAAGAGTAGAGATGGTACAACCCACCTCGCCAGTACACTTTCAAATCTAAGTTGAAACGTGTCACATATGTCTCTACATCACAACCATCATGATATCAAAATTACTTCCATGGAAACTGGTCTCGAACTTACTTGGTCCAAGCACAATCCTTAGTCATCTCCTCTTGGTCTATAGGGTGCCGGTATTTTTAGGGTCATCCCTTTTCCCTTATGCATCCAGAGAGTGCCCTACTCATCTGCCCTTTGGGTCCCATGAGTCCATGAAGGTGATCAATCTCCTAACCCATGACCCTCGGATAATGATAGTTGTTACCTCCCGACCCTATGGTCATGTGCAACTAGGGAATTAGGCAACTCCTTCCATCGGTCTTATCCCTACCTGACCCTAGGATAAACTTAGGATTCTGTTATTGTACATGTCCAACATAGAACCTTACCCAAACATCCATCATTCCTCTTCTTGCATTCGTGGGCTGACTTTCATCCTTTCATAAGGGTCATGGCGACCTACCTACCTTGGTCGAGCCCCATACCAGTTACCTCCATGGTAACATATTCACATGCGCATAGAGATGGTTATCTATGGGTCTATAGGTTCATTCTCATGCCATGTACTCTTCACTTAGCTTCTCAAGATCCTACGAAACCTCCTTAGGTTACCTCAAAACCAACCAAACTGGTAAACTTTCTACCAAAGGGTCGCTCTCCCAGGATGGGAGGAGACTACACCTTTATAACAAAGGTCACAAGCATTCTTAGAGTTTACCTCCATATAAGCATGCTTAAACCAACAACTACTAAGGCACAAGTGTACCTACAAAACCATCCTAGGTCGCACTTGATCGCATTCTCAACATTACATCAACTTAGTTTTGAGGGGTTCATCAAACATACCCTTTACATAAGGGATTTCCTTTACCTCTACACATGAGGAGTACCATGCTCGAAACTATAGAGACTCAAATCTCATCATGAGCATCGGATACACTGCTTCCCCTCTTAGGTCTAGGAACCCTAGGTTCTCCTTTGGGTATCCAACTACATGCTCAACCTCTTAACCACGAATCAAGCATGTCCAAGGTATGTCATGTACTCCCTATCATCCTTCTACTCGAGCAACACATCAGGGTCGAGTCTTCTTCCAGGACAACCAACTAGGTATTAAACCTCACAACAGGTTACTTAAACCTCCTCAGGGTCTAAGGCACTCTTTATCTCATCCAGCAGGTAACCACTTATACCATGGGTACTAGAAGCATCGTCCTCTCTCTAGGGTTTGGTTTCTCTAAAGGTAACCAAGATATCATCAGCCTCCAGGAATCAAGCATAAGGCAACCACTATCATCCACGTAGGTCGCATCATCCTTAACTCCCACTATTCCTCAAGTTTCGGGGTTTTAGACTTCCAACCTCCTTGTTGGGGTCCCGCTTCCTCTCTCTCTAGAGCTACAACCACCTCCAACCATACTTACTAGAGGTCCCTTCACCATGAAGGTCATAAGGTTTCTATAGGTTCATCTCTAACCTTATCCAGGAAGGAGCTATCCTTTGCTCAAACATGCACGATCCTTCTCAGGGTTGGGTTGCCAAAGGTGCTAGGCCACCTAACCTCTCATGGCTCATATGACAAACCATAGGCATGTCCATCCAAACACCCAATCTACCATGACATCTAAGTCTTCATGTCATCTCTCTCTCTCTAATCTTCACTTAGGGTTAACATCATCCTCAAAGGATGTGCTAGGTCTCTACTTTTAATGGAGGTCTCTACCTCCAAGACCAACTCTCTCTACTCATCCTCTTGCCAAGTAGGTCTATCCTCATGTCTCTCCTGAGGGCAATGACAACTCGTGTCATACGACCTAAGCATGTATCTATTCTTTAGTTTGCGCTTAATCTATTAAGCTTATGTCCATGCCATCTTATTTACATGCTTTTCATTAATTTGGTGGAGGATTCCTTAATCCTTATCAATTTTACCCATACCTCAAGAGGGTGTGGAGAAAAGAGGAAACCCTAATCCTTACGGTCCTTAACAGAATTGAAGTTGAGAAGGGATGAATAAGATGAGAAAGTCCTAAAGGTATCTTATTTCGATTCATACCCTAAGACTTTGGCCAGGCAGTCACACGGATCCGGGAGTCCTCGTATTCCGACTAGCGGTGCGGAGGAAAATATTGCCAGCCCCCGGTCGTGATCCTTTTCTAGACACCTCCGTCTTTCGGATAATCCTCTAATAACTCCCTTGGGTTCTATGGAGTTTGTAAAATTTAATAATTATTAACGATTAATTGAGGAACCTAGGCTCTGATACCAATTGTTACGACCCGCCTCCCGGTAACCCCCAATTAAGGGAGACCGAAAGGTCAGAGCCGTTGACCAATAACCTGGATCAAAGGTTCGACAAATAATCAATAACAATTATTAAATTCTACCAACTATACTGAATTTGGAGTAAAATAAAAACTTTTGCATACCTCTTAAAACAGGGATTTCAAAACTTCTATCCATACAAATACTAATCTATCTAATCCTCCTCTGCACTTTAATTCTCGTTTAGTACCACATATGCCACTTTACTGTTTGTTCTTTTCATTGTACCTAAAACGCCGACAAACAAAACGTCGGTCAGCAAGAAGCTGATATGTGGGGGGAACAATAATCATGCAAATATGTTAACAACGTAATCATTCAATTAATCATTTATCAACCAAGATTACGTTTTAAGCTAAACTACTCAATCCATACCTATCCACAACTCTGTGTTGTCCCTATAAAGACTTATATGGTACCTCTGTAAAGGTAAAGTCGCATGGCACCACCCAAAGGTAGCCCAATATCTAACTCACTGTGACTTGATGGACCTACCCTCTAGGCAGCCATATACTAAGTCATCCATTACGACACAGAGGGGATCAGGATCTGAGCTAGAAGGCATATACATTATGTGATAGTCATAGTCACTTTATAATTGCAATATGAACATCCAAACAGTTTAGTTGCATTCAATGCGATTAAACATCCGGGAATCCATCGGAAAACTAAAGCGGTTATTCATAATTAACCACATACCTTTGGTTGTAGATTTCAAGATAGAATCAAATATGCAGAGAAACCCAATCAACAAGCAATGAGGAAGAGAAATCATGAAATAAAAGTACAATTTTCCTTTTATTAATATTTATCCAATTTTCATCACATTACTTAGGATTTCAATTCCTATTTTAGGGTTCCTTTGGAAATTAGGGTTTTTACTTCTTCTTTCCTTATCATCATCCTTAATTTATCAAAACTACATAAAACCCCTAATTTCTCATTGAATTTCCTTTATTAAGCATCCGATTATCTTATTCCACAAAAATATGATTTTTATCTCCTTTTATCCCAAATTAGGGTTTCCATGTAAATTAACCTTCTTTTATGGATTACAACTCTAATTTAGGCATCTTTTATTCAAAACAGATAATTAAACCACCTTTATCAATATCAGGGTTAAACTCATCAATTTGATTCATTAATACGCCCTTTATACTCAATTAGGGTTCTTCATCAATATTAAAAGCACATTATTAGTAAATTAAGGAACTTTTGCAAAACGGAGTGGAATCAGGTTCTCAAAGCATTTTTATCATATTCCTTGCATTTTTCTACACCACTTTCATATATAAAGTTTTGTCATCCGAGATTCCTAGTTATTTCTATCATTTTTGCAAGAATAACCCTTTTTTCTGAATATTCGATTAAAAAGGAATCATTACCAAAAATCACGAGCCGCTCGATCTGTAGTCCCGTGATCCGCCCTTAGATCTAACGATTCTGGTCGCGCGCCCTCTAGCAAGGTCGCCCCTTCTCTGGACCGTCAGATGCCACGGAGACCACCGTGGTCTCAGATCTAACGCTCGACAGGTCGTCACCTACCTCAGACCCAGCAGCCCGCGCGGTCAACTTGGAGGTTGACTCGGAGCTCTAGGCGTCCTTTGCTCACTCCGACCGACCAGGGAGCTTCGCCTCCCCTCAACGAAGATGATGGCCGGTTGAATTCCTTGTCCGAGCTCCCCCAACCTTGTCCCCTGCCCGTCGGATTCCGGCGTGGTCTTCGGAGACGATGAGGGCGAAGGTCAGGTCGAAAGTACCAATTGAGCGCACAAAAAAAAACTCCGTGTACCCTTCCGCAGAGGTTGGGCTAACTAGCAACGATGCTGGTTCCCTCCCTAAACCTCCCCTTTATATAGGGTCAAGGTCAGCTTGCGGAGGTTGGGCGTTTCCCAAAACATCCTCGAATCCTATTAGAACCAGGGATGGTCCCCTTCGCCTTCGTCTCCTGAGTTCAAAGAACAACGCAGAAACCTCTCCCACTCACGGATTTTTGCGAAAATCAAGAGGGAAGAATCCCTCTGTCCGCTACAGAGTCCCAGTCCGCCTGGGACAGAGACGATGAGTGGCGCCTGTTGGATCAAGATCTAACGACCCACCATCCCCGCGTTCATTCCAAAATAGGAAACAATTTCCCAAATTCCCAAGAAAATTCATATTTTGAGGATAACTTGAAAAAGCAATAACTCCCAATTTGTAACTCCGTTTTAATTCAAATTTTAAGGGAATCTCTTTTATGCCTTTATCTTCCATCCTACAAAAATTGAGTTTATTATTTCAAGGAAACAATCCCTTTTCTTTAGTTGCAAGAAAACACCACTTTATTCATATTTTCCTCATATTCTTTATTTCCCTTGCTATTACATAATTATCCTGAGTTCCTTGAACCCCAAGGAACCTTTATAATTCGAAATTATATTTTTGGGAAAATATCTTTTAGCCTTTTAATCATCCTTTATTCATTTTCTTATACATTCCATTATCCCATGGAATTCCTTTTTCATTTCTTTTCTTTTTCTTTCAATTGGGCTTAATGGCCACTAAGGCCCATTAAGAAAGGGCAAGGCTATTATACACGAAATTCAATCAAATCAAAACATTAAAATCAACCATGGATTTCATTTATCCTTTTTTTTTCAAAAAGAGATTTACAATTCTCATTACATGCTTTAGAAAAAATGAGGTTATAACATCCTCCCCTCCTTATAGGAATTTTGTCCTCAAAATTCTATAATCAAACAAACAATCAAATCAGGATAAGACTTCCCATATCCATCATTGGCCCCTATGTGGCTTTACCGTACTCATGGCGCTTCCACAGAACCTTTATCATCACATATTCTTTTCTCTGAGTCCTTTCATCCCGGCGTCTATAAACTGCACAGGTGACTCAGGCCATGTCAGCCTTCCTTGGGGCTCACTAGGTTCATTGCTCAGCTCATGGTCAGGTACCTCACATAGTGCTCTAAATTTGACATATGGAACTCATCACACATTACTTTATCCTGAGGGGTAAGATCAAACTTAACCTTCTCCACCAAACCATATCAAAAGAACCCATGCATCGGGGACTCAGCTCTCTTAGCTATAACTTAGAGGGGTCGGATTTTCACATATTGTTCCACAGTAACTTGTATATCAGTCTACTTTGCATCTGCTCACGACTCTCATCGCCTCTAGGCTCCTTTCATCCCTTGCACAATCAAAGTGACTTCATCTACACGCACTGTGGTCCCTTTTCTAACCATCATGTGGTCCTTTCACCAACATCACCTTACTGAAGTGGTGACCGACACAACCTCCCTTACAGAGCTTCTTATAAAACCTGATACTGGCTTTGGTGGTCATTGTCACATCTTTCATAGGACAAGAACTGTCTCTAGATATCACCCTGAACGAGCACGCATGCCCTCATCAGACCCTTTAGTCTGGATCATACTAACCATAGTTAGGGGTGATAAACTATACTAACATTGAGTTCATCATGTACCTACTTCCACTTTATGGAAGTGAACCTCTAGGTCAAACTCAAGATCCTTTGAACTCACATCGTGGTGTAGTTGGACCATCTCTCTCATGGATAGTTCAACCAGATCTGTCCCTTAATAGAACTCTTTCTTTCTCATGTCATCTAGGTAAGGCGACTTACCATAACCCATATTGCATCTCGACCTTCCTTGGTCCCGGGGAGACCTATCACAACATCCATGGGGTTGAGCTCCCATTTCCTCTCAGGGACTCTTCTATATCGATACACTGGGTTACTGGGGTTCGTTCTTTACCTCCTGGCTTGCATGGCCATAAACCACATGCAACTTTATCTTAAGCATCCAAAGTGCTATTGCCATTTTCCACGGGGTATGGTGATCATCAATCATGATTTCCTGTATGTCATGATTCCTCAAGATCGATTCCTCTAAAACCCTAAACCACTCTAGTCGGGGTTTCATCACCTTCTTTTCCAAAGAAGTGCACTTGAGGTTCTACCACCATCCTTTCATTGCATCAAGGACTAGACTGGTTAACCAAACAACCCTTAACTTTTCAATGTATCTTGTTACATCTGAGTGTTATCCAAACACCTCTCCTTTTCGAACTTAGGGTTAGCCAAACAACCTTTTCTAGCTTCTAGTCAAACAAGTCAAATGTATCTCAACCGGAGCATCCATTACCACTTCACATCTTTAGGTATTAGGTAACATTGAAGACATACACTTCCATGTATTTCACTTATTATTTCACCTCAAATTCTATGTCTATTTTCATTAAGAACACTCTCTGGTTTCATCATCATGGTGATCAAACTCAACCTGGTATAACTTATAGGTTCCACATAGCTTATGATAAAAACAACCTCATAAGGTGACTACCTCATTCCTCTTAGTATTTGCGAACCATCCCTGTATAATTCACTTCACCAGGGTATGTTATCATCTCTATCCTCATACCTTGTAGCTACGTTCCATCTTACATCATCTTTACCCTTGGTGTAAGGAATGCGTACTGTCCTATCTCTTACTCCCATAACAAGAAGAAATAAGCATTTGGCTGCAGTCCAAATACAGAGTTCTTCCTGTTCCAAGAGTAGAGATGGTACAACCCACCTCGCCAGTACACTTTCAAATCTAAGTTGAAACGTGCCACATATGTCTCTACATCACAACCATCATGATATCAAAATTACTTCCATTGAAACTGGTCTCGAACTTACTTGGTCCAAGCACAATCCTTAGTCATCTCCTCTAGGTCTATAGGGTGCCGGCATTTTTGGGGTCATCCCTTTTCCCTTATGCATCCAGAGAGTGCCCTACTCATCTCCCCTTTGGGTCCCATGAATCCATGAAGGTGATCAATTTCCTAACCCATGGCCCTCGGACAATGATAGCTGTTACCTCCCGACCCTATGGTCATGTGCAACTAGGGAATTAGGCAACTCCTTCCATCGGTCTTATCCCTACCTGACCCTAGGATAGACTTAGGATTCTATTATTGTACATGTCCAACATAGAACCTTACCCAAACATCCATCATTCCTCTTCTTGCATTCGTGGGCTGACTTTCATCCTTTCATAAGGGTCATGGCGACCTACCTACCTTGGTCGAGCCCCATACCAGTTACCTCCATGGTAACATATTCACATGCGCATAGAGATGGTTATCTATGGGTCTATAGGTTCATTCTCATGCCATGTACTCTTCACTTAGCTTCTCAAGATCCTACGAAACCTCCTTAGGTTACCTCAAAACCAACCAAACTGGTAAACTTTCTACCAAAGGGTCGCTCTCCCAGGATGGGAGGAGACTACACCTTTATAACAAAGGTCACAAACATTCTTAGAGTTTACCTCCATATAAGCATGCTTAAACCAACAACTACTAAGGCACAAGCGTACCTACAAAACCATGCTAGGTCGCACTTGATCGCATCCTCAACATTACATCAACTTAGTTGTGAGGGGTTCATCAAACATACCCTTTACATAAGGGATTTCCTTTACCTCTACACATGAGGAGTACCATGCTCGAAACTATAGAGACTCAAATCTCATCATGAGCATCGGATACACTGCTTCCCCTCTTAGGCCTAGGAACCCTAGGTTCTCCTTTGGGTATCCAACTACATGCTCAACCTCTTAACCACGAATCAAGCATGTCCAAGGTATGTCATGTACTCCCTATCATCCTTCTACTCGAGCAACACATCAGGGTCGAGTCTTCTTCCAGGACAACCAACTAGGTATTAAACCTCACAACCGGTTACTTAAACCTCCTCAGGGTCTAAGGCACTCTTTATCTCATCCAGCAGGTAACCACTTATACCATGGGTACTAGAAGCATCGTCCTCTCTCTAAGGTTTGGT
The DNA here is from genome assembly GCA_963693085.1 of Alisma plantago-aquatica. Lineage (NCBI taxonomy): Eukaryota > Viridiplantae > Streptophyta > Magnoliopsida > Alismatales > Alismataceae > Alisma > Alisma plantago-aquatica. Next base: position 1,042,692,195 of record OY856411.1, read on the forward strand.
TTCTCTAAAGGTAACCAAGATATCATCAGCCTGCAGGAATCAAGCATAAGTCAACCACTATCATCCACGTAGGTTGCATCATCCTTAACTCCCACTATTCCTCAAGTTTCGGGGTTTTAGACTTCCAACCTCCTTGTTGGGGTCCCGCTTCCTCTCTCTCTAGAGCTACAACAACCTCCAACCATACTTACTAGAGGTCCCTTCACCATGAAGGTCATAAGGTTTCTATAGGTTCATCTCTAACCTTATCCAGGAAGGAGCTATCCTTTGCTCAAACATGCACGATCCTTCTCAGGGTTGGGTTGCCAAAGGTGCTAGGCCACCTAACCTCTCATGGCTCATATGACAAACCATAAGCATGTCCATCCAAACACCCAATCTACCATGACATCTCAGTCATCATGTCATCTCTCTCTCTCTAATCTTCACTTAGGGTTAACATCATCCTCAAAGGATGTGCTAGGTCTCTACTTTTAATGGAGGTCTCTACCTCCAAGACCAACTCTCTCTACTCATCCTCTTGCCAAGGAGGTCTATCCTCATGTCTCTCCTGAGGGCAATGACAACTCGTGTCATACGACCTAAGCATGTATCTATTCTTTAGTTTGCGCTTAATCTATTAAGCTTATGTCCATGACATCTTATTTACATGCTTTTCATTAATTTGGTGGAGGATTCCTTAATCCTTATCAATTTTACCCATACCTCAAGAGGGTGTGGAGAAAAGAGGAAACCCTAATCCTTACGGTCCTTAACAGAATTGAAGTTGAGAAGGGATGAATAAGATGAGAAAGTCCTAAAGGTATCTTATTTCGATTCATACCCTAAGACTTTGGCCAGGCAGTCACACAGATCCGGGAGTCCTCGTATTCCGACTAGCGGTGCGGAGGAAAATATTGCCAGCCCCCGGTCGTGATCCTTTTCTAGACACCTCCGTCTTTCGGATAATCCTCTAATAACTCCCTTGGGTTCTATGGAGTTTGTAAAATTTAATAATTATTAACGATTAATTGAGGAACCTAGGCTCTGATACCAATTGTTACGACCCCGCCTCCCGGTAACCCCCAATTAAGGGAGACCGAAAGGTCAGAGCCGTTGACCAATAACCCGGATCAAAGGTTCGACAAATAATCAATAACATTTATTAAATTCTACCAACTATACTGAAATTTGGAGTAAAATAAAAACTTTTGCATACCTCTTAAAACAGGGATTTCAAAACTTCTATCCATACAAATACTAATCTATCTAATCCTCCTCTGCACTTTAATTCTCGTTTAGTACCACATATGCCACTTTACTGTTTGTTCTTTTCATTGTACCTAAAATGCCGACAAACAAAACGTCGGTCAGCAAGAAGCTGGTATGTGGGGGGAACAATAATCATGCAAATATGTTAACAACGTAATCATTCAATTAATTATTTATCAACCAAGATTACATTTTAAGCTAAACTACTCAATCCATACCTATCCACAACTCTGTGTTGTCCCTATAAGGACTTATATGGTACCTCTGTAAAGGTAGAGTCGCATGGCACCACCCAAAGGTAGCCCAATATCTAACTCACTGTGACTTGATGGACCTACCCTCTAGGCAGCCATATACTAAGTCATCCATTACGACACAAAGGGGATCAGGATCTGAGCTAGAAGGCATATACATTATGTGATAGTCATAGTCACTTTATAATTGCAATATGAACATCCAAAGAGTTTAGTTGCATTCAATGCGATTAAACATCCGGGAATCCATCGGAAAACTAAAGCGGTTATTCATAATTAACCACATACCTTTGGTTGCAGATTTCAAGATAGAATCAAATATGCAGAGAAACCCAATCAACAAGCAATGAGGAAGAGAAATCCTGAAATAAAAGTACAATTTTCCTTTTATTAATATTTATCCAATTTTCATCACATTACTTAGGATTTTAATTCCTATTTTAGGGTTCCTTTGGAAATTAGGGTTTTTACTTCTTCTTTCCTTATCATCATCCTTAATTTATCAAAACTACATAAAACCCCTAATTTCTCATTGAATTTCCTTTATTAAGCATCCGATTATCTTATTCCACAAAAATATGATTTTTATCTCCTTTTATCCCAAATTAGGGTTTCCATGTAAATTAACCTTCTTTTATGGATTACAACTCTAATTTAGGCATCTTTTATTCAAAACAGATAATTAAACCACCTTTATCAATATCAGGGTTAAACTCATCAATTTGATTCATTAATACGCCCTTTATACTCAATTAGGGTTCTTCATCAATATTAAAAGCACATTATTAGTAAATTAAGGAACTTTTGCAAAACGGAGTGGAATCAGGTTCTCAAAGCATTTTTATCATATTCCTTGCATTTTTCTACACCACTTTCATATATAAAGTTTTGTCATCCGAGATTCCTAGTTATTTCTATCATTTTTGCAAGAATAACCCTTTTTTCTGAATATTCGATTAAAAAGGAATCATTACCAAAAATCACGAGCCGCTCGATCTGTAGTCCCGTGATCCGCCCTTGGATCTAACGATTCTGGTTGCGCGCCCTCTAGCAAGGTCGCCCCTTCTCTGGACCGTCAGATGCCACGGAGACCACCGTGGTCTCAGATCTAACGCTCGACAGGTCGTCACCTACCTCAGACCCAACAGCCCGCGCGGTCAACCTGGAGGTTGACTCGGAGCTCTAGGCGTCCTTTACTCACTCCGACCGACCAGGGAGCTTCGCCTCCCCTCAACGAAGATGATGGCCGGTTGAATTCCTTATCCGAGCTCCCCCAACCTTGTCCCCTGCCCGCCGGATTCCGGCGTGGTCTTCGGAGACGATGAGGGTGAAGGTCAGGTCGAAAGTACCAATTGAGCGCACAAAAAAAAACTCCGTGTACCCTTCCGCAGAGGTTGGGCTAACTAGCAACGATGCTGGTTCCCTCCCTAAACCTCCCCTTTATATAGGGTCAAGGTCAGCTTGCGGAGGTTGGGCGTTTCCCAAAACATCCTCGAATCCTATTAGAACCAGGGATGGTCCCCTTTGCCTTCGTCTCCTGAGTTCAAAGAACAACGCAGAAACCTCTCCCACTCACGGATTTGGAAGAAAATCAAGAGGGAAGAATCCCTCTGTCCGCGACAGAGTCCCAGTCCGCCTGGGACAGAGACGATGAGTGGCGCCTGTTGGATCAAGATCCAACGACCCACCATCCCCGCGTTCATTCCAAAATAGGAAACAATTTCCTAAATTCCCAAGAAAAGTCATATTTTGAGGATAACTTGAAAAAGCAATAACTCCCAATTTGTAACTCCGTTTTAATTCAAATTTTAAGGGAATCTCTTTTATGCCTTTATCTTCCATCCTACAAAAATTGGGTTTATTATTTCAAGGAAACAATCCCTTTTCTTTAGTTGCAAGAAAACACCCCTTTATTCATATTTTCCTCATATTCTTTATTTCCCTTGCTATTACATAATTATCATGAGTTCCTTGAACCCCAAGGAACCTTTATAATTCGAAATTATATTTTTGGGAAAATATCTTTTAGCCTTTTAATCATCCTTTATTCATTTTCTTATACATTCCATTATCCCATGGAATTCCTTTTTCATTTCTTTTCTTTTTCTTTCAATTGGGCTTAATGGCCACTAAGGCCCATTAAGAAAGGGCAAGGCTATTATACACGAAATTCAATCAAATCAAAACATTAAAATCAACCATGGATTTCATTTATCCTTTTTAAAAAAAAAAAGAGATTTACAATTCTCATTACATGCTTTAGAAAAAATGAGGTTATAACAAAAGCTCTTTATGATCTTAAGAAAGCTTCCCAAGCCTGGTTTAACTAATTGGGTGGTTATCTATGTTTTTTTGTCTTTGTAGCATCGCCAGTCCTGCACTTTTCATCTATTTACATGAAGGCTAAATCATGTAATTGCTACTTTCTATAGATCATATGATTATGACATGGAATGGCTCTTATCTTCTAATAGACAGTTTGTTTTTCTTTGCATAGCCAATTTTGTCTTACTTGAACTCAAGAAACATCAATACCTTCAGTGAGTATAGGATTCTCATACGCAAGAGGGGCTAACTTTACCTCAAAAAAAGTGTGCCTTATATTTGCTTCTACACCAGTTTTCTTGATTGTGAGCTTGTTATCATTCATGTTATAAAGATGCTCTCAATGCCCTTGATCCAGTGCTTTACTTGAGGATCCTACCGCCTACAAATGAGTAGTGGGTAGTCTTCAATATTTGACACTAACTAGGTTGGGTATTACTTATGATGTGAATGTTGCTTGTTAATTCATGGCTCATCCTACTCAACAACACAATCTCAATTGATCTTCGTATTCGTCCCCTCACTGATCTTCATATATGAGTTTGCAATGATTCATATTGGGTTGAATTCCCAATTATATGAATATTAAGCATAGGTTATATGTATTCTTAAGCAAAACTTATGTATCCTAGAGCTCCAAGAAACACACTGTTAGAATATAGCCTATTTACTTATTTAGTTAATAGGTTATTAGTCTATTGTCTACATGGGCCTGTTGCCCATGGCCCATTAGAGTTAGCCCGCTTCCTTTGTGTCTCATTGTAATAGCCTCCTCTCCTATATAAGGATAGGGTTGTACATACGAATACAACAAACACAACATTATCATAGTACACACTTCTTCACATGGTATCAAAGCAGTAAAGAGGGAGAGAGAACCCTAGCCGCCGCCTCCCTTCCCTCTCCTCTCAGCCGCCCTTTCTAGCCCTAGTCACCGGCCGCCCTCTCTCTCTTAGAGAGAGCAACAGGGGGAGCGCCCCCGCCTGCGGGCAGCTGCCGCCGCCTCTTCCATGGCATAGGCCGGCTGCCCGCTAGGCACTTCCAGCCTCCATGGCTCTTTCTCCCACTTTCACATAGATCCATACGCCGGTGCCAACCTTCCCGACATACAATCTATGTTTTCCGATCTAAAGCTATCTGTCGGCGCCATCCTTCCCGACAATATATCCTAGTCTATATGTGTCTTTGGACGGTGCCATCATTCCCGTCCAGATCTATCTGTCAGTCGTCATCTTCCTCGAAGATACGTTCGTCAAGTAGCTCCAGCCACCACCATTGAGGCAACCACACCAAGCACATCTACCTTCCGCTCTAGCAACTGCCGCCATCGTCTTCACCGCCTAGTTGCCCTGCCATCTCCGCTTCAAGCCACCGCCCATCCATCATCTCCACATTCATCTGCTCCATCACTCCACCGCTTCACCGCTTCTCGGGACCCTGGACGGTGCTAATTCCCATCCAGATCTAGTCGTGGTCAAGCAAGTAGTCACCTTTGTACATGATCAAAGGAGTACAACAGAAGACGCTAATTCCCGTCGACCCATGGTGCTAATTCCTGGGGTATGTCTCCTTAACGGCGCTAATTCCCGTCGAGATCGTGCATCAACCGCTGCTGAAACGACGTGTCGCGCTCCAGAAATCATCCTGACAGCGCGGCCTTTCGTCCAAAAAGCTAAAGACACGGCGTGTCGTTCAAAACACACGTCGTGTTCGATTCCAAAAATCTTTCTAACGGAACAGATCGCAAAAAACACAGCGTGTCATCTTTGGAACACGGCGTGTCGGCAGACAGTAGATTCATGCCTCCGACTTTAGGACACGACATGTTCACTTAGAACATGAGGTGTCGGCGGAGATCCAGTTCACGCCTCCGACATCCGACACGGCGTCTCGCATTTTCTCTCGGCGTGTTGCAAGGAGTCAGTCAGTTTTCAGTGAAGGAGTTGCACGGCGTGTGGCAAGGAGTCAGTCAGTTTTCAGTGAAGGAGTTGTACGGCATGTCAAGAATCCTACACGGCGTGTCATCATGAGTTTACCTCTCACCCCCAACAATCTACACGGCGTGTCCAATCATAGGCACGACATGTCTGAAGCAGTCAGAACACTTCCAATTCCAGTTTGACGTCCTCCAAAGGTCCATATCTCCTCCAATATTCGATGATAATCATATCCTATTCCTATTTTTTGACCCAGCAAAATTTTTTGCGGGGGCTCCGCCCCGGTAGCCCTACATTTGTCGTCCTAAGGGTCGGACAAATGTCCTTTTCGGGTCAAAAAAAGATCCATTTATTTTCTCTATCCGGATCTTAATCAGGTATGTTTTGCATATTGACTCTGATTATCGGTTTTCATGCCGAGAACCATTTTGACAGTGCCACTTCTCCCCTACCGAGCAAAATTCTATTAGTGGATCGCCACTTTCTACCGATGTTTCCATTTCAGTAGTCTACTTTTTGCTCTTCTCCCCATACTACACCTCTCATTTGACCTTTTCCTTTCCCACTCATCATGTGTGTGTCTTTCCACGTGTCGGGGGGATCATATTTTCCTTTGTTGCACACCTTCTACTCACTCTCGTCGTATTTGGTGTGGGGGTGAATAGAGGAGAGAGAGAGAAAGGAGGGTATGAAGAGAATATGAGAGAGAGGATATGAGGAGAGAGACATGATATGAGATGAGATGATATATTCCGGGCTATCTTCATGGAGCTTCATGTACTTCAGCACATCTGGTTTCCTGATGTCTTTATGGCGCATCATTCCCACTTAGCATCACATTACTTTTCAGACAACATTGAAGGATCTCACAGTTGCAACATTGACACCAAGACGACTTTTGCGTTCATACCGCATTATGTACGTCAGGATAAGAGCTTGTTGCGCATATTCCGGCCTCTAGTCCCTTTGGTGTTGATGATGTTCCAGTTGATCATCCGTGCTGCATTGATGGTATTACAGATTGTTGCTTCTTCATCTTCGAAGCTCGTCTTCGTCAAGCATGTGCCAATGTTGTATCTGCAAGGATTCATCCAGAGTGATCTTCACCCAACTACTTCGTTACGTCTTCTCCGAGTTGCATCTCCTTCTTTTACATGTTGAGACGACACCTCAACACCTCGCCCAACGTGTTTGTGCCAAGTTATGCACGTCGGTGGTCATTTGCGCTATATCCAGTTGGCTCCACTTCTCAGACAATTCAGAGACATCTCCACTGCTACATCGACACTGTGCCTTCGCATTCGTGCCGCATTATGTACGTTGGATGTGTTGAGTGTGATTATTCCACTCCACATTCCCTTCCAGTAAAGATGGCGTAGTTGTGGTATTTGTGATTGTCTGCTTCACATGTTCTTCACTCCAGATGCACTTCAAGAGAAAGACCTTCTTCAAATCTCGAGCTACTCCAACCTGCAGAACACATCTCAAAGAGGCGTCATCATATCTTTTGAGTTAGGAAGTATTGTTTGGGGGGGGGTAACAATTTTTGTATGGGCAATGACATTTCTATCTTTCATTTATCGTTTATGTTGCCCATGGCCCATTAGGGTTAGTCTGCTTCCTTTGTGTCTCATTCTAATAGCCTCCTCTCCTATATAAGGATAGGGGTGTACATATGAATAAAACAAACACAACATTATCATAGTACACACTTCTTCACACACTATTGTGTTTTAATTAAGTTCAGTAAAAAATAAGATGAACGCTAATGAGATGCTTCTTATTGAGAGACGACAAACTCCTCTCCTATAGGAAAGGAGGCTTGTATAAGGAAGCAGAACCTAACCCTAATGGGTCTAGACAATTTGGCTATATAACAAATGACCTATTAACTAATAACAATTTCTAACATCTGACGCTCCCCCTCAAGCTGGAGTATGGGTCAAACACATATTCAACTTGGACTTAAAAGATTCAATTAGACGATACGACAAATAGAAAATAGAAATGTCACTCAAAATACAAGATTTTCACTCCCCCCTTAAAAGTGACTCCAACTAATAAACAATTTGATGACGCCTCCTTTGAGGTTATATTCTATAGGCTGGAAGTACTTGAGCTTTGGAAGATCTTATGAAGTGCATATGGAATAAAGAACATTACCATAAATCTTAGAGAAGATGATCAAAACACCATAACTAAGCCATCCTCACTAGAAAGGAATATGTGATTGGAACAAGTGCAATCAACACATCCAACAGTGTAGTGGCAGAGGTATTTTCAATTACATATATGATGTAATGATGACGACTACAAACTAGATCCATCGGGAATGAAAAACACCATCAAGGAAAGCCTAAGTAGATCACTGGAAGAACCATCTTGACACTTGAGAATCAGAAGATGCAACTTCGAGAATATATGAATAAAATAGTATCATGAAGATAAAATTTGGACGAATCATCTATCTTGCGGGTGCAGTATTTGTAGGCTTGATATTGACGAGTTTTTGAGAAGTAACCATCCATCTTATAAGATGTAGCTGGATCACCTCAAAACTAACTCTAAAGGAACAAGAGGCTGGAATAAGCGCAACAAGTTATGTCCCAACGTATGTCAGTGATATAACTGAGATCCTTCAACTATCGAATGAAAGTGGTGACCAACTGGAATAAACACAAATAGCCAACCCATGTGCATATCGGTGCACAAACACTAAGAAGCACAATGTCATTGGGAAAGAGTTGCATCAATGACCACTAGAAGCACGATGTTTAATGGGAATGAAGCACTACAAAGACATTAAAAGATGGATGTGCGTAATAATAAAACGCTTCATGAACATCAAAATAGCATGGATTGGTACATATCATCTCTCTTTCTCCTCATACTTCCTTTTTGTATTTTCTCTCTGCCCCTTCTCAACTCTTTCTCTCTATACCCCCGCACACCATACAAAGTAAATGAGTAGTTGGTGTAGAAAAGAGACAATCCCCACGTGGAAAGGAATGAACACATAAGGGATAGTACAGAGAATAAAATTGTCAAAGGAGAGGAAAAAATAGTAAAGTAAACTGCCCTTTTTTGGTGCTTTATAAACTAGTACGTGGTCTTTTTTTCCAATATGACGTTGATATAATCGAAAACACGAATCAATGTGCTACATGACCTGATCACATGGATTTGGATAGAAAAATAAATGGATCTTTGTGTGACCCGAAAAGACACATTTGTTCGACTGTTAGAGTCAGCGGTGTAGGGACATTTGTTCACCTGAAAAATAAATGAATTAGGTCAAAAATCAGATCTAATTGAGGATCCCTTTAGCAATAGTCGAGGTTGGGGTTATGGCCGGTGGTGCAGGGACAATAGTAGTAACTTTAGATGGAGGAAGCATTGATCAATGGCTGGGTGATGATAGAGTGGTCGTCATTCTTACTTCTATCAGAGGAGGATGCAGTAGTGGCATGCACAGTGGTCATCAAACCCTCAACGATGCCAAGCTTGCCATGAATGACCTTGGTTAGAGGAGTGAGGCAGTTGATTGTACAGCTGGCATTGGAAATGATGTTATTAGTATGTATGCTTTATTGCTTTATATGTTACTCTTATGCTTTAGACTTGTCTTTGACTTTAGTTGTTCTTTTATCCCATATTTCCTGCAATCGTTTCTCACTAACTCTTATCCTATAATAGAGAGTGCCTTGTATTTGTTTTAAACACATCAATAAAGATTTTCTTATTCTATATGGTATCATATGTGTTCGATCCCCCTTAACCTTAATGCTTCCCAAGTCCCTCCTCTAAGTCGCCCCCTCCAACCCACCCCCTTGTCTTAAACCGGCCACCATCACCCCCTCTGTCCTTCCATCCGCCGTCGCCACCACCCCCACTCCTTCCTCTTCTTCCACTGCCTACAACCACCTAGCCGGCCTCTCTTTCCGCCTCCCACTCCCCTATCTCTCTGCTCTCTAGTCACTGTCGCCTCTCCCACCTCCTCTATTCTTGCCTTCTCTCCCCTCCTCCCCCCATCGACCGCTTGTTGATCCACCCTATCAACCACTCCTATCGACCCCATCTCATCCAACCCACCCTATCGACCTCCCCTCCTATCGACCCCCCTCCATTGACCCCCTACTAACACCTCTCCTATCGACCTCACCCCACCGCCCATCGACCTCTACCAGCCCATCGATCTCCTAGCAACCCATTGACCTCCAACAACCCATCATTCTCCCAACAACCCATCGACCTCCACCAGCCCATCGACCTCCCAACAACCCATTGACCTCCCACATATACTACCGCCGCTAGAAGCCCTAATTCTCTTTTCCCCTGTCTCCTCTCACGTTTTCCCTCAAGTACTACTAAAATAGCACATTGAAGATCTAAAAGTGCCACCTTTTTTGTCTGCCTATGCCACATGGTGGAGTAAATCCCCATATTGTGGTGGTGTAGGTCTTCTTCTTCTTTTTGTTGCCCCTATGTAGGTCTCTCAGATCTGCTACTACTGTTGTTTCTGCTTATTCTTCTTTGTGCACGTCATCGCTCGATTTCCAATGGCAACTATAGATCCTCCTAGTTTGTGTGTGTTACGACCGTGAAGCTTGATGGATCGAACTATCATCTTTGGTCGGCGTCATTTGAACTCTATGTAAAAGCCCAAGGGCACTATTCCCATATATCTATTGTTGCTCCAGTCCCTCCTGATGCTCCGACTGGTGAAAAAACCAAGAAAGCCCACGCTCAATTGTCCGAAGATGATTCCAGAGTTGTGACATGGATGGCGAATAGTGTCGTACCAAAGATCAATCAATCCCTCCTCTACCAACAGAATGCCAAAGCCATGTGGGATCAACTATCCCATGTGTACTCTCACCAACAAAATTCAAAGAAGGTCTTCAAGATCTTCAAGACTCTGGCGGAAAAGGAGTATTCGACTAATGGATCTGTCGAAGATTTTATTACAACTAGTGCTCGACACTCTGGGATGAATATGAAGTATATCATCCTCTTTTTTCTGACATCAAAAATGTTCAACGACAATGCAATGAACTTTAGTTTAGTCCTTGGATGGTCTTTCTCAGTCTTTCTCTGATGTTGTAGACCCGATCTTATCCAGTAACCCTTTACCTGCTCTACATGATGTTCTCAAGCGCGTCCAATGCCTTCCATCCATATCTTCCCTGCCGACTGCTTCTTCTAAGCACTGAATTCTTACGGTCCGCTCCAATGTTCTGGTCGAGGACGTGGACGTGGACATGGTAGCAGTCGTAGGCCTTTTCTAGATTAATAATCATGATTTGAAGATCTCTTCACAAGTCTCCTTTTTTTTCTTTGTACTTCTCCATCAGTCTCCTGATCATAAAAATAACATCTGTTGTTGATATTCTCGCCATAAAACCAAAATGGTTGTCTGATATTTATATTATTGAACTCAGCCTTTGCTCAATAATCCTCTCCCAAAGCTTCACAGTGTGACTCATGAACTTGATGCCTCTATAGTTTGTGCAACTCTGAACATCTCCTTTGTTCTTGTAGATAGGGACTATAGTACTATCTCCATTCATCCCACATCTTCTTTGTCTTCGTAATCTTGTTAATGAAATTTGTTAACCACATAGCTCCTTCATCCCCCATACTCTTCCATACATCAATGGGAATACCATTTGGACCGCACGCCTTTTTCGTTTTCATATTTTTTAGAGCATTCTAGACCTTAAATAGTGAAACTCGTCATGTGTAAGTGATGTTTCTTGCATTCATGTCACCCTAGTTTTATATTGTTCACATTATCTCCATTGAAAAGCTTATGGAAGTAGTTTCTCCCTTGGTTCTTTATATTATTGTCCTTAACCAACACTCTACCATCTTCAGTCTTGATGCACTTTACTTGACTCAAGTCTCTTCTTTTCCTTTCTCTTATACGAGCCATTTTATAGATATCTTTTTGCCCTGCTCTAGTATCCAACTTATATATCTCATCAAAGTATTTAGACGTTGCCTCTTGAACTGCCTTCTAGCATCTTTCTTTTTTTGTTTGTATCTCTAAAAATTGCATCATCTCTAGATTTGGGCAATCTTCTATAGATCTCCCTTTTGAATTTAATAGCCTCTGCACTTCGACATCCCACCGCCAAGTCTCTTTCTGTGGAGGGCCACACCCTTTTGACTTTCCCAAAACCTCTTTGGAAATCTTTTTTATGCAGTAGCTCATACTGTGCCACATAGAGTTAAAATATGACTCCAAGTTCAAAGCTCTCTCCTTGATAAGTCCATCATAAAATGTCAATTTCCTTTGTCCTTTAAGATTCCACCACTTGATCCTTCTATCTTTACCTAAGTTGTAAAGGTGACTAGGCGATGGGTTTCACCTAATGGGCGTCTAGGCTATCTAGGCACCTAGGAGGGCGCCTAGGCTTTTCTGGGCGTTTTTATTTTTGTAATTTATCTTCTATTACATATTTTCTTATATATAGGGATGGTACTACATGCAATTTTGTAACTATTTGTCTATTAAATGTTTTCATATGTCTAACTTGTATTGATAACTGTTGGGAGGATCAAAGGAAGGAAAATTATCATCATCATCATCATCTAAGCCTCAATCCCAACTATGTTGGGGTCGGCTACATGGATCCTTCGTTTCCATTCAGCTCTATCATGGGCCATATTCTGATTGAGATGTAGAGATTCAAAATCTCTCTTTATAAGCTCATCCCATGTTACTTTAGGCCTTCCTCTTCTTCTATTTATAGTGTTTGGCTCAATAGCATTGCTTCGTATAGGCGCACTAGTAGGTCTGCGTTGCACATGTCTGTACCATCTGAGTCAGCCCTCACGCAACTTGTCCTCAATGCTTGCCACCCCCGCTTTATTCCTGATATAGTCATTTCTCAAACGATCTTTTCTTGTCTTCCCACACATCCATCTCAGCATACGCATTTCAGCCACGTTCATCTTGTTGAGACCTTGTTTCTTCACCGCCCAACATTCACTCCCATTGAGCATGGCTGGTCGTATAGCTGTTCTATAAAACTTACTTTTTAACCTGAGAGGGATCTTCTGATCACATAAAACTCCAGTTGCACTCCTCCATTTCAACCATCCTGCAGTGATCCGGTGACAAACATCATTTTGGACATCCCCGTCTATTTGAATAATAGAACCTAAGTAACGAAATTTGTCACATTTTGGTATATCTACTCCGTCCAACTTGGCTCCATCATTCACACTGCGAGATTGGCTGAAATTGCAATGCATATACTCAGTTTTGCTCCTGCTAATCATCAATCCATTTGATTCCAATGTCTTTCTCCAACATTCAACTTTATCATTCAATCCATCTTTTGTTTCGTCAATCAAAACAATATCATCAGCAAATAACATACACCAAGGAATATCATCCTGAACATTCTTTGTTAACTCATCCATAACCAGAACGAATAGATATGGGCTGAGTGTGGATCCTTGGTGTACCCCAACTGTGATAGGAAAAGTTGGTGTCTCTCCTCCAGGAGTCTTGACACTTGCAGTAGAGCTATCATACATGTCTTTGATCAAGTCAATGTATTGGATAGGCACACCCTTTTTCTTCAAAACCATCCATAACACTTCTCTGGGTACTCGATCATAAGCCTTCTCTAGATCGATAAACACCATATGAAGATCTTTTTTGCTTTGTCTATACTTCTCCATAAGCCTCCTTATCAGAAAAATAGCATCTGTTGTTGATCTTCCAGGCATGAAACCAAATTGGTTGTTTGATACCTGCGTTATAGATCTTAACCTCTGCTCAATAATCCTCTCCCAAAGCTTCATCGTGTGACTCATCAGCTTGATACCTCTATAGTTTGTACAGCTCTGAATGTCACCTTTGTTCTTGTAGATTGGAACTATAATACTATTTCTCCACTCATCCGGCATCTTCTTGGTCTTCATGATCTTGTTAAAGAATTTTGTTAACCATGTAAATCCTATGAGGAATAAAAATGAAACAATAGGAGGAAGGCAAGTAGGAAATGAAGGAGGAAGAAAAGAGTAAAAAAGAAAAAAAAATGCAAGTGACATGCAGGAAGAAGTCAGAAAAAGAAACACACAACAACAGTAGAGGAGACATGAATGATGAAGAAGTTAGATAAACAAAAAAAGCAGTAAAGGAGGAATATGAGGAGACGTAGTGGGAGGGGCAAAGAGATCAAGAAACTCTAACATATACTTGCAAACACCAGTAGCTGTTGGAGATGCAGGAGGAAGAATAAGTCAGAAAAAGAAGAAGAAAATATGTGAATAGAAATAGTACTAGTAGTCTAGTAGATGTGAGAGGAGGAGACAGGAGAAGTCTGAATTTCTGAAATAAGAAACATCGAGATAGCAATAAGAGGGGACATAGGAGGGAGTCATAAACAAATAAAATGCAACAGTAGTGAGAATAGGAATGCAGGAAAAATTGCCTGAAAAAGAAAAGAGGAGCAAGAGTAGAAGACATAAGAGGAAGTACAGACAAATAAAGAAACATCAGTATAAGGACTGACCTCTTTGTAGCAGTGGCATTAGAAGCGCCTAGGTTGTCTGCCTTGACCGCCTAGGCGTCCGCCTAGTCCGCTTAGTTTACCCAGCTAACCTATGCCCCTAGGTGCCTAGGTTTGAGGGACCTGTGGAGTGCCTAGGCGCCTGCCTTGATAACTATAATCATGACTTCTGTAAATAATTTAATGTTATTATAAAGGAGCCCATGGGCAACTATAGAATGAAAAGATATATGACAAACCTAAGTACATCATAAGAAGAAAAACTAAAAGATAAGACATATAACCCCACTTTATTAGCTCCCATGGAGATTCTATTTGGCGCAAGATGACCATTAGTCTTGCATCATCATATTCAAGGCATTTTAGCAACAAATAAATCCTGAAAATCAAAAAATTCAATTCAATTGCATTAGTACATTTGTTTAAACATTTAAAGTGGCATTTATCAAATGTATTTTCTTGCTTTAGAATTTGTGATATATCCATGCTCTATTTAAAGCTCAACAGCTTGAAGGTGCTAGGTTGGGGGATGCTCTTCACTAAAAGTCAAGCGTTTTGGAAGGTCAGTCTAGCTCTACAACACCTTGAGTTGGTGTTAGGGAGATAATTTGGCCTCTGGTAGTGTGTGGTGAGATCTGGAGTTTTCGGTTTTAGGGGTATGAAGCTGGAGCTTGATGGAGGTATTGGCAAGGTGTCGAGGGTAATTTGTAGATGGTTTGGCCATTAGGAGGGCCAGTGGTGCTCAGGGAGTGGTTTAATAAGAGTGGGAAAGGTCGATATATCATCTTCTTAGGTTGTTAACGATGATGATAAAGATGGATTTCAGTGTTTCCATTAATCATGTTGGAATGGTTCAAACTAGGGTTCATTCGAAGAGGGAAATATCTCAGTCATTGACACAAATATCAACTAGCGAGGATGAGAAGGTGGTAGTCTGGAATTTCGCTCATTGTTATTTGAAAATGCCACAAAAGTTAGGCGAAGGGGAGGATCCCCACATTGTCGGTTCTTCCCAGACCTGGGTCAGGATAGGGGTGAAAGTAGCTAAGCTTTTTAATATGAGATCAGTTGAATTCTATTTTCTTAAATAAAATTGCATTTTCTCATCTATTCTCCAATTAAGTTGAAATTTTGATCAAAGCTCCCTCATTAGATCATCTATTAATCTGTGGGGTCCTAGTAGCACTGGGGGAGTGTCGAGTGTCATGGCAAGGATACTTAGAGAATGTGTGGGGAGGGGGGAATCCCCTCACGTCGACTTGCTATTAATACAATGTGGTGGTGCCCTTTCACCTCCTTAAGGGTCTAGCACCACTCATAGTTGGCATAGGGTGGCCACTCTGCTTCTTTGGTGTGGGGGAAATCCAAGTCTTGGGCATTAAGAGAAGGCCCCCCCACCCCAATTTTTTAGTGTTGCTTCTGTGAACTAAAAAGTTGACAAGAGAAAGGAGAAAAGTAGGAACAAGTTGGGAATGTAAGAGGAAGAAGGGAGGGGTGAGTCCTTATGTGTCGGAGGGAGGGATTTGAGTGTAGATGGGAAAGGGGAGGTAGTTTAGCTAGAGGAGGATGAAGAATAGTGGTAGGTCTACAGATGGTAAATCATCATCATCATCATCATCTAAGACTCAGTCCCAAGTCCCAACTATGTTGGGGTCGGCTACATGCATCCTTCGTTTCCGTTCAGCTCTATCATGGGCCATATTCTGGTTCAGATGTAGAGATTCAAAATCTCTCTTTATAAGCTCATCCCATGTTAATTTAGGTCTTCCTCTTCTTCTATTTATTGTGCTTGACTCAATATCATTGCTTTGTATATGCACATTAGTCGATCTGTGTTGCACATCTCCGTACTATCTGAGTCAGCCCTCACGCAACTTGTCCTCAATGCTCGCCACCCCCACTTTATTCTTAATATAATCATTTCTTAAGCAATCTTTTCTTGTCATCTCACACATCCATCTCAGCATATGCATTTCAACCACGTTCATCTTGTTGAGACCTTGTTTCTTCACCACCCAACATTCACTCTAATAGAGCATGGTTGGCCGTATAGTTGTTCTATAAAACTTACTTTTTAACCTGAGAGGGATCTTCCGATCACATAACACTCCAGTTGCACTCCTCCGTTTCAACCATCCTACAGTGATCTTGTGACAAACGTCATTTTGGACATCCCCGTCTATATGAATAATAGAACCCAAGTAACGAAATTTATCACATTTTGGTATATCTACTCTGGCCATCTTGGCTCCATCATTCACATTGCGGGATTTGCTGAAATTGCAATGCATATACTTAGTTTTGCTCCTGCTAATCATCAATCCATTTGAATCCAATGCCTCTCTCCATCGTTCAACTTTATCATTTAATCCATCTTTTATTTCGTCAATCAAAACAATATCATCAACAAATAACATACGCCAAGGAATATCATCTTGAACATTCTTTGTCAGCTCATCCATAACAAGAAAGAACAAATATGGGCTGAGTGTGGATCCTTGGTGTACCCCAACTGTGATAGGAAAAGTTGGTGTCTCTCCTCTAGGAGTCTTCACACTTGTAGTAACACTATCATACATGTCTTTGATCAAGTGAATGTATTGGATTGGCACACCCTTTTTCTTCAAAACCATCCACAACACTTCTCTGGGTACCCGATCATAAGCCTTTTCCAAATCAATAAACACCATATGGAGATCTCTTTTGCTTTCTCTATACTTATCCATAAGCCTCCTTATCAGAAAAATAGCATCTGTTATTGATCTTCCAGGCATGAAACCAAATTGGTTGTTTGATATTTGTGTTATAGATCTTAGCCTCTGCTCAATAATCCTCTTCTAAATCTTCATTGTGTGACTCATCAACTTGATACCTATGTAGTTTGTGCAGCTCTGAACATCACCTTTGTTCTTGTAGATGGGGACTCTAGTACTATTTTTCCATTGATCCGACATCTTCTTGGTCTTCATGATCTTGTTAAAAAGCTTTGTTAACCACATAACTCCTTCATCCCCCATACTCTTCCATACAACAATGGGAATACTGTCTGGTCCTCATGCCTTTCTCATTTCCATCTTCTTTAAAGCATTCTTGACCTCAAATGGTGAAACTCGTCGTGTATAAATGATATCTCTTGTATTAATGTCACACGAGTCTCTAACATTATTTGCAGTATCTACAAATGGTGGATAGTTTGCTAAATTTAATTTAATTTAGATGGGTATGGTTATTCATAAACCTAGGGTGTTTGAATATCAATGGTGGATGGGGTGTCCCAGATCCGGACATAAGGTTAGGTTTTGGGCTATCATACCAATGGTGGGGAAACATGTCTCCAAACGCAAATTCAATAATTAAAACACTTGATATAAAAATTTCCTAAAAGGTTGTTAGTTATAAAAAGTGACTGAAAAACCCCAATCGATGTGAAGTTTGTTACTAATTGCCTAATCAATGATATAATAAAAAATGTAAATCAATACAAAGAAACCTCAAAACTTACATAAAAGTCCCTACAATATCAAATAAATCCCTACAATAACATGTAAGTCCCTAAAGTAGCTAAATCAAATGAAATTGATAGTAAAACCAAATTAGGCTAATTGTCAACCCATGTCCTCATGGAGGCTTCGGATTACAAGCTCACCAAGTCATCGTCCTACATCAAATATATGCACATTTCACATATACCATGTAATTGTAATCATTTATATTTATGAAAAAAGATAAATATAATATATACACATTCCAGACATTAAAGAATATATGTTTTTACATGTAAATATATATAACATTAATTCTATAATTTAGTATCTAGTCCTATAAGATTAACATAACAATTTTCTATATCTAAAGTAATCATTAGAAATTGAAAACCAAATATGTCCCCACTATTTCCTGTACTTTATAAGGTATCCTCTCTACTAGTGCACCTTATACCTTTTTAGATAGATGGAATCTGGCTTGACTCTAAAAGTTAACTTTGGATCCCCATTGTTACCTTTAATCAGCTTTCCCTGACAATCAGAGGTATCGTGGAGCTGGGGTAGCTCATATGCCGATCTGTCGCACATGCAAAAATTGCATTTGTTGGCGGTCTGGTTAGTTGATATTTTGATAAGCCATAGCAGTGTCTTTGGGATATTGTGTAATATTACGCGCCACATCAAAAGTTATTCTAGAAAAGGACTATGCTATTCTAAACATGAAAAGTTCTATGTTACTAGATTTTTTGATTCAAACTATGATGGAATTCAAAGCTGATTGGTAGTCAACTTCACGATTTTTTACCTTTGTCAGAGTGAACGTAGTCACATGGCACAACAAGAAGCCAAGTTATTGCTCAATCTAGTAGTGAAGCTGACTATTTAGCTATGGCTCAAACTGCATTGCAATTTGGGCTATCATCATCTATACCTATGCCAATATACCGTGACAATGTTGCAGCCATCTTTATTGCAAACAACTATTTTCTTCCATGTAAGGACAAAACACATTAACGGTGATTGTTACTTTGTACGGAGGGTGTACAACAAAGCCTATCTGCACTCCCTTTACGAAATCTGAATAGATCGATGATCTTTTATGAATTTTCTGGGAAAGAAGCTTTTTTCATCTTTGTGAACAAGCTGGGCATAATTAATATCTATGCTCCAGCTTAAGGGGGGTATTGAATTTTACAACTCTTAGTAGGCCTATTGGGCCTAATTTACTTAACATGTTTGGTCCGACATTATGTACAAGGGAGTTGTGTGTCTCCCTGTTTTCTATGTATAAGCACTTAAGATGTATTATGTATTATCAAGTAATAAGATTTACTATAGATCACATTAGTAGGGTGCAACGATTACATTCTTTAATGCAAATGATTATGGCTTAAGACATGAGAGATTTGGTATTTGGTTCTATGTCTCTTACATTGTTCAAATTTGTTCTGTTTGTCTTTTGCATTAGTTAGGAATGTAATTGGGTTAGACTTAGATACCACAAAATACATGCATGTTGGGGGATGAACAAGACATATATGAATATAACGATTTTAGTAAATCGACAATATATATGTAGAGGGGGTAAATTGTTATGTAAAATCATAAAACCTATATTAATAAGTAGGTAAATGTCTAATAACTTCTCTTTATAGTGTCGCAAATCGCCCAACCTTGCCACCATAATAAGTTTGATAGTTTCCTTGCTATATGTGTATAACTATCAAACTGTAATGGGAAAATTCCCACTCTAAATATATTTAATGCTTAATGGCATCATGGTTAGATTGTCAATTCTCCCTAATTGGCATGTTTTTAGTTATGTATTATGCTTTTACTGTTCAATTTACTTATAGTTGTCATGAGCATGGTTTTTAAAGCATTCAGGTGTAGCTTGACGGCATATATGTGCCTTACACACCTAGGCTTATTATTTTTTGGTGTGTGTGTCACATTATATATAAAGTATATGACATGAGTTATACTGGGGTAGTTTGAGTACAGAAGCAATCAGTTTTGCTTTGAGCTTGCAAATACTACATTGGTTAGCATGCAATTTTTGGCCAGTGTTACTATAAATACGATAACCTAGTATAAAGTAAAATATATTTAAGAAGCTTACTATTTGTATTAATATTTGTTGCACATGTAGATATATATTGGCAACTTTAAACTTCGATAACAAGTTCATAATTAAATACTTCTTTATAAAATTATGTTCAAGGTACATGGGCTTTGATCCTGATTTTACCAGTCTCTATTTGTTTCGCATTATAATGAACTGGATTTTGTCCATTGTATTCTGGTCTATAGTCATGTCCTCAATTACCTCATTTTAGAAATAGCACGTTCTTTGCATTAACCATTGCAAGAGAAGCCTCGCCCCATGTGATTGAAACTAATACATGTTGAGCTGTTTTTTTCTTCTAATAATTAAGATACTAGGTGATATGGCTGTTTGTTTCATCTTATTTCAAGTAGATAGTGTCATTCAGCTGTACTGCTCCACACTTAAACAACATTCAGATTTCATGCGACATTTCAATTGATACTAACTATTGCCATCATTTAATTTTACAATTGAGTTCGGATATCAAAGAGAAATTTAGCTTTCTATGGCTCTATTAAAACTATCCTTAGTATTTGAGGGTTTTAGTATTTGAGGGTTTCTTTGTTTTGATACTTATGTTGCTGAATGAAGGTCATTCTTGTTTTAGCATTTTACTTCCTTCACAAAGACTTCTATGCACTTCAACAGAATAATCATAGCAATGTTTTCTTTTTTGCAGAATATGCAAGAAGAATATGGAATGTTTGTCTGGCCATGCAGCATTGCTCTTGCTGAGTATGTTTGGCAGCACAAAGTGCAATTTTCTGGTAAATATGTTGTCGAAGTAAGAATCAAAGTTTCACTTCCTAAAGCACCAATTTGTTGCAGTAGACTGTTTACTTGCTGTTAGAATGCTAGAAGAATAATAAATGAATTAATGGTCAATTGGTCAGTTCAAAACGGATTTTTTCCCTTGCAAGATGAGAATTTAATCTTAATTTCCACAACACACACCCCTACCTCCCTGGCTGCTGTTCCCCCCTCCCCTTGAGAAAATAACAAAAAAACCTGTAGCTCCTTTTGCAATATCCAATTGTGCTTGGTCCTCTCGTGAAATGCTGGGTAAATGGCTATGAACATAACCACAACATTGTCTCCATACATAGGTATAGGAAGTAGTTGGTCAACTTTTGAGATAGTTTTTAACCAAAATCATCTGACAAGCAGTACACCTATGTCATATACTCCGACTCTACACTAGATCAACGCCATGCTTTTTGTTGCGTCATGTGACTAGGTTGCCACAAACAAAACTACAAAATCTAGATGTTGGAATCCTATGACATCATAGTGGCCATTCTTTTTGATAGTATGGGCCCTTTTCCAGATCAACTATTAAGATATCGAAGGATATGGCATACTGCCTTCCAATAGCATTGTCTAATGTTCAACTCAACAGTCCAACAACTTGAGTAATATCAAGATGAGTCACAGTAATGTATACGAATTTGCCTACACTTTTTCTACATCTCTTATTATTTGAGAAGGAAAATGGAGATCCATTCTCCTAGGGAATATTTGCATCAAGAGGTGTGTTTTTCCGGTAGAGCTCTAAGAGTGCATGTATCATTAAGAAGGTCAAGGACATATTTTTGATGAAATAGGCTAATAGAGGATGTAGTACGGGAAACTCCAATCCAAATAAAATATTGTGATTTACCTAAATCTTTAGTAACAAAATGCTTGCGTGTATATGACTTTGTTGCGTGAGTAGCGTCAGAGTCACTTCTAGATAGGAAGATGATGTCATCTACCTATACTACTAAGACAATAATACCTGATTCACTAATTTTAGAAAAAAGCGTCAGAAGAATCCTATTTTCCAAAGAATTTGACTTTTTCAGACTAGGCATGCGGACTTTGTTTTAGACGATTGATAGCTTCTCATAATCAGTATGTTATATGAGACTCCCCTTGAGCAAAAATCACAGGTGATTGCTCCATGAAAATTGTTTCCTCTAAATCTCTATATAAGATAGCATTCTTAAAATTGAGTTGTAGAACAGCCAATTAAAATTTGCATCAACAAAGATAAGCACCTAGAATGAATTCAAACAAACCATGACAGAAAATGTCTCAAAGTAGTCAGTGCCATGTGTTTAAGTATAGCCTTTGGCAACAAGTGTGGCTTTGAGACACGCAACTGCGCCAACATGATGATATTCTACAACTAAAACCTAGCAACAACCAACCAGAGTGCAGTTAAAAGGTGGATCAACTAGTAAGCCAACTGAAGTTGCAACTTCATATTCCAAGGCCTTTCTCCACCCAGAGTGAGAAAATGCATCTAATATTTTCCTTGGATTCAAAATATTAAATAGAGCAATGGTGAAGAAGGAAAAAGGAGTGATCCTGTCTTGAGATGGCATTCTGCAATGACATGTGGCACACTATAATCGACCTTTGCGAGTCAAAATAGACCTTAGATAAATAGAAGTCAAACAATAGGAAGACAATCTACTGGCTAGTACTGGGAGGATCTCTAACAGAAGAGATGAAGCTGTGAGTATAGGATCAACAGTCCGTTGGGGGCAGCTACGATACACTTGTAGAGGCTTCCATTTCATGTGTTCAAGTTGCTCAGGCACAAACACAATCATGGGTAACGGCAAAGAAGATCGTGTGGTAGGATGTATGAGATGGAGCCACTTGTCCAAGACTAATAAGTAGTGGTATCAAAAAAGATTACATTCAATGGATAATCCACTTGCATCCAGTTGGACCATAACACCGATAACCTTTAGCGTCCGAGAGTTACCGAGGAAGATACATGTGGTTCGTGGGGAAAGAATTTATCATAACCTGGTCATAGAATGTTGGCAAAACATGTACAACCAAGTGACCAACTATTTGGGTTGTAATGGAAAGGGTCCATCCTTGGAATATAATATGGTAAAGGGCATCTTGTTTTTTAGTACCTAGGAGGGCATCTAATTGATCGTGAAACATGTTGCGAGTACAAATGTATGCCTAAAATATTTCCGAACACTAGTCAAACATAATAGTTTGAACAATGTCTAAAAGATGACGGTTTGTGTGTTCGACATTACGTTTTGATGAGGGGTATATGGCATGAGCTTTAGAGAATATTGCTTGGACTTTGCAAAAAGTGGTGAGATTTTGTTGGACAAATTCTAGGGTGTTATGCTTTTGAAGAATTTTAATGATAGGGTTAAATTGGGTCATAATATCATCAAAGAAATGCTTGTTGTTGGAATAACTTGAGAACAATTATTATTATAATAGCAAACATGTGAGATTTAAAATGTTATCAATAAAGAATAGAATCTATTTGTAATCGAAATATAATGAATTTTGCAAGAAACACACACGATAGATTGTAATAAATCAGAGCATGCATTACTGGATAATGAAAAAATCTTTGAGAAATACACATGATTGCTTGCCTAGTTTGCATGATTCACAATTAATACTAAGTGCCAGATTTAGCTTGAGATAAAACTTTATAACAAGAGAAGGACGCTCAAACCGAGAGTTCCGGTGAAAAAGTTGAAATAGAAGAAGGTTGAGCCAAAACTTCAACCATCTTCATGGGATCATCTACACACTATAGTCCATTGAGACCTTTATAACCCCTACCAATCATCGTACTCGTGTGAAGATCCTACATAATGCAATTGTCTGGAAGAAAAGGCTAAATTGCTTCTTGTAGGGCAATTTTTTGTCAGGTTAATGAATCAAGGAAACATAGGAACAAATAGAGTAAAAGGCAAAGACAAGCATAATCAACAGAACACCTGTGGATTTAGCCAACCCATCAAACATAGATATATATTCTCAAATATGGAATAAAACACTGAGTCAATAATCTAATGAGTATTACTAGGCCTAGGCTCAGTATAGACTAGCTACTTTCATGGGGGGAGACTAAGAAGTGTTGAGAAAACAGCTAATCATTCAAGTAGAGACTGACTATCAATGAGGTTTGCATAAGGGTTATCCTCAATCTTAACGTGATCAGTGCAGGCATGATTACCATGCTTTGCCCAACAATGATCCTCAATGTTGTAGTTGCAGCCACATAAGTTACAATGACAATGACCTGAGGTAGGACCATGACCTTTCCCACTAGACAAATAGCCAAGACCACATCCATGGTTGCAACTAGGGGAGAAGGGTAGTAGCATCACATGCAACAGGTGAATGATGAATAGGTGACAAACATGGAAAGCATTATAGGACTTCATTAACATTAGGAAGGGGGTTACTACCAAGAATCTAATCAACAATGCTTAAGACGTGATCTAGAAGGCTGGGTAAAAAAATGAACTTGGTGAAGTTCACAACGTTCCTTGTCAAGTTCAGTTTATCATAAGAAAGGAGGTAACTTATATCAATATCATGACACTGTGATATGAAATAGGCATAGTGATTTTCAATATCAGTGTAGGGTGCATGTGCGTGCTTAGTCAATTTGTGATAAATGTATTATAGCTTTCTTTGGATTCTGCTTATGACCATGTATGCGTAGCAAGATGATCCCACATGTCTTTGGCTTCTGGGAGACATAGAAGGGAAGCATTGATTTTCCGTTCTACAAAATCCAACTCACGATGAGAGAATCATTCTTCCCTGATGTGGTGAAGTCAGTCTTGACTTTAGAGTAAACATCAACTGTAGGAAGTGTAGGGGTCGGATCTGTGAGATGTGATGGTCATGAATAATGGCATAAATCCTCAAAGAATGATGCCAGATAAGAGAATTCTTATACTGCAGGGAGGATAGTCATCACTTGATTGGTGAGTTGTTGAATTGCAAGGGCAGTTGATTTGCTTTTTAGGAAGCACTCTTACTCCAAAATAGGTGTTGTACCCGTACCGGATACGTATTGGATGCTATTACTCCTTGGTTACACCTGTATACATATTGGATGCTTCTCCAGATGTATCCAATTTTTTTTTCACTCTTTAAAGGACGGATACTTTGTGGATACATCTTGGATACTTTGTGGATACATCTTGGATACTTTGTGGATATGGCTCGAACCATTTATATAGATATACATACATAAATCTGATTTAATTTGTCAGTATGTTCCTATTGTTATTGTTATATTATAATTTTTCTTTCTTGGCTCTCAAATAAATCGAGTGTTTTTCGACTACCACGAAAATCAAAGTGTATGGCACTGCATTAAAAAAGACCCAGGTGGCCGCTTAAGCATTGACAGGTGTTGGCCGTCTAATCCGGGCATAGGCACCCACCTGGCGAATGAGCCATTAAGCGCCCGCTGTTTGGCCGCTCAGCCCGCCTAAGTGCCTGCTTCAAAAGCTGTTTCGGGCGGCTGCTTTGACCCGCTTAAGTAAAAATTGGGTCCTAGAGGCCACGATGTTAAATTACTTTTACGGATTTCTTTGCTGATTTTATACTAGTATGGATATTACTCTATTATACTTCCTAGTGAATGATTAGTTTTACTGATTGCCTTGCTGCTTTCACCGATTACTGATTAGTATTACTTTTTTTGGCACAATATTGATTACTTGATTAGTATTACAGATTAGTAGTAAAGTATTAAATAATTAATTCATAGTTGGTTGTTTACAATTACTGATTTGCTTGCTGAATTTAGTGATTAGAAAGTTGATTGGTAATAAATATTGATAAATGCTTTTTTAAATACTGATTTACTGGTATGCTTTCTTCTTTTACCAATTAGTATTACTGATTAGTAGTAAAGAGTTTAATAATCAATTCATAGTTAATTATTTAGAATTACTGATTTTCTTGCTGATCTTAGTGATTAAAATTAGTAAGTATTGATTGATACTTAGCTAATTACTGATTTTCTGATTAGATATGTATAAAAGTTCCTTTGAAATATTTTTTTAAATACGAATATGTGTAATTTTGTATAAAAATATATAAGAATTTAAGTACCTGTTTTTTCAAAAAGCTCCTGCTTAAGCGCCCACTGGCGCTTAACCAGTTACAATGTGTTGTCCGCACGCCTCCCGCTTCCCGCTTTTTGAAACATTGGTGTATGGTAATTATGGATCTAGACAAACACTATTCTATAGAACCAATTTGACATTCCAATAAAATCAATATTAGTTTGTTACAGAAAGCAACCTATTGTTACTTCTACTTCTCGTTAGTGACCTATTGTTCGTAACTTATTATTATTTCCAAATTCATGAGAGTTTTCTAGTAACTTAATGCTAGTTTCAAAAAGTTTCTAGAACTCTCTGTCTCACACATGAAATAACGAACTTCGAACTACAATGAAACTAGATTAAATGTTAACTATATATCTACAATGCACTGTTTTCTAATTTTAGTTGTCATTAAAATGAACCCCTTCTTGACTATGGACCAAACGTATGGCAATGGCCATATTAAGTTGAAAATATCAATCTATTAGAACTACTGAGTTAGGATTTTTACCCATTACAATGCTAATTCATATATATTTATCTTTCAAACAAATTAGATGGTCTTAATTTTTATGAATATAAAATTGGTATATATTTAAGTTTAAAATAAATTTTTTCTGTATCTGCCGCTATACCCATATCCTAAATTTTCAAAAATCGTCGTACTAATATCAGTACCCGTATTCATATAAATCCCCGTATCCGTCTTCGTGCTTCATAGTTTGCTTCCTTCCCTCGAAGCCCCCCCTTTATCATATAGTGTTCCATACAGAATTACCTATGAAAATGAACCAAGCTCAACAATTATATATCATGTTTGTACGCTTAGAACTTTAAATAGATTGTTATTTATTTTGTTTTAATGGTTCTTATTATTTTAATGATCACTGAATGTTATGTTATTGGGCACATAACATTTTGTTGTCTATATTACAATTTGTTTAATATCATGATCATCAACCAGTTATTCATGTTCATATTATTATAAGTCGTAATGTTATAACTTAAAAAATAAATTGTATTGGATTATCAAACTTTATAGATTAGCACTAGTATCATTAAATTTTTGCATGGACTCCTAGTTGCAGACCACCTATAACATTGTAAGCTTTAAGTTGTATGTAGCAACTTTGTATTTTGTAAAACACTCGGCATTTAGCCACATTGGTCTGTGCACCTATGTAACATAATACTTTTATACCATACAACTAAGTATGTATTTGTATGTAATACAAGCCCAGTCAGATGTGGATCAACCCACCTGTAATATAAGTGCTGTACACTAAGTATGCACTTATATATCACATAACTACTGTCTGATATTGTACTATTGTTACATTACTGTGCACTCATGGAGACCCCCAAGGACCAAGTATGATATTATTGCATTATTTTGATATCTTTATATATGTATGTAGGTGTATTGTGTTTGAAAAGCCTGAAAACTTATTTCCTTCATTTCCCCATGAAATATGGCAGTGAAATTCCCATAGAAATAATTTGTTTGCTTCACTCATACATATAGGAATTTTTTCGTGGATAACTGTATATAGGCATGTAGATCATTCCAGTAAAACTTCTTGAGAGTTAATCCCTGCATTTCGGCGTAAAAAATGTAAAAGACATAAACGTTGAAGTTTCCTTGAAAATTTTGATATATGGAGAACGATATTGATGGGGAAGTGTATGTTTTCTAACTGATAGAAGGGCAGCCCCCCTCTCCTATAAAATGGATAAGGGGGAAGCGTGCAGACTTAAGACAAACCCTCCCTAATGGGCCAAAAAATACTTAGGACCATACAAATAGATTCAAATAACTTAATTAAATAGACTCTCTAACATTCCCCATCTAGATGAAGCTTGGGTGAATCCCTAGTTAACTGCAAACAGACAGACAGACTAAAGCAAAATAACAAAAGATAAACTAAGCCTATACAAGAATATTTATCCCCCTCAATAATACAATAAACCACTCAAGCACTCAAATACTCCCCCTCAAGAAGATAATCACAAAAACGGGTATGCAGTTGGGTAGTAGGAGCTTCTTGATCAGTATGAAGTGGCATCTGGAGCAGAAACATATAACAAAATGGAGCAAGTGGCATCATCGCAGTCGCTAGCGTCATGAAGTTTGGAGGGTGTTGATACACAAAGACAGGTATACCAGAGAGTGTTAGTACACAGAAGCAAGTAGTTAACATACATAGGAAGGCACGAACAAGAAAAGAGTCAACATGCGCACGTCATGGACAAGCTAGAGAGTGCTGGCACACAACAACATAAAATAGAAGACCTAGCAAGCAGATAAAGGATTCCAATATCCAATGAGATGAAACTTCATCATGTATATGTAAAGTCTTCATTATCCTCTCACTTCATAAAGTTTCCATCATAGACATCATAATCTTAGAGTGTTGGCTCACAGTCCCCAGAGAGTGTTGGGTCACAACATCAACAGTAGTCGATATGCCAAGGCATGGACAAAGAGTCAATGTGCAAACATAGCACGCACAAGTAGAGAGTCAACATGCAAACATAGCACGGACAAGTAGAGAGTCAACGTGCAAATAAAGCACAGACGGTAGATAGTACAAAAGCACAAAGCACTAAACAAACTGTACTAATTGTAGCACAAGTAGCAAGAATGACACCGTCAGATAAAAAATCAATCAACAAATAGCCCAAGTGAAGTAGATAACTTCATAGCAGCAATCGAGATGATGATGAATAAGTTTCTCAAGCTCTTCATAAGGTAAAATAGATCACTAATAGCAGCAAAATTGTTACAACCCCAAATTTTCATGTGTTTTAATAATTAAAATATAATGATTTTGTGAATTTTGGACTTAATTAAAAAGGTTGTACGCTTTGCTTCAAAGAAGGAATTTCTTTGCAAATCACCCTTACATTAGGAATTTCGTGGTTCCTATTATTATATTAATCCAATAATGGATATAAAAGAGAAGGAAAGAAGAAAAATCCAAGTAATGGAAAAAGATACATGATAATGGATATTAAGCAAAAGTATTTATGAGAAATACTTGGAAATATCTAGAAAGTGGCATTAATGGCCACAATGGAGTGAAATTTGTTTACATAGGATTTCTAATAAAAGAAATATGAAAAGAGGAAAAAGGAGATGAAAGATAATGAGAAATCCTTGCAAAAGAATATCTTAATAAAGAAATAAGAAATATAATGTGAAATAAAGGATGTAGATGCATCTAGAAGGGTAATAAGTATCCCTAAAAAGGAATTTCGAAAATACTAGAATTACTTGGGGACCAAGGAGTCCCAATAGAGAAAAAGAAAGAGAAAATGAAAAACAATACAAAATAAGAGGATAATGTGATACATAATTAATGACTTTTTTATTTTATCAAAACGGGGTATTGTTTTCTTTAAGAAAGAAGAATTTCGTGGCCAATGGATTAAAAGCCAAGCACAAGGAACTTAAGAGAGGAAAAATTTGGATTCATTAAGAACCAAGGATCATCTTTTAATAATTAATTAAAAGAAAAATAACGGGAAGAGGGGTTGTGCTAAGGTGTATGCTTAATATCTTTCCTTTAGTAAGTCATGACTCACGTGGACACTCAATTGTAGATATGAGGGAAGGGAAACAAAGAGTTCGACCCCTTTCTTGCTGACTTTCCTTCCAAGGTACGTATATATATATATATAAATATATATAGATCGATGGAGCCACAAACCCCATCCCATGGGTGGCACGTAGCCCTCCTACCCAACCTCTCCCTTCCTGCTTTAACGGAAACCTTAGGGTTCATCCTTGGGAGATCTTGTCTCCATGGAAAGGCCATGGATGGATCAGGAGGAGGCGCACATCCCAGGCGATGGTCATCTAAAGCGCGGCTAACGCCTGCTTAGTTCTTGATAGAGACGAAGTTGCAGAATGAAGAGATGCGGCCTGGTGTACGGTGAGGAGATCCGTCGAGGACTCCTGGAGACTTCGCCGTCCTTGGTGCAGCATCCAGGTTTGCCTTCTCGCTTCTCCTTCCAGTTCTGTTAACCCTTACACCTGCAACCGTAGTGCAACTCTTATGCTCTCACACCCATGCCTCCGGCGAAGCCAGAGGTACCTTCGTGTGCGTGGTGGGTGGTCAGAGGTAATGGGATCCGGTCATGGTCCCTCGGCGGCCGGGAGAAGGGACCTGAGCCCTGTCGGCCTGTCCAGGATCGCGGACGGCGCCCTTTCGCGAGGAAGAAGAAGGACGTCCCTCTATTGGACGATTTTGCCCCCGAGCTCTCTGTAGCCCGTGCATCCGTGGGAGGGGCAATGGAGTAATTCCGTTATAAACTTAAACAGTTCACGTTTTAAGTGCAAGGGGTATTAGATGCTGATGTGGCGACTAACGATTGGTCAGAATAAAATAACCTTGAAATAATTATAGAAAATTAATGGTAACTCTGATGGGGACATATAATATATGAAAGTTGATCAGGGGAACGAGAGGAATCCAAATAAAATAGTTTTAGATTCTGATTCCTCTTGTAATTTGAAAAGAAATTGAAGTTATCGACTTTAATATATTAATGATTAAGAAACCCTATTTTGAGATGATTAATGTATTTAGTAGGATTTAATGGATGATAAAAGTTGATATTAACATGTTAATTGTAAAAAGGTACATTAAGATAAAAAATGATGAACTTTGCATGTAATTAGTTTAATTGAGAGTTCATGTGAATAAATATGCTTTAATGGGCCTTGAAACCCTAATATTAGTAAATGTGACTCATAATGGTTTTAATTATTCAAAATTGTGAATAAAGTTGAGACATGATAATCCCAAGCTATTTCGAGTATAAAAGTGGATAAATAAATACCCTTAATGTAGTAATTAGGGTTTTCTAATGGATAAAGGTATTAATTATTGACAAATAGAGTTCATATGTGAATTAGACCATAGTGAACTATGAATTAATGATAAATGAGCATAATGATCTTGTCATGGATTAAAAGAATAAAAATGGTAGCTTTAATGTAAAAGAGGCTTAATGGACTTATTTAATGGTTAATTATGCCTTTAATCCGAAATTGAGGATTAGATATTGAGATAATTAGGGTTTGTGATCAATTGCATTAAATTAGGGTTTAAAATAGTAAAAGATGAAGGGAAACCTTAATTGTAATGAAAACCCTAAAAGTGGACTAGAAACCCCAGGAAACGAGCTAGGTTTAGTAGATCTTGATGGCATGATTAATAATAGGAAATTGTATGCATATTTCAGGATCTCATAATGTGCTTGCTTGCCTATTTGGAATACTTGCATGGATTATTCTGTCTCAAATCAGCCTGACAGGTGTGTGGTTACGCTTATGAATATCTTGAATTAGTTTTTCGAGGTTTTCTGAAGTTTTCCTCGATGACTTGAATTAAACTGTTGGATGAATTTAATTCATGCAAACTATAATGTGGATATGACTATCACTTAAGATATGTGCCTACTAGCTCAGATCATAGTCCCCTCTGTGGCTTAATAGTTTGACCTAGTACATGGCTACGTATGGGGTAGGTCCATCAGGTCATTAGATGACTTAGTACATGGCTACCTATGGGGTAGGTCCATCAAGTCACCTTGAGTCAGAGATTGGGCTACCTATGGGTAGTTCCATGCGACTCTTTAGCACACCATGAGTCAGGGATTAGGCTACCTATGGGTAGTGCCATGCGACTCAACCCTAGATATTGATTTACATGTTAGGTAGGATCATGCCGGGTTTAATGGGGATCTACCATGAGGAAGGTAGCATCCAGGTCCACTGCAGGGACAACACAGAGGTAGGGGATAGGTAAGGATTGAGTAGTATTGCTTAAGACGTAATCTTGGCTGTTAAATGATAATTGGTTGATTACATTGTTATCATAGTTGCATGATTATTGTTTCCCCCACATACCAGCTTTATGCTGACCGACGTTTTATTTGTCGGCGTTTTAGGTACAAGTGAAAAGAACAAACAGTAAAGTGGCATATGTGGAATTAAATAAGGATTAGCGATCAAGGAGGATTAGTTAGAATATTCTCTCTTATGGATAGAGTTTAGTAATCCAAGTTTTTCAAAGGTATGCAAAAAGTTTTACTTTATACCAGATTTCAGTATAGTTGGTAGAATTTGATAATTGTTATTGATTATTTGTCGAACCTTTGATCCTGTTAATTGGGATAATGTCTCTGACCTTCTGGTCTCCCTTAGTTGGGGGTTACTGGGAGGCGGGGTCGTTACATTTGGTATCAGAACATAGGTTCCTCATTTAATCCTTAATAATTATTACATTTTACAAACTCCGTAGAACCCAAGAGAGTTATTAGAGGATTTTCCGAAAGACATAGGTGTCTAGAAAAAGGATCACGTCCGGGGGCTGGTAAGATTTTCCTCCGCACCGCTAGTCGGAATACGAGGACTCCCGGATTAGTATGACTTCCTGGCTAACGTCTCAGGATTTGACTCGAAATAAGATACCTTTAGGACTCTCTCATCTTGTTCATCCCTTCTCAACTCAAATGTTGTTAGGGATTATAAGGATTAGGATTTTCTCTCTTTTCCTCACCCTCCTGAGGTATGGATAAGGTTGATAAGGAAAGTCTGCTCTGATAGCATGTGGAGAAAGATATATGATGGGGAAGTCCCCTTGTGTATGTTTTCTTATTGATAGAAGGACAGCCCCCTCACCTATAAATATGATAAGGGCAAAGCTTATAGACTCAAGAAAAACCCTAATGGGCAAAAAGACACCTAATTAAATAGGTTCTCTAACATATTCCTGCCTATGAACCATCTAAAACAATGCTGAAATTGAACTTTTACATCCTTCGTCAGTCGACTTCATGGATGTATCCTCTTCTACAAGCTTCCTAAAATCCGGTCATGCGCAAGATTCTTCTCCTAGAGCATTTGTGAAGAAATCAATTACACGAATGAGTTGGTTTGTCTATCCTTCCTAAGAAATTCATGGTCCCAATTCATCTCATAAAGTGCCATTAGTTTTATAACTGACTGGACACTCAAAATGGAACAAATACTCAATAAGTTGGCTTTCCCATACTATATTTATAGCATTTATTTTGATATTGACACAAATTATGGATTATTTTTAAGCAAGACAATTCCAATGTTTGCTTTTTTACCACCATAAAGTGGCCATAATGTTATGATATTATGCGGCCTTTGAAACTTTTTGTTTCTAGAAAATAGTTCAACTCAAGTCTTAGTGCTTTTTGAAATTCTTTAGTTGTATATCGTTTGTTTCAGCTAGGTGCTGGGACCTCCTTACCTGGCTTGGTAGCCGCAAGAGTGGGAGCTAATGTCACGCTGACTGATAGTTCAAACAGATTGGAGGTATAAAGAAAGTAGCTTTCTAAATTCAAGCAGTGCATAACTTGCATTTTCTGTTCTTTTAATGTACCATTTTTCTACATAAGATGGTATGCTTTTTTAGGTAAAACATCTATTTGTTCTCTTACAGATGTCCTGTATAATTAGTTTTCTTTTTTAATGAATCTTGTATCATTACTATAGTAAATATTATGAAAGAGTTCTCATTAGTTCGAAAGTGATTACTTGCTCTCCTATATATAGGAGCGCGAAGAGATTTACGGGTATAATTAAGTGACAAATGGATCCTCACTTAATTATATTAGATAGAGAGAATAAAGAAAATACATAGTGGCCTAGTACTAATTCACTAACACTCCCCTCAAGCTGGAGAGTACACTATGTAATCCTAGCTTGTTACCCAAATGTAGGTATAGGGACGGAGGTAGTGATTTGGTGAGTATATCAACAATCTGACCCTGGTCCGCATATGTGGGGTGTCACAATTTTCTTGGCTTTGACAAGTTGCTGCACAAAATGACTATCTACTTCATTATGTTTTATGCGCTCAGGGGTCACAAACTAATTCGCTAACACTCTACCTTAAGCTGGAGAGTACATGATGTGTAATTATAGCTTGGTACCCATATGTTGGTATAAGGTTTGAGGTAGTGGTTTGGAGTATATCAACAATCTAATCCCTGGAGATTACATGATGTGTAATTATAGCTTGGTACACATATGTTGTTATAGGGCTTGAGGTAGTGGTTTCGAGTATATCAACCATATGTTGGTACCCATATGTGAGTTTCTAGACCCATCTTGTGAGTACCCAAGCGCCTAGGCGTCCGCCTCAACAACTATGTTATTTTCAGAATTAGGCCAGAAGATAAAGCAGCAAAGTCACTGGTTCGGATTTACCAACATTTTCGATCAGTGATGCTACAAATAGTTTTTTGTGCTGGAGAGTGTCAAAGATAGACAGTAAAACAGGGAATTCTTTAAAATATGGATATTGTTACTGTTTTAGGTATAACAAAACAAACTACTGTATTAACTAGTAAACTAGCAGAACTCCAAATCATACCAAGGACACTGGTAGCAAGTTAAAATGTTAAAAGAAAGTACAGGAATCAAATTATCTGTTCATTAGCAATCAAATATAGGGAAATTATGACGCAGGTACAAAATATTCACTAAGAAAAAACAGGCTGACTTGACTTGTAAAAAACGGAAGTAGCTGCAATCAGCTATAAACTGAATCATTGGAAAATTGAAGTTACAAATAGCAAGTGGCACCAGCTCCAAGCCATAGCAAGAACTGCTACAGCAGCAATTGCCACTCCTAAGAGCTGTAATAAAAGCCACAATACGAATAGCTCTAAATGGTGGGGTCAGCCACTCCAGTATATATATCCGAGCCTGCAACTTGAAAAGTAGGTGAATAGGGGGACACGCCTCTGATAGAAGGGATGACTTCTCAGGTTTTAAAAGGATATGAGACGGAGGATTGTCTCTGTAAAGAAGAGGTGTGGGAGGTCGCCGGCTTCTTCGACATTGTTGGTAGTCATAGGCATCTTCATTGACAGCTAACTACACCACCATTTCTGCTGCTCTCTTCTAATTCTCAGCTAGTGCCGCTGGCATGCTCTAGCTGGAGATCCATGGGTAGTAATGAAACATCTGTACTAACATTTTATTACTCTAAAAAATCGGTAACATGAAATGAAGTGCGTGCTTGGGGTATTTTTTGGGAACGGCCTCATCTCAGGAACTGATTCAGCTCGTTTGGACACTGATCCAGCTGGCTTATTCGCATCTATTCACTTATTCTGAAGCCAATTAGCTCGTGGGGCACTAAATCAAACGACATAAACTGGTTACTGATTTAATTTTTTGTAAAAGGTATATTTCAAAACCTTAGCTCAAATTTGCCATTGTGGTGTTTATAAAACAAATATTCTCCTGCACTTGTGTTGTTTGGGCTTTGTATAATGGATGAAAAAATCTTCAATATTAGCAATAAGTGGTCACTTTGGGTAGAACAATGAAACCCATATTGAAGAGGATTGATTTTATTGATATTAAGGAGGAATGGCGGTTGGAAAAAATAGTCTTAAGGGCCAATTATCCTTTTGTACAGACTGTAAAGTAGGAAATGATTCATCTAATTCACCACTCCAGGAATGTGAAGCTACAACAGGGGAATCTAAAATTGAACATCTCTCAGAAGAAGACCCTATGAATAAGTAACAATTCTTCGGAGACTATGAGTAACTTGCATGGCGGGCACGCAGATGACTCATTCAACAGATATTTCTGATGAAGAATCTTCTACCTCCTTAACTGCAAAGTGTTTACAGCATTATGGGATGTCCTTGTCCTGGCAGAAAAGAATCTGAAAAGCTCCTTTGTAAAAGTCCAGCTTTTTATTATTTAAAACTCAATGGCAACTATAGATGTTATGAGCTCCTCTGTCCTCTTATATCAGATATGTGCAAATTCTGTGTCACATTCCAAGAAACCAGGGACCACCTGTTATAAGCTCTGCCATCATACTTATATGGAGAATCATATAAGAGGGAGCTGGAAGTGAAGATATCTCTTCATGTGGGGCAAGCCTATCTTCTTATAATTCAACAGAAATAACTGAAGTTGTCGTCACCTTTTTTCTTCTGTGTTACAGATTATTTGGAGAAAGAAATAAGATTCGTTGGAAAAAGAAATAATTATCTTTCACTCATATATGTGGAACAAATAGCTATTAAAATTATATTAGCATTTAGCAGCACAGGTGGGGGAAGGCACTGAAAATTATTGTGGGAGGACGGGAATATAGTATTTGTAGGACAATACCAGTAACCTATCTGTGGGTGGGAATCAATTTGTTGAGTGATTTCTCCCTGCCTACACCTTGTAAACGTGCTTAGTGTGTGAAAACATTTTGAAGATATGTTCTTTAAAAAACGATAGTTGCTTCTTTGTTAAGTATTGACTTGCACACTATGTCAAACGTAAAGTTCAAGCCTAGTCTGAAACATCATGCTTATGAACAACGCCCCAGCCTTGACAATTGTAGATAACTCATATCACTTTTCCACGTCAACCTTCTCTTAAAAATTATATATCAAACTACAGCCTTTGTGAGGCATCTATTCCTGGTTTTCTTAATTTGTCTTGTGACTCTGTCATGATATGAATAGACAATGTAACTCCCATCCTCAGTATCCAGTTGATACTCAGCTTATTCAATGTTGAACTAAGCCCTTGATTCTCATCCCCAGCTGAAATAAGGCTGCACAGGGTGGGGGGCATAATTTCCCCTTTTTTCTGAAGGAGACATCTTGTTTGAGTGCCAACACAATTGATGGGTCTTGGTCCATGTAGATACATAAAATAACATTTTTATCATACATGGTTTATTCAAAGAAATCAATGTAAAACTTTGACCTGAAAAAGTATTTGTATAGAAAAAAACTCTCTTTATAACATGTAAACTTCACGCATAAGATGTTTGGATACATTGTTTTGGTGAACTGCATACTTGATTTTACTATTTTAGTAAACTTAGCATCATTGGCTTTTTAATGGGCTTCATCAAGTCATTTGAGATCTTTTTGTAACCTTTCTTCCTTCATACCGAGTAGGCATGTACTCCCATGATTTGCTATACAGCCTATTAACATAAATTTATCATCCTAGTCACTAGACAAGACACTAATGAGTTAGCAAACATATCACCTATCATTTATGATAGATGTCTTTAATTCACTTGAAAGTTAATACAACTAACATTGGTTTTAACATTTATTTGTTTATGTTTGGTTTCCAGTAAAGTATTCTATCTTGCTGACTTATCCTTGTGTCATTTTTCAAATTTTGTTCCTGTTCAAGTTAAGTATACTTTTCACAGGGATGTCTGGTCCCTAGTCCCTTGTCAGTGCTGCCTGTTTACATATTCAAGATCCTGGACTTGCAGGTACTAAGCAACATGCGTAGGACCTGTGAACTGAATAAAATCCACTGTGATGTATGTCAGCAATGATCTCTATGGGTCTGCAATGTTTACCACTTTACTAACAGAATTTTAATTTTTCAAGATATGTGGAATCACATGGGGAGAATGGGATAACTCTTTGTTCAGCTTAAAGCCCAATATCTTACTTGGAGCTGATGTATTTTATGACACCACGGGTATGTTACTACCGATAATAAAAAAATCCATCCAGTAAACTTTGAAATGCTAACAGACTTTGATCATCAGATTTTGAGGATCTTTTTGCAACTGTAACTTACCTCCTTCAGAATTCCCCAGGATCAGTATTCATAACTACTTACCATAATAGGAGGTAAACCCCCAATCTTTAGTGCATAGTAAGATGTAGTTGTAAACTCTAGAGATACCTCTGTCTATGATCATATTATCTTTTGTTGCAGCGGTCACCATTTAATTGAGTACTTGATGGTAAAATGGGGGTGGAAATGTACTAAACTTCTGGATGCCTTCGCTTTCATGCCTTCAAGCAAGACTGCCAAGTTGCAGGGAAACATTCAACTAGTGGAGATCATTCTACGTGATAAAACTACTGACTAGGTTCTAGAGAGATGTATGCGCTTGTTTGGTATTACTGAATACTGTACAACGGAATTAACCACATTTTCCTCTGCTTGGAGGTAAACACATCCTTCTGTTTGTGGTTCCTAGTGAATTAGTGGCTTGTATTTTTGGATCCAAAGTCCTGGACTGCATTAAACATTATTTATGGCCCCACCAACTTGTAACATAGTTGTCATGGTAGGCTTCTTTCCCTTCTGCTCTAACATCCTTAAGAGCGGCTCAATGTCCAAGAAGCAACAGAATTCCTATGAATACTTCGTCATATTTTTATGGGAGAGGAGTGCTTGTGCCATCTTCCAGCCATAAAATGTACTTACTCATCTTCCTTGGCATGTGATGTATATGAATTTGGGTCAGAAGTTATACCTATTATGAAGATATCTGACATAATTTGTCGACTAGCTTGAAATTGAAGCACTGGAAATTTGTTAATTGACTTGGTCGAAACCCATAAAATCCTACTTGCACTGTATAGACTTGCATGTATTGTATATTGTCCGTAATTTCTGTTGTCTACATAAAGATCAAGGTTCATGTAATCTATATAATCACTTATCTGGTGACGAGATCAGAAGAGAGCAGAACGCACAAGCACATGTTGCAGTCCTGTGTAACTTTTGATCTTTGAATGTGGCAAAAGGGAAGCAATTTGAGCACTCCTAGCAAGCATGCTGAAGTGATCTCGGTTGCATTTAGTCTAATTAGCATGTATGTTCTGCACTATCAATCAGAAGCTTACAGGCACCTGGGTGACTGTAAACAGGTGGCGATGTCCAGTTGGGTTCTTATTGATACTTGTTGGCAGTGTCCCTTATATATTTGGTTCGAGGTACCTGATTTTTGAATACCAATTCAAATGAAGTCGTAAGCGTTATAATGTGAGTTGCGGGTTCAGTGTATATGTTTTCCTTTAAAAAAGAATGGATTTTATTGTTTTCACACAGACAGGGATTCTTAAGATAGGTCATTGCAGAATTCTTTACTGTTTCTTTTGTTGTGGAGGGATAGATGCCTTCTCGCTTCAGTTTTGCTATGGTTGTTGCGGAAGGGGAGTTTGTGGGTGCTTGTGTCTCAGAGGTTTGATGCATCTCTTTTATGAGGCTCAGTTTGTTGGCCTGTGTGTGGGGTGCAGGCTAAATACAATAGGCCCCTTTAATAAAAAAAATAGATAAGGAGAATGTTCCTTACAACTTTAACTTATCTAGACCAAAAAAGATGTTGCACTCTTACAATTTGAACTAAACTTTGAATTGTAAAGTTGCCTAGGTGATACTCTGGTGACAGATCAAAGTGATCCAAAATTTGATACGAATGGAATAAAGATATTCTTAGCATCTCCATTTTTCAGTAACAGATTCATATGTAGATGCTATCTTTCAGTTCTGAATAATGTACCATCTTAAAATAAAAGGCATGGATTTACTACAAGATTGATGTATTACCCTTAGCATCCCACTTTATTTATATGTAAAATCGAGTGTCTTTCCTGAATTTTGGCAAAACATCCCTGTAAGTTGCATTGGCCTTAACCCCAATATTCACTGTGGTGCATTCCGTAGCAACTGGAATGGTGGAAGTAGACAAAGATAGAAGGTGGAGGAGGTCTCGGGACTTTGCACCATATCACCTTCGACAAAAAATACCATGCCATCAATGTCATACAGGAGACGAGAGACCAAGAGAGGGAATTACTCTTTGACCACATAGCCTTAGTGTGCCATTGTTAACTTCCTGTGTGGAAGCTTGGGTCACCAAGGAGACACCTGAGTAGCCAATGTCATAGTCACTATTGAAATAGGTCATTGTAGCATGGGTGACGACGCCCAAGGCTATGATTTGCTCTCCCCAAAGCTTTCCTCAAATAGTAAAGCATGTTGCAAGCTCTCCTCTTGCATGTTTCTTTGCCTAAATTCTTCTTTTGTTTGATCTATCTTTATGGGTTTGCACTTTTTGGTTTCTTGATCTATACAATTTCTTCTTTTCTTTATTGAAGCCACCAATTCCCTTATGCATCTCACCATATAATCATCCAAGTTTAGATTCTAGCCAACAAAAATGGAAGTTGGAGCTCATTCGGCTAGAGATAAATGTCGCATACTATGACTAATGAATCTATCATCTAGATTAGTTTCAGATATGGATTAATTTAGTTTGACGTGAGAACGGAAACTAGAAATTTCACTATTACATAGGTCTAGGAGAGGTATGACAACTGCTACCCTTCTAAGAGGTTGACGATCTTAGCTCATAAAACTAGGAATGAAACATGCATAATTTGACTTGGCATGGATATGCATCAATATACACTAGGAGTGGGAATTCTTGAAAATGTTCAATTTTGGATGTTCTACAATAAACTTAATGTAAAGTCCACTATTGAAATCCCTGAAAAAAAAACTAGGCTACATGCGTCTACACAACTATCAATAAAAATAATCTTATTAGAAAAAATTTCACACGTTTCAAAATTGTGTATTTGATGCATGACCTAGGAAATTCAACATGAAGTATTCCAACATCGAGCCAAAATATTAACATACATTATATATACAAAAGCATCACAATGTTATTTACAATTTATTTTTTACTCTAGTAGTGATAAGATTATTAAGAAAATAGTAATTACACCACTATATTGTTGAAAGAAACTTTCAAATAACTAACCATTTGAATAATGCATATTGATTCAAATCCATGTAAATGTGCACAACTATTAATCAATGTACATCCTTATGTTCCAATTGGACTACATTCAAATGCCCGGTATATGTATCACCAACCCGAGGGGCAACACTGAACTTGTCGGATAATGTTATTTCCCATACCATTGTTGTTCTTCACTAGCAACTGATTAAGATGAGTTCAGTCTAAGATACATTAGGAGCGGGTTCCTCTGGCTTTGATCTTTCAAGTACATAGAGCTTTCGCTCATTAGTGAGAACACTTCTCAAAGTCCTAAACCAGATATGAAAGTAAATCTAATTTAGTTCACAATGATAACATGTTTGTGTTTGTCATTAGATTCTACAAAAGAAATTTTACAACTTTGTCAAAATATTTTCTATTTTATTTGATAATATTTTTGATAATATTAGGCTTTTAATTAATTATTGCTCCCACTATTTTTTTCAAATTGATAAACCTCACTACAGATTTGGAAGATTGTAGCATACAATCTTCTAGTGACCCAAGACCCAAAACAATGGAATTATTACCCGACTAATGCTAGTGCCCATAAATGATTATTAAGGTACGCAACATTTTTCAGTTGCATCTCATGAAACTCTTGAATAGATTGTATGCCCAACTCTTTTCCATATCCCATCTGTATGCTTTTATGTGCTTAATCTCATTAAGATCACCTAGTTAAGTCTGACCCAAAAGCCAACACAATAGAGTATGTACCTTACTTTGGAAGATCTATATACCTACCATCACACTTATACGAGATAGTCGGCAAGCCACGCTTTGGCGTAACCTATGCTTATTGATCATTTCATATGTGTCATTTATGGAAAGCATGTTAAACTTAATATTATATTAAGGGACTTTATATAAAAACATATACATATCCTATCATCACATACTTTTAGTAGGTATCATATACATGATATATCCCAAAAACAAAATTATGCAATAATAAACACAAGTGATGGTATGTCCATACTATTGTAATTCCTTGGAGCCATAAGAAATTACTACCACCTAAGGTCTACATCGTATGTCACAACATGTTGTTGATGAAGATCCGTACTTGAACCAATCTAGGTGGATCAGTTCAACTCTTGAATCGATTGGCTTGCCTCCTAGACTCTCAGTTGAGCTCTTGAAAGGGTCGTTTGGTATTAGTTTCAATAGACGTCTGGGCTCCTCCAGTTGTTCGGTTGGGCAACCAATTGATTGGTTGGGCCACCAATCGATCGGTTCGTCCATCCATCTTGTCTCCTTCGTCCTTTAGTCAGTCGATTTGATTCCTGAGCTAGTTGGTTCGTCTAGTGCAGAACATCTTCTCACGATGAAACATAAATTAAAACTTATCATATTTCTTATTATATTGTAAAAAGAAAAATCTCAAGTTACATTCGAGGGAAATAGGAAAAAGAGCATTAATTTACTTTGGAAAGGAGGAGAGAGGCTCAATATGCAAACTGAGATATAAATAGGAATAAACATCCATAAACATGCACACGCAAATCTAGGGTTATTGGTTATAACCATACTAACATCCACCATGAATTTTTTTTAGGGAGACATGTATGGATTGCATATATATATACATATATATATATATATATATATATATATATATAGGGATTGTATGTGGTATTTAGTCAGATATGCACATTAATCACTCTAATATTCACATCATACGTAATAAAATAAATATGATCATATCAATTTAAATCCAGATACACCGTTAATTAACGTGGCTCTAATACTGCTGTTGGGAAATCGGGGCGACAGACAACACAATGGAAAAAAAATTAATACCCAATTCCCTAACCATTAAGATCACATCAACAATGATGTATCTAGGAAAGAGAGTAATAATATTTATGCCTAATACTGGAGCAAGTCCAACAACAACTCTTGATATAGTGGCATGCTTCTTCTCCTAGCAACACTGAGCTTCTTCTTCAGGTAGCACTCGAACAGTCATCAACAACAACCTCCTGGTACAACACCACAGAAGGCGGTTCACAATGTCCTCTTAGCGAGAAAACTTCTTCGCATATAGAGTAGTCCACGTGGACTACTAGGAACTCCATATTGTGCTACAAGAGCCAATAAGAAGGAGTTGTCCCTTTGAACCATCAATTTACTAGCACCAATTTTCTCTCCCATAATTGTCTATCCTTTGCTATCCCTCCCTTTTACGGGTAGAACTTTCTTGGGTTCTCTATTGTTTACCACAACTAGAGATGACAAGAATTGTTAGAGCTTATTGTTGTGTTTGGGAAGCCCCAGTGCCCCTCTATTAATAGAAGAGGTCGGGTTCAGGGTTTCCATTCGATTTGGGAGTCGAAGAGAAGGAATTCATAAATTTTCTAGAAATTGTGAACGGTGAATTGTTCAGTTCATTGACCAACCGGTCGATTCATAGATGAATGGATCATCTTTTTTCATAAATTGGTCAGTTCATGTGCTTTCCTGTTTTGAATCAAATTGACATTCAATGTATGATTAATGCAAAACATGAAGTCAGCATCAATGCTTGATCCAATCGAATTGACCCTTGAACAGGGTGGTTCATCACATGAACCGATTGTCTCAGACCTTGAACCAGTCAATTTACTAAGGGAACCAGTTGATTCAAGCCCTAGTTCAACCATTGATCAGTAATTATTGTTTCCAATTAACCTGACACTCCAATTTTGAACCTCAACTGTTTAATTGAATACCTAAACACTTCTATTAATCAAGTTAAAAATCATCCAATAATAAACACCTATTTCAAGTGAATCCTATGTGTGTGACCCTGTAGGTCTCAAATTACATTGGCAGTGAATGTCCATAACCAACTTATGACATCACAAGCAATGAGTGGTATCTGGCAACACATCATTTCTACCCAAGTAGTTTGAAAAGTTGGAGAACAAATTTAACTTACAATCTATGATTAGTATTACCGTATCTGGTATCTAGATTGAACTCGAGGCATGGAATCGCCATCCTCTCAACATTCAATCCATGTTCCTTGAACTAGAGCAGGTTGTCTGAGATGCATGTGAGTTCACATATCACATATTGTATCACATGAGTATGGTCATACATTTCTCAGTCTCGCTTATCAAGATGCTTGGATATCAATCTCCCGTAGGAGGGGCAAATCTCATATACGTTCACACTCAATCCCCATGTGTCACAATGCACATGAGCATCACCTTTGTGGAAACCCTTATTCAACGTTATGTTGGATGATGTCTAAATGCGTCGAAAAACATGTGATGAGTGTAGTGACTTCAGGACTAAGAACCACAATCACCACTATTACTGTGAGAGATAATTATGACTACCATTCCATGGTATCCATGTATCACTCTTAAGGTGGGTCTGTTAAAGACATTGTTCTTTAACATGTACTTATGTACTTGACTTGATATCATATATCATAACTAATGAGACTATGTCAACAATCAAAACACACCCTAGTCTTGTCTATTACTATTGTCTATTTTTCTTCCACAATAACATCCGACTACAGACATAATAAGAACACATGTG
Organism: Alisma plantago-aquatica; assembly: GCA_963693085.1. Lineage (NCBI taxonomy): Eukaryota > Viridiplantae > Streptophyta > Magnoliopsida > Alismatales > Alismataceae > Alisma > Alisma plantago-aquatica. The sequence continues at coordinate 1,042,736,164 of OY856411.1, forward strand.
TAGTTATCATACATATGATCTCATTGTTCAGGTCATCAACCTAAAGATATATGTCATTGAGTAACATCATTTTTTAGACATCTACTATGTCAGTGTCATCGTCTCATGATTGAGATAAACATAATGGACATATAGCTTTATTATTATCAAATAATGTATCTCATGTCACATTCCAATCATCATATGATTGGCTATCTGGGTATACATACTAACACATTCTGTATGCAATGAGTATTTTGTCATGTTGGCACCATGGTCATGTTGTGTGGAACAACCATGGTGGTCACCTTCTTGTAGCTTTTTTATCCATCTCAATTCTTTTTCTCAAACTTTATCTTCTCATTGGTTAGGTCATCCATGCATCATCCTTCCATCAATGTACATATTTTAAAATGATTTACAAATAGAAAACCATCAAGTATAGTGTGTTTGTTTCTTGGAAATGAAAAACAAAAGTATAACAAAAAGTGGGTTCGAAGAGTAAGATTTTCAAACCAAGGAGTGTTGTATTTAATGCCTTCACTCGGGCTTGGTGTTGCTTTTATCATCATTTATCTACAAGAAAAGCATCTCCATCCTCATCATAGGTAATCCTCTCAAATGCTTCCACTGCATGATCTTCCTCCCAAGAGTCATGCAAGCTTCTCAAGTTTTTTTCTTCATCTTTCTCTCCTTTAGGTTCATTATCATAGATCTCAAAACAAGGGCCTTCATCATTGAAACCATGTATCTCAGTCACTATGATCCTCTTAGGTAGCTTCCCCATTATCTTTTTCTTGAAGGTATAAACACCCCTATGGAATTTTACATATGTTTAGCTTTGCTTGATGATATCAAGTAGTTAGGTGTTTACTTTCATCCTCCTCAAGACCTTTAGAATGTTATGATATACTTTTCCCTTCCTATGAAGAAGGGATCTTCTAGGACATCAAAATGAAATGGCTCATTTACACCAACCTTGGTTAGAACTGTTGGAAGACTTTGAGGCATCACAAGAAGACTCATTGATTCACCGGGTGGCACTCTTGGTGTTATCAACTCAAAACAAGGTGAGACAACAATGGGTATCACAAACTCAACATAGTGTAGAATTGCATAAATTTTAGTGCTATTAGCATATTGGGACACATGGTGTTATCATCTTCAAATAAGGTGGTACAATAGAATTTTTAGTTCTCTTAGCACACTCACAAGAAGGTGGGATAATAGGATTTATATTACTCTTGGCACACTCACAAAAACATTTAGGAAACGATGCTCCATCCCAATCCTTTTCATTTGTATCTTCCCTTCATGGGCTTCTCAACAACCATAACACACATCAAAAACTATCACCATGTCCACTTGCTCATGGAAAGGATGGGGAGCTCGTGATGGTTGTGGTGGTGGAGGTTTTGGTCTTTGATGTGGTGGGTTAGGCTTTTCTATGTTGTAAGGTTTTTGTTGTGATGGTTTTAGGGAAGGTTGTTGTGGATGTGGTTTGTATTGAGTGTATTGAATGTTATGTGGAGTTTGTGGTGGTGTTGGAGAATAAGGGTTGGGATGGGCCTTGATATTGTTTAGAAGTTGGCATATGCCCTTGTGGTGGAATATAAGTGTCTTGTGGGACACCCAAAGACCCACTAGCACTATTTGGATTAGCCAAAGTTTACCTAGATCTTCATCATTTGAGCATGTTCATCATCCTTTACATAAAGATGAGCAACTACCATGTTTTTCCATCATAATGCACATCAATAATAGAAACTCGACGACGTGAATTTTCATCCAAGTGCTCAAAAAGTGGCCAAGATTCTTCTGGAGGTTTGACCATGAAAGACCCACCACAAGATGAGTCAACCAATGTTTAACCCATTTTAGAAAGGCCCAAGTAGAAAGACTGGACAAGTTTAGAAATAGGCACCTCATGATGAGGACAATCTCATAACAAGTTTTGAAACACCACATCTCATGAAATTAGTCATTCTCTCTTTGACTAAAGGAGGTGATATATCTTCTCATTTGAGTTAACTTGCCAATGAGATAGAAATTTTTCAGGAAATCATTCTTCACTACTTCCCAAGTGATAAGTTCAAGCATTGACAGGTACCATTCCCTTGCCTTGTCTTTGAGAGGAAAAGGGAACAAGGTATGCCTAATGTAATAATATATAGAAGAAGGCGTTCGATAGGTAGAGTGTGTCTCTAAGAAGGAACCTATTCATGATATGGATTTTCATTTCAAACACATAGAAGGTTGGAAGAAGCCCAAGAAATGCTAGTGGAATAGAGAATTCTTGCCTCATCATTTGATCCACTATAGTTGCAATCAAAGAGGTGTAATTTCCCACCATTAAGTAGTCATGCAAAAATTTGTGAACATGTTGAGGAGGAATTGGAGGGGTTGGTGGCTCCTTATTGTTGTGGGAATTCCTATCCCCCATCTTAGCCTCTTGATAATTGATTATGCCAATTTTGACGTCTTCTTATTCCTATATCAAGATCCGTTGGGGATGAGTTGATAGAAAGAGAACAACATTCAAACATGAACCAAAGGTCACATGCACAAAGAAAACCCAAATAAAAGAAGCTAAGTTAGTGACCAAGTTTGCAAAAATAACAAAAATTGTAATGAATAGAAATGGTGAGGGTAGTAGGAAAAGTCAAAGCTAAATGAACTATTCTAGGATGAATGTCACTCTCCCCTACAATAAAGCTAGAAAGCTTGGTGCCTATGTGGGACTCACACACTTGGGATAAAGAATTTGTAACCCTAATGGACACACTCAAATACCCAAACACTTACCCACAAGAACATGGGTTCGTATCTTAACATAGGAAGGTGGAATGTTAGGGGTCGAATTCAAAGGGGCAGCAAAGCTCAGCTCATTTTAGCTCGATCGGTTCCTAATGCAGATTATACGGTTCAAGGGTTTGATCTTGGTTTTGCTTGATTACACTAAGTTGGGTCGAGCAAACAATTTAGAGGAAGTAAGAGAAAAACCTAAGTTAACCCTAGACACTTTAGTTCTAATTAGCAAAGAATGAAACTAAGCAAGGGAAAAGACAAAATACACTAAACCAATCAAGAACAAGATATAACACTACACTAAACTAACAAAGCAATTCTATTTAGCAATATAGAAGTGGAAACTAGCTACACTAGGCAGGAAAAGGAATCTAGTAATTAGGGCTAAAGAGCCATTAAGGACATAAACCAACATGAGACTGACAAGAACAAGGCAATGGACTAATTACATGTTAAGAGATAAACAAGCTACCACTAGTTTAGAAAGAAGGCAATTAGAATTTTAATTAATAATGGAAAGTGTTGGTTTTTTTAGGAATATACTTATCAATTAAGTTGGGGATGATAACATGCAAACAATACTCATTCATTTAAATTATCAAATTAAACAATTTAGATGCTAGAGAATTTTCCTAAACAACTAATTGGCCATGGTGGTGTAGGGTGTGTATAGGGAAACCAACTCCTAGCACCCACTATCCAACCTTACAGGGCTCACTTGGATTAAGGTTTAGGTGGAATTTAAATAGGATCTAATCAAGTCTAAGGAACTAGTATAGAGGCTCTTGGGGCAATTGTGGGCCAAGGGTAGTAAAGAAGGGTGGAAATGAGGGTTTTACACCTTACATCACCTACCATCTAACATTTAGGAATCTCCAAATCATTGCACTAAATGCTTCTAAACTAGCTACTCAGATCTCTCACTTTGGTATAGGACAATGGATGAATATCTAGGAAGATAGGTGGCTAGATAAGGATCCACTAGTTGGATCTAGGAGAAAATCTCAAAATAGCTACATAAAAGACATTTTCCTAGAAGCATAGGTTATTTCAAGCATAAACCAACAAAAAATCCATGAGAAGTGATATAAAACTAGAACATAATTATTAGCGAATGAAATTATATAGTTTACATGTAACATACTGAATTGTGGACACAATACATTTTGAGTCACAATTCATGATCCTTTTTGGAATCTGAGTCCATTTGTAACTTGGTCTCTCATCTAAAATATCTTTGATTATCTTAATCGATTTTCATGTTCTTGGACATTAATATCTCCTTTTGAATTCCTTGTACTAAATAAGTTTATATTTACAAACCAATCCCTCAAATTATCTTCATTCACCACTTTGACATTATTTAATACTATTATGAAGTTAAATGCTTAAATACATTGATAACACCTTGTATTCTGATAATACACCTACTTTTCCATACAACGAATTTGGAAACAATATGAAATATTAGTTGGACCATAATATATTGACTTTTTATACATGGTGAGCATAACTAAAAAGTTGCCATCTCATGATCATAAGTATAGGAATTAATATTTTTAATATCTTGTTAGTATAAACTAAATTCATGGTCAAAATCCCAAAGCAATTGTGGTCTCGGTTTAAAGTTACGAAATGAGGAAGGAATTAGCAATAGGGGAGTAACTACATTTATATCTTTAAATTCTTATGTTTAGGAAACAAGACCGCACCCCCTATGTAATGCTTTCATTACATGACCCCTCTCTCCGGACGCCTCTCTTCTATGGAACTAAACCCAGAGTCCTAGAAACCCTTTGTAGCTATATAGATTCCTACACGTGCTTCGACCTAGGGCAACAAACTCACAGACATCACGATGAGGCAAGATAAAAGGCTTGTACCTCGCCAGCAACCTCCGCCCATCTCATGACCATAAGAGTAGGAATTACTAGTTTTAATATCTTATTAGTATAAACTAAATTCATGGTCAAAATCCCAAAGCAATTCTAGTCTCGGTTTAGAAGTTATGAAATGAGGAAGGAATTAATTAGCAATAGGGAAGTAATTACTATATTTATATCCTTAAATTCCTATGTTTAGGAAACAAGACCGCACCCCCTATGTCCCCTCTCTCCGGACGCCTCTCTTTCTGTGGAGCTGAATCCAGAACCCTAAAAACCCTTTGTGGCTATATAGATTCCTACATGTGCTTCAACCTAGGACAACACACTCACAAACATCACGATGAGGCGAGCTAAAAGTAAGCAGTGTACCTCGTCAGCAACCTCCGCCCATCTCATAACCATAAGTATAGGAATTAATAATTTTAATATCTTGTTAGTATAAACTAAATTCATGGTCAAAATCCCAAAGCAATTGTGGTCTCGGTTTAGAAGTTTTGAAATGAGGAAGAAATTAACAATAGGGGAATAATTACTACATTTATATCCTTGAATTCCTATGTCTAGGAAATAAGACCGCACCCCCTATGTAATGCTTCGGTTACATGACCCCTCTCTCCAGACGCCTCTCTTGTGTGGAGCTGAACCCATAACCCTAGAAACCCTTTGTGGCTATATAGATTCGTACATGTGCTTCGACTTAGGGCAACAAACTCACAAACATCACGATGAGGCGAGATAAAAGGAAGCGGTGTACCTCGCCAGCAACCTCCGCCTCCCCTAAGTATAATCTCTGCACGTGCGCCCTCCGTTGCCCTTCCCCTCACCAACTCTGCCTGGTCGTCATATGCCTTGACCAACCGATAACCTGTTAACTCTATGGAGCCCCTGCCAGCCCGTAGCGGCGACCTGCAACCCGAGGAATTGAAACCAGCGCAGACCCTTCAAGGGAGATGACAACCTGCGATCATCGACCAACTATAACTCAGCCTCCCTATTTCTGGAACAGACCTGCAACTCACTGCTCGGGGAACCTACAAGCGCCGACACCCTCCTCCTCGCCATAAAACAACCACTGTCCCCCGCTAGATCTTGTAGACCGCCCATGGTTAGATGATGGTCACCAGGCCTCGACAACGCTAATTCGCCTGCACACCACCTACTGAAACCTAGCCTTAAGCTTCACCTGCATAGGCTCGACCAAGAGGACTCCCGTCTACGGACTATAAAATCAAAATGAGGGCTATTATCACACATGAAGGCCTCCTCACTGCTGGACTGTCTTTCGATTTTACAGATCTCAACGTCGCCTCCCTCGTCGACAGTCGGGATCTGCATACCTGATCTATCATGATCGACCTCATCTTCTCCATCTCGCCACCTGTCCAATCAAGCCACTGGCAACCTGCATAACCACCATCGTGGTACCTTCGGCCCTGCTCCGTCTGGTCACACTGCAGTAATGCCTCAATCCACACTTGAACACAACTGCTATCTATGGAGCCACAGATACTCCAACCCAAGCACACCACCGCAGGCGCCAACATCCTACCTCTTCTACTGATCACAGCTGCAGTGATGGGGAATCCAGAACCTGACAAGCAAGTCACCATGAGGCCCCCATACAAATCTGCAAACGAACGTCCAGTGATTAATGGACTGAGATTCATTCATCTCGTTAGTATCGCGAACCTGCAACACCACGTAGTCCTTCCTGCTCCTCGACGACGATCTGAAGCCTAGCTAGTCACAAAACCATCTCCCCTACCATCGAGAGGAACATGACCCTGATTCCTTTGCCTCACCGGTGCAACCTTACTCCAGGAGCATAGTCAATACCTTCACTTCAAGCTCTGTCTATTTGACTGCTGCTACCTACTCAAAGAGATATAAACTGGACCAGAGATGAGCCTTGGATTATCTTCATCCCTAAGGATCCAACTTGGAGAAGATCAATGAACATACTACCAACTGTAAGTCTGTCATATTCCTGTTTAGTTAGTTGATCGGAAAATGCGAACCAGTGGACGAATAACAACAAGAAAACATGTAGGACACTTACTAATTTCAGTAGTCGATCCATTACTAGTGTTTGTGTTACGTCATATACACATACATAAGTGTATTAGTTAAGATGAGTATGTATTCCAGTATTCCAACTATTATTGTATAATTGGTCATAGAAAGATATTAGATAACATTTGATGATAACCTTGATATTCATAATTGAGAATTGTTTGAGAACTCGAACTGTTACAACTAATTTTATCATGATGCTATATACATATTAACATGTTAATATATAAATAAATGAAGAATCTCACACTAGTACATAATTAGGGAATTGTGACACAATCCTAAGTCAGATTCTGGGTTATTTGGACAAACATTGGTGGCGGATTTGAAACCAGTGACATTTTAGGTGTGTCTGAAGGACGGGAGTCAATTTTTGAATATAAAGAGACACACTTGGTAAAAGTTATCTACTACAAATGTCACTTTAGGAAAGCCCCAACTACCACTAACTGCTCCTATAAAACAACACTTTTGTGTGTCAATTAACATAACCACGGTGGCACACCTAATTCACTGATAAAATCTCAAATCTTTCTGAAACCTTCTAAAGATAATTGTATGATAAATTAACTAGATTCCACAACATGTAGCAATGCAACAATGAAATAGACAAAAACTCAAATTTTTATTAGATGAATGTCTCGTTTACATCGGGGAGGACCGGACCTTGCCCCTTGTGAATGATACAAATAAGAAATTACACAAGTGAATTTTTGGATGTTGCACTGACAATTACAGTTAAATGACTTCTGTATATTTTCAGAATGGTATACAACAGAAAAGAGACTTCACTCTCCTGGAAGAATCTCCACGGCCAACGAAGTTTTCAATATATTCACCCTGTCAGAAAGATCTACTAAAATGTGAATACTTCAATGCTTCACTTACTGCCAAAGCCCATATGAATACTAGCAATAGAACACATTAGAAACGTAAAACATGCATTGCATATAAACCAAATACAAAATCATTTTTCATTAGTTTAGAATGTAATTGGGGTCAACAAGATCGTTGGCAGCCAGATTGCTTTTAATTATGACTGAGTATAGAAAAAACAAAATGAAGAATATACCAGATCTCCAAGTAACGGGACAATATAGCTGATCAAGGCTTCAACAACAAAATCAATAATATGCTAAGATGTGGCACTAATAGAAGCAAAATCCAGATCATTGCCTATTTTAATATCATCATTCTTGTATCCAACCAAGTGCACCTACTCACAATGTAGCATCATTTTGAAACCAAATAAGTTCCCTAACAGAGAGAGCTCATAAGAGATATAGAAGGTAAGTCATTGGAACCTGCATGAGTTCATAGAAACATCTGCAGTAAGAATGATCCACATCAAGAGATAATTTGAGCACCCACTAATAAAAATTTTATAGTTTCCCCAAAACTAGAACCTTATCATTGTATCCTTGATATATCTGGGTTAGCGCTGGAGTCATCCACACAAACGTACTAAAAAATCACGTGCACTTCAGGGAACATCATAGAAGATCAACGACTCTGTTTTTCATGCTGCATCATAAGATACAGAGTCAGAATTATGTGATGAGTCAATGTTTTAACTTCACGACTAGCACGCTTTAGCAAAATAATCATACAGCTCAATGTATAAATTAAGGTTTATATCAAATCATGACAAACACCTATCACAAAATCAATTTCGTCCACTAAGATTACAAATTTGATCATTTTTAGGCAGATCATAGGAAGTGCCTAATGCAAGTATATCAAATAAGATCTGGGTTAAACCAACTACAAAAACTGCAATAGATAGAGTTAACCCCTACAACTAGAAATGAGTTGATGAGGACACACAACAATATATATGATAAAGGCTAATAACAATACATGGTATATGTAGAGTTGGTGGTCAGAGAGTGGAAATTGAAAGCATTATAGTAAAAATGGTAACATAACAACTTAAAGTGGGAAAACTGGTAACGTAACAGTGTGTTTGTTTGCCATATTGTGGGATTCTCATGGTAGTTTCTATGAAAAAGTCAAAGAATACACAGACGACCTAGAAGATTTGTTGACAAGTCCACTCTTTATGTGAATGAGCTAGAGGTATGGTTGTTGCTTGAACATGATAGACACTTTACTCTGTCTTATTCTAGTTGTGACAAACTTATAAGAAGTGGTGTGGGATGTAGATATAGTCATCAATGACTTGTTGTGTACTGAGACTCAAGTTGTCTTGGATACTTGTAAGAGAGAATTACTTATCCTGTCATTATATGTTTTGTAAAAGGTATAAAGGTTGCCCTGAAGCCACTGCCACACAATCTCCCCTAAGAATATGATAAGGCGTGTAACATGAATTTGATGGAAAACATTATACACATTGGGGGTCAAAATTTTGCTTCAAATATTTCTAATACGGGAGTATACTTATGCACAAGTATAACTCATCTAACATATTGTCTAAAACATTGTAAGTCATCTATTAATATTGTCTAAAAAGAGCTTCCAGTGCTATTGAGATAGTGATTATGTAAAGTCATGCTTTCTAAATTTGAGATCTAGTTAGATATCTGAGAGATGGGGGTTAGATGCTCCTTCTAGCCATGGTCATTAAGCATCCACATGAATCTTTATTGCAATAAAATTCAAACTCACCTCATATAAGGAAACTTAATAATTATGCCTCATCCTAGTGCATAGTCTCAACCATTGTTTTAAAAAGCGGTTCAACTAGCCTAACCTACCTACAACTTGGTTAGTGGCTTAGGCGTCGGTTAATCGGGTCAGCAACAAGCAGTCACCTAACAAACACCTGATCCACATGTGTGTCATCTTCCTTTTCCTATTTCGATAGCCGCATCAGCCCCTGCTTAATTAAAAAGCGCCTCCTGGGCCCAAAAGAAAGCATGAAATGTTTCATCGATACTATGTTGGACCACTATTATTACATAATTCTATAACTAATGTTTGTAATTCGAGGTAAGCATGTGTTTCTAATTATATATATATATATATATATATATATATATATAGAGAGAGAGAGAGAGAGAGAGAGAGAGAGATAGAGATAGAGAGAGAGAGTCAGACTAGAATACACTCGAGTGTATAGATAGCACGAATACACTCAAGTGTGTTTGCATATCAAGACTAGTTTTTACAAAATGTAAACTATTGATCTTCCCTGTCATACTATATCCAAGGAATGAATTTTCACCGGTACCAGTGATATTTTGACCAAAATACCGATACCGATGCATACTGATTCCGAAACATGCGTGCGTACCGATAGGATCGCAAATACCGATAATACCGACATGTATACCGCCAATACCACCATGTTTCAATGATTTCGGTGCAAAATGCAGTACTAACTTCACTGTACCGACCGAAACTGGCGGTATACCGATGGGTATACCGTTTTTTGTAAGAATGACTATAGTTACTTATTGGGAGGAGAAAAGAAGGTGCATTTGGATGATTTTTGGCGATTGGAGCTAATACCAACCCAAATCAAGGTAATTATAACTAATCTCTTTCATTTCTACCATTAGCAACCTCTCCATCTCTTTTTCCTACTTTTTTCTTCCACTTTCACTTAAAAAAAGTGTTTTTTACCGCCAAAGCCTAGTATTACTCCAATTCTTATATGTTTACACGAACTATACATACATCTATAAGTATATTATATAGATCTACTATATTATCACTAGATCTACCTACTTACAACACTATTATTTACTATTATCATACAATCTACCTAAGCATATTACAATTAGTATTGATATAATTAGTTATTTTCTATCTAAGCAGATTCCTTACCTCCCCCATGATGGACCCCCATCCCCCACACCCAATATGGAATTTTATTACATAAAATGATGCATTTAGATGTAGAGATTACACCTGTAAAATTTCATAAATTAATTCGTTCATTTTGGCGTCGAAACAGCCAGGATTACATCTGTCTGTATTTCCATCGGTATACCGGTAAATACCTATTTCCAAGCTGTCGAAATGGCATCGGTACCAGTCACCTTATTCCTTAACTATAACTAGGATACATACAAATTTTGAGCCCATTCGGATGTGTGTAAGTCACTCATCCAAAGGCAACAAAATCGACACGTGAAACTAATTTGAATTGCATAATTTTTGCGGTCTTTATAACATGACCTATAAATGTCCAAATGTTCTCAAATTTTGCGAATGAGCTATTCACAATATGTTTAAGAAGATCAATGGATTAGATTTTTGAAAAAAATTGCATCATGAAAAACTACTTGAGTGTATTCTGCTCTGAATACACTGCAGTGTATTCTAGCCTAACTCTCTCTCTCTCTCTCTCTCTATATATATATATATATATATATATATATATATATATATATATATATATATATATATATATATATATATATATGGAGGTGATCTATTACAGACTGTGGCCTCCTGCGGACGAGAGCAACAATGGTTTCTCTCAGTTTCCCAAGTGGGCGTGATTTTTTTCTCTCATTTTGTTACTTCAGCATCACGACTCCTATAGTTTCGTAGTACTACTACCTTTTTTCTTCATTTCTACTGCTCATAGTGATCCATGGCTAATCGACAAAGCAATCATGCTACATTAGGATTTATGTTTAATGTATAGGCTCTTTTTTCAGGAAGATTTTCCAAACGTGAAGGGAAGTATGCATCTAAACAAAAGTAAAGCATGAACTTGCATCCTACAAATTCTACAGTTCTGCTTCCACATACCGTTGCACTGTTGCCATACGCAGAAGTTAGTATTAATCTTCTCTGTTCAGTGGAAAGTGAGAATCAAGTTACTCATGCATATAGAATCTAATAGTGAGGTAACTGTCCAAGTTCGAGTTACTCATGCATATAGAATCTAATAGTGAGGTAACTGCCCAAGTTTTTCTTTCAATTTGCATCAGTATCATTTAGAATATAACACCTAGAGTTGCATCGACCTGTCTGTAACCATATTGCTGATGATTCTAGATTCTTGAGCAATCAACAACGTGCAGTTCTCTCGCGCACCACAGTACCATCACCGTCGTCAAGCATGTATGTAGTTGGATATGGTTGCTTTGCTAATAATGGCATTCAAACTCCGTACACCTGACACCATGCTTAAGTACTTCTTAGTGCTTGATAGTCCAATGGTATGACATGGTGTGGAGGTGGGTGGTGTGGAATGGTGGGGGTGGTGGTAGTGGCTGGACGGGTAACTTGGAAGGTGGTGGCTGTTGTCATTTAGGTCGGTTGCTTGTAGAGTGTTTCCTTGTGGGCATCGTCCATCTCAGCCCCATACCCCATCGACCAAAGTCAAACCTGGGTTGCAGTAGGGCAGGGAAGGGCAGTTAAGCTGATGGTTTGGTCGATGTAGGCAAGTTGTCGGGGAGATCGTAAAGATTGACTGCCCACCAATACCACCCTCTTCTTCGCCCCCGTCGAGCCTCCTTGGCACACCGCCAATGCTGTTCGTGGCGTCGATGTACTGCTACCATAGTGGAGGAGGTGCGGCAGATTGTTACTTGCCCCTAGATCGTCTGAGAACAGGAACAATCGAAACTGAAGCAACAACGTCACACTTGCAAAGGTAGAGGTAGAGCTACCCCAAGCGTCGGGGACGAAGCCATTCGATTGTGTGACCTCCTTCCTCCAGCACGTGTTGTGCGTCGTCTGTCTGATTTCACCATCACCAGCATGTCCAGGTTCGATTTTACCGCTGGTAATGTGACTACTACTAGCACCAATCAAGTACCATTGCAGAGACTAAAGATATGGCGACCAACGCAATCAGTAGTCTCCATTAATGCCACAGCAAGACAAGATCCAAGAGGGAAAGTCGATGTCGTTCAAAGAAGGTAAAATTGTAATAGATTAGCCATCAATGATGGAAAATATTTAAACAATAGGAAAATTAGCATAAAACCTCAAAATCTAGGACAATTTCCTATTTTGGAAAGGAAATCTAGAGACAACTAGCAGCAGGAATAGTGATATACTGTCATATTACTCGCTCTTGGGAAACTGGGAGAAACTGGTGTCGCGCTACCACATTCAAATTGAAAAAGAGGAGGGGTAGGACTGAGAAGAATAACAAGAGGGGGAAATGAAAAGTAGATGAAAGAGAAACAAACAAAGAAGAAGGAAAAAGAGGAGGTGAAGGAACATTTTTCAGCTACTACAACTTTGTAGTAGAAATGGTTTTATCCTTATTTGGGTATTTCGGGAAGGCTCGAGTTTATAGACAGGTTCAGGTGTGTCCACATTTGGGTTAGTTCAGGTTTTAATTTGAAGTACAATCTTATATTGGGTTTGTTGGTCTTGATTCGGTTCGCTTCAGGGTTTTTCTGCAAAAAAATACTCAAGGCTAATAAAAGTAAAGGCACATGCTAATGCACAACCTCTTTGCGTGCCTTAATCCTCAGGTGGTCGCCTAGGGGTGTGCCTAGGCCATATGAGTTGCTAAAGTTGATGCTTGTTTGGTTATAGGAAGTGAGTTTTAACCTGAAACCATACAAGTTCAAGGAAAACATAATGTAATTCACATGTACAATTACTGTTAGAACTTTAAAAACAACTTACTGAAATGTACTACAAACAACTATTGAAATCCTACCTTCTAGATTCTTAGTCTGGTACTTGGGTGGTCCTTTGCCTGCAGACCCTATTTTTTCTTGAATCTATTTCTCCTTATCAGATGGTTAGCGGCAATTATAATATAAGTAAAACAAAAACATGAACAACTACTAACAGTTGTGGATCATTTAATCTAATTAAAAATATTTTAAATTTAACGTCAAACATTGTTTGGTAGTGTATATTTGAGATAAGATAGGTTTATTATAATCATGATATGATTGTCATGTTACTGAACGGACTTCAAATTTTATAAATTTCTGCTTTACTGACACTAATGTACCTCATGTGGACCTCTGCTTGTGCATGGAATAATAGTATCAAATGGAGGGTGTCAAATAATAAGAGATGGCTACTTATTCTATTGAATTGAACAAACCTTGCTCCTACATATAGGAGAACATGGAAGTGTACAAAGACAACGTAACCCTAATGAGCCAAGACATACATCGGCTCATATTACAAAGACACTTAATAACATAAATAAACAGACTCTCTAATACTCGCTCTCAAGTTGAAGTTGGGAGATAAACGAACTCTCTAATACTCCCTCTCAAATTGAAGTTGGGGGAATCCCAAATCATCTTACAAAAGAGAGTCAGACTAAAAATAAAGAAGCACAAAAAAAAGATAAACCAAGCCCATATAAGAATTTTCTCCACCTCAATGTTAGAATTAAGCACTCAAATGCTCAGAGACTCCCCCTCAAGTAGATACTTCAAGCAAGCATGTCACAGTTCAGAAGCTTCATGACCATCTGGTGGGTAAATAAGAAGAGACAATAGTGCTTCATGATCTTCATCACACTTGCTAGCATTGTATCCCAAAGAGTGTTGGGTCACAACAACAGTAGTAGTCAACGTACAAATAAAGTACCAATGGGTCAACGCGTGAAACAGAACACGGATGAGTCAGAGAGTGCTGACACACAGAAGAAGAAAGTTGACATGCAAACAAGGCATGAACAGGTAAAAAAAAAAGAGGTCAACATGCGCAAAGTATGGACAACATCATCATGCAAACAAAGAATGGACAAACCAAAGGGTGTTGGTGCACATAAATAAAGTAGACGTAGCTTGATAGAAGACTTCAACACAAACAAGTAGGCAGCAGAAATCAATCTCCAGAATCGAGTCTCTTCAAGAAGCATGTAGTAATGGTAGAAGATATAAACTTCCTCTTCTCTCCTCCTTATCTCTTTCATCTATACATCTTCTCTTCCTCCTATTCTCCCCCTCACACCTAGCATTAAAGGAGTTAGAAAAAAAATGGTTGGAGTAGAAAGTCAGAAAAAGTGGTAGAGGTAAAAAAATTTAGGTAGATATATAGAGGATAATCAATGACTCGAGTCAAGGTGCAAAATGACCTGATTAGGTAAATCCGGGTAGAAAAATAAGCAGATCTTTCTTCAACCTGAAAAAGGGATTTGTTTAGCCCATAGGGTAACATATCCAAGTGTGTGGAGGGAAAAGCCCTCGAAAAAAATATGATAAGGTCAAAATTAGATCTAATTAACAGTATGCATATAGATATATATGGAGGGACAATAAAAAAATTGGGGGACGCAAAAAATTATGCATGGAGAGTTGTTTGGTAGTGGTGAGAAGTGGTGGGTAGTTGTGGGAAGCAATGGAGAGTAGTGGGTGACCACCCACGATAGACAATATCAATAGCAGATGACTGGGAGTAGGAGGGGCAGCAGAAGTGGGGGTTGCAACATGTTGTTGTTGTTGGGCGGCACTAGTAGAGTCGGCAGATGGCGGCATAAGTTGTGTAGGATGACTAGTGAAGGCGGAATTATTAGAAAGGAAGCTGGCATCTTGCAATATTAGTATTGACATGATGGAGGTGTGGTGGAAGATGGCACATGGGAGCGAGGAAGTGTGAAGTGGCTTTAGGCGGCGATCAATGGAGAACAGGTGGGGGCCAGCGGCGGGCTGTGAGTGGACTGGTAGTAGTGACATGGGATAGTTGGGCAGCGAGCAACAACTTGGTGGTGACGGCAGAAGGCATAGAGGCAGCGGCAACAAGAAGAGGGGGGTATTAGCAGTGGTCGGCGACGCGATGGGTAGCAAAGCTGCTTGGCAGAGGCACATGGGTAGGTAGTTATGGCAAGGGGCTATGATGGCAGAAAGAGTGGTGGGGGTCTGGTTGTTGTGGTAGCAACGAGTAGAGTAGGCAGTGATAGGTTCTGTGAAGAAGCATGAAGCGACAACACGGGGAGATGAGGGAAGTAGCAGGATTGACATGGAGATTTTGCCATAGTGGCTAGAGACTCCCAACGGGTAGCCAAGCCAACAAACGATTGTGGCCACCCGTAGGCGGTGATAACTTTCATTCTCTCTCTCATATAGGGCTTTGGTCCCTAGGACTGCTGCTTTGATACTGTGTCAAATAATAAGAGACGCCTACTTGTTTATAAGAGACGTCTACTTGTTTTATTGAATAGAACAAACCATGCTCCTATATATAAGAGAACAGGGAAGTGTACATATACAACCTAACCCCTAATAGGTCAAGATATACTTTGGCCCATATTACAAAGACACTTAATAACATAAATAAATGGACTCTCTAATAGAGGAAAAATACCTGACAGTTAAACAGTAGAAGATATGTCTTAGTCTAGTAATTATCACTTAATTACCATTACAAATATAAAAAACATAGTTTATCAAAGGAGTCAAGTTTGCATACTATATTATATTGTACCAACTCAAAGTAAGTACATCAATATGTGGATTTGTAGTCTACTAACATTTCCATGTATAAAAGGTATGGACTACATACATGATAGTTCTATCTACTCAATTTCCTTGCACAAGTATTAGGCTTACATGGATAACATGAAGGACCGGAGGCTTACAATACACTGACTCAATTGCATTATCTAGCAGATGCAAGCCATACTCTCCACAATGTCCCTAAAAAAGCAGGTTAGTCACATTTGACTGCAAAGAGATACTTCCACCAAGCTATTGTATAAATATGTGGTTGTGAACAATACATTAACAACACTAAGCATACCCACTCTAGCATGTTTTTTCCCTCTCTTATGGATTTCCTATTAAATTAATACTATGCTCAATGGTAGAATTCAGAACAAAAAACATTACATATTCATGGAAATGCTCCCTTCCATAGTATACTCTGGAATGTATATCCACTACAAAACACAAGTGTGAGAACCATGCTATTATTATTTGTTTTAGGGAAATAAATTTAGATTTCATTAGATTGTAACATATTTTTTCCAACTATTCATAAAATTATCTCTTGAAATGGTTGTTTTCATTAATAATTGTAGTACCAAAGTCTGCTCAAGATTCATAAGTTTATCCCAAAGGATTTCCTGCCTTAAGTTCCATATGCACAACCCTTAATCTTGAATTTTGATCAAGCTAAACAAGCCCTCGGGTTACTTCCAAGGTGATTTCCACTATATGATCCAATCTAGGGTACTTTTATATTTACTGGTATGTAATATCAAATATACTTTTGTTATAGAATAGCATATTCAGTGTAGAAGCTGAAAATCATGCATATGATATTAGCATAAACGTGCAATTAAAGACTCACTTCACTTAATGATGTGTTTATTATTAAAAATAAATATAAACCTCACTAACATGATAATGTGTTTGTATAGAATAAATTAATTGATTTAGTGGAGCTCATTTATCAAAAAAGAAGGCATCCAAGATCTCGCTTCTTGTAAACTAAGATCCTTTCCTATCAATCAATACAAAACCCAAGGAGGCAGACATGATGTCCGTGTTGAATATTGGAATAGAATTTGCCTCCATCATGAATTCATGTGGCACTCGATTTTTACATACTTAATGTAAATTAAAAAAATATTTGGAGGTTAAACCCATGTAAGTTGTAGCTCTAAAATGCTTCTAATAACATCATTTTGTTTACACGGACAGAAATTGGTAAGCACATTTCTGTTTGCTAGCCTGACATATATAATTTATCCTCCATGTAAATACAAAACCACGAAGCGACATGCATCTGAGAATAATTATTTGCATGGTAGAGCTACAACTGAATTTCAGATAAAGGTAGTCAAACTGAATTTCAGATAGAAGTAGTCAACCTCAAATGTTTTGTTTTGTTATAATTGTAACTTAAAAATTCATCAAAGACTTCCCTGCATAAATACAAAGTCTCGTTTCCTATAGGTGGCTTCGAATAGAGTGTCCACTATTTGTGCAATCAGAAATTAGAATAGATCTCATTCAAGAGAATTGAGGACCTGGCCAACACAATAGGGAAACAAGAGGAAAAAGTAAAATAGTTAAATAGAGGGGGCACAAAAAGGTGGAGCAACATGCCATGGAAGCAGATTTAATCGATTATCTGTAGGGAAAAAAGGTTATAGTTTTCGATACCTGGCTTGGACAAAGTCAGAGTTACTTCCTGTCACTGTAGCATCTTCTTTCTTTATTTATCCTTCTTAGATCTAGCACACATGCATGTGTCTTTCTCGTATGCATGTTCTTCAACTTGTTCCGTGCATCCAGGTGTTGTTCCTATCGATGTGCCGCCCATTCATCGTGCATTACGGCTATTGGGGTAGGGACTGTTGGAACCACCGGCACGGGTCTTAGCTTCCTCTTGTTCCCACATGCGTCTGCCTGGTGTTGTAGCTGCCAACTTTGGAAGGTGGCGATCTTCTTCTCGGATCCTCCCGTTGTTTCTTCATTTTGATCATCTACTTCTTACCCCGCGCTCCTTGATGAAACTATCCAGGCGAAGATCATCGCTGAGATGAGGAGAGAGTTGCATCTATTGGAAAGGTAGAGAGGAGGTAAGGATAAGGGGAGAGGGAACAATGATATTGGAAGGACTAGGGAACAGAGGAAATTAGCTAAGCAGATAGGAGAAGGGACGGAACTGCCAGAGGTTGCCAAAAATTTTAGGGATTGCAATCTGGATTCTTCAATTTTGGGTAGTAGTGGGGGCGAGAGGTGAAAGGAAAACTAAAGAGATTCGCGAGAAAGGGGTGGTGGTGGGGTACCCTAAAGGAATGGGTTGGCGGGTGGTGGGGGGAGAGAAAATAAATTGTCACACTTCGATATCAGACTTTGTTACGTGTCATGTTATCTGAAAACAGGTGTCAGTATAAACCCCACCTTCTACTAGTGTCAGAAAATCAATAATAGTTATGGAGCATATCCTAAATACCATCTTTACTCCTATTATACATGTTTATCGATCTAGAGTTACCCAGAGAAGTTTTATGGATGGTTTTGAAGAAAAAGGGTGTGCCTATCTAATACATTGACTTGATCAAAGACATGTATGATAGCTCTACTGCAAGTGTCAAGACTCTTCGAGGAGAGACACCAACTTTTCCTATAACAATTGGGGTACACCATGGATTCACACTCAGCCCATATCTATTCGTTCTTGTTATGGATGAGTTGACAAAGAATTAATGTTCAGAATGATATTCCTTAGTGTATGTTATTTGCTGATGATATTATTTTGATTGTCGAAACTAAAGATGGATTGAATGATAAAGTTGAACGTTGGAGAAAGGCATTGGAATCAAATGGATTTATGATTAGCAGGAGAAAAACTGAGTATATGCTTTGCAATTTCAGCCAATCTCGCAGTGTGAATGATGGAGCCAAGTTGGACGGAGTAGATATACCAAAATGTGATAAATTCCGTTACTTGGGTTCTATTATTCAAATAGACGAGGATATCCAAAATGATGTTTGTCACCAGATCACTACAAGATGGTTGAAATGGAGGAGTGCAACTGGAGTATTATGTGATCAGAAGATCCCTCTCAGGTTAAAAAGTAAGTTTTATAGAACAACAATACGACCAGCCATGCTCTATGGGAGTGAATGTTGGGTGGTGAAGAAATAAGGTCTCAACAAGATGAACGTGGCTGAAATGTGTATGATGAGATGGATGTATGGGAAGACAAGAAAAGATCGCTTGAGAAATGACTATATCAGGAATAAAGTGGGGGTGGCGAACATTGATGACAAGTTGCTCGAGGATCGACTTAGATGGTACGAACATGTGCAACACAGACCTACTAGTGCGCCTATACGAAGCAATGCTATTGAGCCAAACATTATAAATAGAAGAAGAGGAAGGCCTAAATTAACATGGGATGAGCTTATAAAGAGATATTTTGAATCTCTACATCTCAATCAAAATATGGCCCATGATAGAGTTGTATGGAAACGAAGGATCCATGTAGCCGACCCCAACATAGTTGGGATTGAGGCTTAGATGATGATGATGATGAAGAATCCTATTATACATGAAAACCCAATATATATATATATATATATATATATATATATATATATATATAATCAATATGGATGAAAGGAGTATGTGTATCTTGATTGACCTAATTTGAATTAATGGGTATATGCTTGAGAGAACATGTTAAATAAATTTGCTTATATAAACATGAATGTGGAGGACTTTGTACATTTCTAAAAAATCTAGTTAACTTTCGTGGTTATTAGACTATACATGTATAAACCTTATTTTTATCCGTTTAGATAGTAGAGACACATTTGTATTTTTGTTTGAGATGTAGAAATGTAATTATATAATGGTGTACCAATATGTGTAGTACCAAGTATCTTTGTATTAATATATGAGTCTATGTATACTTTAAACCCTACTTTTCTCTAATAAGAGTATGTCTTTTTATAATACCTCATATAATTAACATAATTCATCCAAGTGACTCGATGGAATTATGTCACATATAAGATAAAATAATATTCGAGGATTTCACCTAGAGAAAATGTGATAAAATAATTGACTGTGTTATTGATTATAGATAACCTGGCTAGAAATTCTAGAATGAGACTAATGAAAAGTATGAATAACACTCCTAGATGGGCGACCCTAGTATAACAAAATAAAAATGGAATACCAATTTATTCGAAGTCAATAGTAACCGTATTGTTATGAATTGTAGATATCTTTGTTCATCAACTCTTGAAGATGTTTGAATCTTGATCATGAAAACTTTGTATCTATATACTTGGAATTTTTGCATATATTTGTTTCAAACGTAAGAAATTTCTATTTTATTTGGAAAGTTATTTCCCTCATCGATTAAGTACATAATTATATAGGCTGGTTGACTTAAAATTATTGTAAACATTAGTCCTCCTCCTTGAAAACAACCAACAATAAATCTTGGAACATAGTAGCTCATTGTTTAAACGTCAAAAAGCGTAGGCTTGTTTCCATAACTTAGTGGAATAACGCTTCCATGTCTCTACATAAAGAGGACATGTGGTCCCCCAGTATACTAAGAAATGTAGTTGGTGTGTTGTCATTCTCATGAAAAGAACATATAGCTTCCCCAAAAATCATAGACATTGACATGGACTATCTATTGAAAATTTGAATTGCTAGTTTCAAAAATTAAATATTGAATCTCACTAAATTTGAAAGCCCTTTACTTACTTTTGATACTTACTTATGTTGTTCATTCCTTTGCATTTTTTCCATAAAAAATCATTCTAGATAGGTTCATGTTGTGTTGCCTTCCAAACACCAATTTTGTATTGGCTTCGCTGACCCCTATTTTCCTTATTGGGGCCCATGTGTGGTTTTGTTCTCTCTGGGAACTCATAGAAAGGTGAGTAGAGATGACCTAGAAGAAACTGCATGAGATAGCTAATTCTTAGAAGATGAATACTAGATTTACTAAAGTTTTAATATTCAATGCATATGTATGAGAGAAAAAAGACACCATGTACTCTGATATAATTGTATGGATGAAAAGATTTGTTTATATTTTTTGATTTAAATGAAAATTTATGATCATAATGATGAGGTATTTACATTACATATCACCTCCCCCCAACATATTATCAAAGTAACATTTTTTACTCCAAAATAGCCCACCTAGGGGGCTTAGCTACTCATGACAATGGAAAATACAAATATGAAGAAGAAAGAGATAGAGGTACCCATGCATCTCAAAGTGGTGGCTAAAAACCTTGTCTTTTCTAGTTGCAAGTTTGAGCAATTCCCTTGTCCAAGGTGCAATGGTATGGATATGGGTTGGATACACTACTACAAAAAATGGTTTTTACAACAGTTCATTTTTCTATTTTACAATGGGTGTCAACTATTGTATTAGATCGTGTGGTCTTATGGGGGGTTCTTTATACAACAGGTGTTGCGCATGTTCTAATATATGTATTTTATACAACAGTTAATACATGTTGTAGATCATTGAACACACCTGTTGTAATAAGGGTGTTGTATATAACATGTTGAGACAAAAGGAAAATATATCTAGACACAAGGTTTCGAACTTGAGACCACTTGAAAGTAAGGCACATATCAAACTACTGAACCAGTTTCATTTTATGCAACACATATATTCTTTGTTGTACATATACAACAAATGACGTGCAAACCTGATGTGTGATTGTGGTCTATTACAACGGGTAACTATTACAATAGGTGAAAGCATGTTGTGTAATTATAGTATACTACAATGGGTTATAGTATGTTGTGTAATGATGGTTTATTACAATAGGTTAACATATGTGACTATTACAATGGGTAGAGCATGTTGTGTAATATGATCTTTTACAACATGTTAGAGTATGTTGTGTAATGATGGTCTATTACAACGGGTTAACATACATGACTACTGCAACGAGTTAGAACATGTTGTGTAATTATGATCTTTTACAATGGTTTAGAGTATGTTGTGTAATGATGATCTATTATAACAAGTTAGAATACATGACTATTACAACAAGTTAGAGCATGTTGTGTAATTATGGTCTTTTACAATGGGTTTGAGTATGTTGTGATATTACAGTCTATTACAACAATTTAGCACCTGTTGTAGTATCACATATACTACAACGAGTTTGGCCAGTTGTATATAACTTGTGTTGTATAAAATATATACACAAATAGACTTGTTGTAAAAGATATGCTAACTACAACAAAACCAACATAACTATTGTGTTTTTCCCATTGTAGAAAGCATTTTTTGTAGTAGTGATAGAGGCCAAAACCCTAAAACAAGGTTTTGAGGAGGATGGTGATGAAATGGGAGTGGAGTAAGGTATGGAGGTGAAATGAATTATGAAAGGAGACCACCATTGACCTCTTGTTGCCACTAAGGTTTATACATGGGTCTAGGGTTCCTTGGGCTAAATGGGGGCAATAAGGTAAAATGATACAAGGGAAACAGTAGGGTTTGGTAGGTAGAATGAATGTTCTGGGTAGAATGGACATGGTGGGAGTGAGTGAGAATGATGGTGGTGGATGGGAACAACCGTAGTGGAAGAATAGAATGAACAATGGAATTTTGGATTATTGGATCTGATAGCACAGTCATGTTAGTCAACATGTGTCCGGTTGCTAGCATGGGCCTATTGGACTTTGGGCAACATGAACTAGGTGGCTATCATGGGCCTGCTGAACTTTGGGTAGCACATGCATGTTAAACTTTGGGCAGCATGAGAGTGCTGACCGGCATGGTCGTGTTGGTGGACTTGTTTGGATCTGCCTTAAGTCTGTGATTTTTGTAGTGGTAGCACAAGCATTCCATGATACCACAATCATGACGGGGCCTTTCACTTACACTTTGATCTTTAACTTCACAATCCAAATTCTTTGCTCTAATTTGATCCTAGGCCACTAGGGGTATATTGGGGAAGATTTTGGACCCTCTTAGTATCCTCCAAGGTTGGAGGAACTCTTAGATTCTTTACTTGTCTCATGTACATTCAAAACATGGTTAAAGTATCTCAAAAACTTGCAAAGAACCTCATATGTGCATTTGAAAATAAACTATTATTGGGAGAAATAATATGCATCCTAACATGTTTACATGTGATTAAAGAATAGAAAAGACACAAGATGAAGCCCTAAAATAAGACTGAATCAGTACTCTTTACATGATCCACCCTAGTACATGACACAAGCACTTTGCAAGTCTTATAGTGTTTGGATCATTACTTGGAACGTCTATCAGTTCGAGGATTATATGAGGTGCTAAACATCAACCTTTTTCTAAGTTTCTCCTAAACCAACTTGCACAACTTGTCTGTCATGATCAAAGATGATTCACCATGGAACTCTATGCAGTTGTGCATTCTCCTAGATATATAGCGATGCCATGTTAGATACTTATTCAATCATGCTCCTACCAGGAAGTGTGGAAACTTGGCCAAACTTTCCCATACAACCCATGCATCATCATAAACCTTCCTTACCCCAGAAAGACCCATCATGAAGTCCATGGTAACTTGTATAAAAAGCAACCATCTTTTCCATATCCTAGAAAGGCACAACCCTCTCCTATAAATAGGAGGGGGTAAATCAAGGAATAAAATAATAAATCCTAATTGTCCTATTATAATTAATCCCATATTACATGAGACTAAAGTAAAAAGAACCAAAAAAAGAGAATACAATCACTAACGATAAATATATCATAGTACTTCCCCTCCAGATGGACCATAGATAGAAATGATACCTAGATTGTAATACAACTCCTCAACTCTCTTCCTAGAGAGAGGCTTTGTAAATTCTCATGCATAGGGAAAAAAGGTACACTAGATTCATGGTCAGCACAACATCTTAGAGAAAATAACAGTCCACCTCAATATGTTTGGTCCTTCCATGATGACAAGATTAGTAATGATGAAGGTAGAAGTACAATTGTTACTATATATCAGAATAGCATAGTGATAGGAAACCCAAAGTCTAAAAGAACATATTTTATCCATAATATCTCACAAGTAGTATGTTCCATTGCAAGATACTCAGATTCTACACTAGATCTAGCAAAAACATGTTATTTCTTACTTCTTTGAACAACCAAGTTACCTTTTACAAAGGTACAATAACCAAAGGTAGATCTCCTGTCAGATTTTCTCCATACATTATCAGCATCAGAATATCCACTCACATCTAGATCTCCTATCAGATTTGCTCCCTACATAATCAACATTAGAATATCCACTCACATCTAGATGCCCATTTCTTTTATTAAAGAGTCCCTATCCAGGTGAGTTCTTTAAATTCACAATACTTGTAATGTCATTTCCCAGTGGCAGTGGCAATCCATAAATTGGCTAATAACACCAACAACAAAACATATATCTGGCCTAGTAACAACAAGATATAAATATTTCCCAAATAAACATTTATAACTAGATTGTTTTATTAGGGCTGAGTAGATTTTGCCTATAGATCATGTGACACACCGTTCGAACAAAATGTCATTAATTAAGAAGAATAGAGCAATATCATCTTTTAAGGAATTACAGCTACAAATGATAAAGCAATAAATCATCTATTCAGTTTAATAAGGAATATGAAGAACATGTATAATATCTATCCATTTAGGATACAATAAGCATTGTAACATCTACCAATGATTTTCGTATTTCATTCATAAGTAAATACGCTACATGGCTCATTACATTTTTCAATCATACTTATGCCCTGAGGAGATGAAGTATACCGTTCATGCTCCAACCAACCATGATTAGGTAAAGCATCAGTTCCATACATAGGTCAATGGAAGAGCCAGACTCCATCACCTCATCTACCTCAGTCAATACAAGACCACATACATGACATCGAGCGTCATTGCTAAATAGCTTTCCAGGGTATACTGGCAACTTCACTATAGAGTTATAGCCCATAGCATATACTCTCTTCAAGATATGGCCCGTAGCCAATGCCTGATATTATGGAGTTATGGCCCATAGCCATACTCTTATTGGGATATGGTCCAGAACCATTCTTGTGCATAGGATATGGCCCGCAGTCACTTCCTATGAGGCATAAGGATATATTCACCCATTACCCCCACATATTAAAAAATATGCATTCCAGGAGCTCCCATAGGAAAACCTGTTTCCCCATCACCAACTACTGACGATGATGGATCTATGGCCAGGGCTCTACATGATAATATTCCTCTTAATTAGTTAAGTACATTACCACATTCTTTTAGCATCAATCAAGATTTCAAATAGGAATTATTTTAACAAATGTTACAAAGAAACATGTAATGCTTTTATCAAGTGCTTATCAAATCTTTATAGAACATGGGGATCTCAATCCCTAATCTCATTACTAGGAATTCACATCCTTCCACAATGTCATCAAAATGTTTACTGGATCTGGGTAATTCAAACCCTTCGTTCATCACTGAACACTTGTTACCACTCATCAGGTAACTAATACCTTCAGGTCATCTGACCAAGGTAAACATGATACTTGCTACACAAGCATCTCACATGGCTCTCAAGGTCCATTTAATCTCTTGTTACCTCTTACTAGGAAAAAAAGCATATTATGGCTCACAAGACCCATAAAACAATTTCAATAATAAAACATCATAGCTCATACCTGGCAATGCCCAACATCTCATGATACCTGCATGGTTAGTACTCATGATAACAATTATATCAATCACATATCAACACTATGCAATGTAAGGGTAGCATCACTATTCCCTCACTAGGGTTAGGGTTTCTCAATTCATGTCAATTAGGGATACTCA
Source organism: Alisma plantago-aquatica (assembly GCA_963693085.1). Classification (NCBI taxonomy): domain Eukaryota; kingdom Viridiplantae; phylum Streptophyta; class Magnoliopsida; order Alismatales; family Alismataceae; genus Alisma; species Alisma plantago-aquatica. The sequence continues at coordinate 1,042,762,099 of OY856411.1, forward strand.
TCCCATCACCCAAAATTAGGGTTATGGTTTATCATCATATTTCCTAAGATTGGGGTTTCATGTACTGTAATCCAAAATTAGGGTTTCACATACCTTCACCCTATATTAGGGTTAGGGTTTCATATAGCATTACATAGCATCACCCAATATTAGAGTTTAACATCACATAACTGCATTAGGGTTTCACATACCTTCACCCTATATTAGGGTTTCACACATCATTATATTGAATTAAGGTTCCTTATAAATTTTCCCCAAATTAGGGTTTCATGTAACTTTACCTAAAATTAGGGTTTTTCATTATATTACCCAGAATTGGGATTTCTCATATCATCACCCTAGATTAGGGTTACACCATTACCCAAGATTAGGGTTTCACCTAGCATTGCCCTAAATTAGGGTTAGGGCTCATCAACCTTTTCGATTAGGGTTTCATGATCTCTTTATCAAGGATCATACCATAATTACATATTTTATTCATGTTGAATGTGTTGAGGCTTAACCACTACATGATTATTATACATGTATGGATTCCTCTCTCTCTCATCCTCTCTAGGATGTTTGTTACTTCAAACTTGATTAGATTAGGTCAACCCATCATTCAAGTACATACATTTAGGGTTAGCATAGGGTATTGAGATATTGCTTCCATAAGCATCAAAGGTTAACCCCTCTAAGGGTACTAATCACCCAAGTACCTTAAAGGTATAATCATTGTAATTATCTTTGATATATATCATTAAAAATCATGGGGTTAATTTATATTTCATCACATTAGGTCTTCAAATGGTTTTGGTTGCATTGAACCTCCAAACGGTTTTGACCCCTCAACCTCCAAACGGTCTTGAGGTTACTTGGCCTTCAAATGGTCTTGAACCAATCCTCCAAACGGTCTGAAGACCATTAGACCTTAAACGGTATTGGTCCCTAACACCTCAAATGGTCTGAGACCGTTAGACCATCAAACAGTCTTGGTCCCTAACACCTCAAATGGTTTGAGACCGTTAGACCATCAAACGGTCTTGAAGACCGTTAGACCCTCAAACGGTCTTGGTCTCCAAATCCCTAAACAGTTTGAGATTGTTTGAATTAAATATTAATAAACCCCAAACGGTTTGAGACCTTTTAGTCCTCAAATGGTTTGAGACCGAATGGTCCTCAAATGGTTTGAAGACCGTTTGGTCCATTCATAATTAAAAACTATTTGAACCAATTAGGGTTTCTACAATCAATCAATTTAGGGTTTGCAATCAAGGAACCATCAAATGTTGAAACCTTTGGAACTAGATCAATTGTAACCATTGGATCTCCATCCAATCATGACACCACTTGACCTGAAATGGTCTTGAGACCGTTTAGTCTCAATCGGTCTTGAGACCGTTTGAGGTACCGTTTGACCACAAAACGGTCTTGAGACCGTTTGGTCACCAAAAGGTGAAACCGATTGCTCATGATTTTTATTGAAGTGTGTGCTAAGATGACATCATCATATTCAAGCTCCAAATCTTTTAAATCTACTGCCATTTGTATGGTGATTTTGTCAATTATCAAAAAGGAATATCAAGAAGAAAGAAATGATCAACATGAAATGAAGAGTTGATTTCAATAATAATATTTAAGGGTTCAAGTTATATAACACGCCTTCAAAGTTGAATCCAAGATTCAAGCTTCACGTATGTAATGGTGAATGAAGCTTCCTCAACTTCCCAAGGTCCATCCTCAAGTCTTTGAGTGAAAAGAATGGCTAAAGTTGAAGATTGAATGGGGAAAAGAAGAAAATAAGTATTGAATTTCGATTTCCACCATGAAATCAAGGTTGAAAATGATTAAGGAGCTCACCTATAGGTTGGGGTACGTACTCCTATTGCACCTAGGCTCCCTTGTGCTCGGCCAAAGCAAGGAAAGAAAGAAGAGTCGAAAAAGCCTTTCATGTGGGTGAAAGAATGGAGTGTATATAAGGGAAAATCAAGAGAGAGAAAGTGTTATAAAAATCCTTCAATTCCCTAAATTGGTGCCACTTATCCCCCTCACTTCCTTGCATACGAAGCCATCATCCTCCACTTCGAAATTGTCTTCTTTATCCATGAATTAAAAGAAAACAATTAAGCACCTTAATCAATATAATAATAATATCCAAAAATTAGTGGATATTACTTTTTCTTTAACTAATGTGAGTGGGCTCTCCACTCACTTTAGATATTTCGGTGCCATTGCAAGGCACAAGGACGTCCATACTTATATAAATTCAACCATAACATTTTTGGTTGAAGGGCACTTCCATTAATATATTTATTTTTGCATTAAATTGAATTAGGGTTTCAATTATTCTTAAATCTTGATTATTTTAATATCAAGATTCTCTCTCCCCCAAAGAGATTCAAATGAGACACACCTCTGATTTTCTTGTCTCTAATTGATACCAAGAAACATTAGGGACTCTCTAAAAGTGGTATTTTTCATATTGAACCCTAAGTTTTGGGTAAATTGCACATTACACCAAAACTAGGTTTTAACGCACAAACATTGCTTAATAAGCTATTTCTTGGTGCTCAGGCTTGTGGAAGCCATACCTCAGCATCATTCTTATCCTTATGATTCTATAACACTTGAGGAACATTTTATCATGTAACATTTGCAAGTTAACCCCTCAACTTGGATAAGTTGCACTTTAGTCCAAAATAGGCAAAACATTGTTTTCAACATTATTCAAAAAGGACTAAAATTGAAACATAAGTTCCTCTTGAGCCTTAATTACTTTTCAAAAGATAAGAGCAAGTATATGTATAATTATCATTCTTAAACAAAACATCTAGGGTTAAAGCATAAACCAGGTCAGGGATGTTACAGATCATGTACCTGATCCATAGGGGATATTGTAGGCTGGTAACCAAGCATTCATGGTTCAATAAATAAGTCTAGAGCATACTTTCTCTAAGATAATGATACTCTATCCTTATTGTGTGCTACCTCAATGCTAAGAAGATACCATAGGCACAAGGTCTTTGGTTGCAAAATACTTCATAGGATATTTCTTTGTATTAATAATCCATGCATCCTCATTTCTAGATAAGATGATGTCATCCATGTAAACAATGAGAACAATTATACAAGAAGTAATGGTTTTTGATAAAGACAAAATAGTCACATTGAGACTGTGTGAAACCAAATTTGTGTAGTACAAGGGATAACTTATCAAGACATGCTCAGAGACTCTACTTGAGATCATGTATATATTTCTTAATAAGACAAACTTTTCTAAAATACTGCCCCCGAGCAACATAACCTAGAGGTTCTTTCATATGGATAGTCTCATGTAAATCTCCACATAGAGAGTCATTGTTGACATCCAGTTGATGTAAGTGTCATACTTCATTAATAGCAACAGAAACATAATACAGACAGAATTAACATGAGATACAATAGAAAGGGTTTTGAAGTAATCAATCTCAGATTCTTGTGTATATCCCCTAGCAACAAGTCTGGCCTTTAGATGTTCAATTGTCCCATCATGCATGTATTTCATTATAATAAACCATATGCATCCAAAAAAATTACTACCTATAGGGAGATCAACAAGGTCCCATGTTCCACATAATGAAGTGCATCCATCTCCTCATCCACGAATGATTTCCACCTATAATTTGTAAAGTTAGAAGTGGCACATGTTTATAAGTTTAGAAAAAAAATGTATCTTCAAAAAGGTGATATTCGCACTGACATACAAATCATGTACAACGCAATCAAAACACTTATATCTTTTTGTGCATGAGAGAAACCAAGAAAACAACATTGAAAATCATGAGGTGAGAGTTTATCACTCCCAGGTTGGTGATTCTGAACAAAACATAGGCAGCCAAAAACATTCGGTAATAAAGCAAGTATTGGTTCATGGAGATAGAGAAATTGATAAGGAATCTTATTTTGGAAAACATAAGAAGGCATCCAATTGATGAGCTAATTTTCTAAAATGATAGCATCTTTAGAATAAAATTGAGGGACTTTCATATCAATTAGGAGAGTATGAGCTACATCAAGGAGATGCATACATTCCCTTTCATGAATTCCATTTTGTTGTGGGGTATAGGAGAAGAAGTTTGATGAATATTTCCATTGGTGATACATATATTTTAAAATCCATGTTGCACATATTCAGTAGCATTATTAGTACAAATAAATTTAATAGTATAAGAAAATTAGGCCTATATTTCATTATTGATCTGAAGAAAATACCTAAAATTGCATAATGATCATTTAAGAGATATATCTAAGTAGCATGATACCAATCATCAATAGAAGTTATAGAATAGTGCACACTAATATGATTACCAATACAACATGATCCCCAAATATCAGAGTGAACTAAATAAAGAAACTTGGACTCATATTGTTATAGAGGGGAGGAAACGATATTACATAGCATTTTCCAAGATGCAAAGATAGACATAAATCTTTTTTTCGAAAGGAAGAGTTGGAGATATAGACATAAATTTAGAAGCAAAAGGGTGACCGAGCCTTAGTGTGCCATTGATGAAGATATCTAGACCAGGCCATAAGAACACTAGTAGGAGGGTTTGATAAGATGTGGAGTTAGTGCAAACCATCTCTGTTACGACCCCACCTCCCGATAACCCCCAATTAAGGGAGACTGAGAGGTCGAAGCCGCACCCATAACTTTCGAATCAAAGGTTCGGTAATTAACCAAGAATAATTATCAAATTTTAGCATACTATACTGAAAAATTATAAGAAAAAAAATAAACTTTTGCATACCTTTTTAAAAACTTGGATCTCTAAACTTCTATCCACTTATGGATTCTATTCTAACTAATCCTCCATATATTTTACTTCATGTATTTCACAATATGACGATTTATAGTTTGTCCTTTTGGCTTGTACCTAAAACGTCGACAAACAAAATGTCAGTCAGCCGAAGCTGGTATGTGGGGGAAACAATAATTATGTAAATATGTTAACAATGTAATCATTCAATTAATCATTTAAAAACCAAGATTACATTTTAGATATAACTCCATGATCCAAGAGTACCCTATCCTCTATGTTGTCCCCATTAAACCCCTAATGATCCACCTATAGGTGAACCAATTTCTAGGGTTGAGTCACATGGCACTACTCGTAAGTAGCCCACTCCTTAACTCATGGCAGGCTAATGAATCTCATGGCACTACACGTAGGTAGCCCAGTTTCTAACTCTCGGTAACCTAGACCTTGCTCTAGGATTACCCCTTTTTTTCTTAGCCTTTTCAAAGCAATAGAGGTGGTCCCGGATCTAACCAGTTATATATGCACATTTATAGTGATAATCATAGTCACTTTATAGTTGCATGAAATAAATAGACATCCAACAGTTATTTTCAAGCAATCGATAAAACTTTGGGAATCGTCGTGAAACTAAATTGATTATTCATAAGCGTAACCACATACCTGATTTGATGAGTCATGCAGAATATTCAACATATACTTCACGTATATACAATCAAGCCAATCAACAGATCCAAGCAAGTAATTCAATCATCACATAATTCCTAAAAAGAATATGTACTCTATTTATTTCACACTTTATCAAGAATCTACTTTATTGTCTTGGATTCACTTTCTAGGATTTCTAATCCACCTTAAGGTTTCATTAATATTCATTAGGGTTTCTAAGATTAATTTCTCAAACTTTATCCCTTTTAGGTCAACAAATCCTAAAATACTCTTTTCCATTTATATGAACCTTAATTGCTCAAATATCCATTTTAATAGTCCTTTATACCCAATTTGACTTAGGATCATCATATCCCCATTTATTCATGGATTTGAACAATTAAACCAATTAAAAGACATATTCTCCTAAATTAGGGTTTTCAAACTCATTAATGCATAATCATGCATGAAACCCTAAATTAAGCCAATTATATTAAAAGATCATCTTTTTAGATCCTATTTTCACTTTTATTAACAATAGGTTAATATCAGCTTGAATTATCCAAATAACATCATTAAGTCCATCTATCATTAAATCTAAGGGTTTTTTTCCTTAGTTAAATCATTAAAGATGATAACTTTATGTCCTTTTCAAATTTTCAAGCATATTTATGCACTTAAACTCTAAATTAGAATAATCATGTGCAAAGTTCTTCCTTTTTTAACATAATGTACCTTTTTACATTTAACAGGTTAACATCAACTCTAATGATCCATTAAACCCTATTAAACACATTAATCATATCAAAATAGGGTTTCTTAATCTTTAATTTATTAAAGATGATGATTTACACAACTTTTAGCATAGAAAGAGGAATTAGCTTATAAACATATTTTTATTGAATTCCTCGTGTTTTTCTGAGCAAGATTCATGTATTATATGTCCCCAACCGAGCTACCATTAAAAAGTTATGAATTTAATGAAATTCACTTACTCTGGACCAATCGGAGAGCACCACATCGCCTCGTCATGCAAAGCATCTATGCGGCTTGGTTAAAACATTTTGAATTGACGTAATTTCCCTTTCGTGGCTCTTTGGCTTTGCTATGCCGGGGGGGGAGACCGTCCAACTGGGCTCCTCTTCATCTTCCTCGCGACAGCAGCCGACTGCCACCCTAACAGCCGAGGGGGGGGCTCCCCCTCCTCCTTCCCGACTCATCGGCCCTCAGGGACATGCCCCCTTGGTGCGGCGACCCTTTCCGCGCCTGCAGAAGCTTTAGGGTGCGGTCGAGGTGGCCTCTCCCACGCGGGAGAGGTGCACGACTGCTGTTGCAACTGCAGCAGGTCCGCATCAACTGCACGAAGCAGGGGCCAAAGGGGAAGTGGCCGATCGATCTGGGTGATGGTGGAAGCTTCCCTCCTCCAACAAGACAACAACGAAGCCCTGTGTTGCCCTAGAACAAGGATATACCCTCTTGGTTAGGGTTTCGACAAAAAGAAGAAGAAGAAGAGGTATCATTGCATGGAATCCCTCTAGATCTCGAAGCAGGGGTTCCACCCTTCTTATAGGGGTGTATATGAAGCCCTAAGGCGTGCCTCATGAGGACTCAAGTCCCAACTCGAAAGGAAACACACTTTCCTCGGTTGTGAAGCAACCATCTCTCTCTCTCTCTCTTCATCACTTTGTTATTCCTTTTTATTTAATTATTAGGATTAAGAAAATTACCTCCTTTATCTCCCTGGTACTTGCCTTTAAGGTATTGGCACAAAATTAAGTTTTCCTTTTGAGTAGAAAATACTTTTCTTTTCCATTGCCACCAACAATTAGTAATAATATATTATATTACTCTCTTATTTTTCTTTATTGGTATTTTCTCTTTCCCCTTTCTTTATTGGGGCTCCTTGGTCCCCAAGAAACTCCCAAATTTCGAAATTCCTTTATAAGGGTACTTATTATCCTTCTAGATGCATCTATATGCATTATTCTTCATTATTTCCCATTATCTTGTATATTTCTTATTAAAATATCTCTTTTTGAATATTTCTCTTTATTTCTCTTTTATTTTCCTCAATGGTATTCCTTTTATCTTTATGAATCCTTGGAATACGAAATTCCACCAAGAATAACTCAATTACACCTCTTTTAATTGGTTTTCCACATTTTACCATTGTTTTCAATTTCTTTCTTAATAAAGAAATACTTTATTAATCTTTTCTTTTATTATTGATTTTCTTTGCAACTTTGGATTACTTGGAACCCAAGAGGCACGAAATCCTTTTTGGATTTGCTTTCTAGAGGTTTCCACATCTTCTTTCATCAAATATTCAATTATTCATTCACTAATTGAATTTTCTTGTTATTTGGGCCTAATAGCCAATAAAGCCCACAATACAATCATCAAGGATATTGTAAATAAAATCCATTTATTCCAAAAAAATTATATCATTATTTGTTCAAATATTTTTAATATGAGAAATTACATTTCTCACCAACTGAACCCAAAAAATTGGGGTTATAACAATCTCCACCTTATATCCCCCACAATCACCTTCTTCATTGAGAGATCCTATATGGATATAGTGTAAGGAAAGAATGTTACACTATAGTTTAAAGTTTTGATAACTACATTACATCAAGTTTAACAAAAATCTAGGCACAAACAAAATAGATTTAAGAAGATTTCTATTCACATCTCTTCTCATGATAACTAGAGGTATGGATCCACCTACTAGACACATAGGAGGATGACAAGTAGATTTTTCCAGGTAACTAAATAGTTTCTTATTACTAGTCATATGGGTTGTAGCACCTGAATCAATAACCGAATCATTTTTTGATGAAGAGGAAGAAGCTTGAAGATATGAGGGGCACCTGAGTTGAATAATAGTTACTTGAGTTATAGTAGCAATAGAAGCATCCTTTCCATAGAGGATCACGTTCTCTCCTCCCAGTCAGGGAAATTCCTCAGATGGTGCCAAAATTTATTCGACATAGAACAATACACTGAACTACTTCAACAAAAACATGTTTTCACATCAAATATCTGGCATATGATGTTTTTACAAGAATATCTACAACTACTTTACGGGCTCCATAACAAGAAATACTATATTTTGCTAAAGAAAGTACTTTGTATAAATTGTTTTGATTAAGTAATAAATCATTTGTCCTTGTGGATCTAACATCCCTTACCTCCCCTCATACCTATTGAGTGGTATACTTGCAATGTATTCCCTCTAGTTCTAGAAAAAAATATTATATGGAATGGAGAACTAGTCATCCAAATAGTCATCCAAATTCATTTATCGTTGTAAATATTCACTTGTAGCATACCATATCTCAATGGATTGACGCAATTTTTCTACGGTGATTCCCTTAGATGTTTTTTGACAATCATGTCTTTGTTGTTTATAATCTTGAACTAGCCATCCCTTAGAAGATCTCGTTAAAAGGTTATTAATTTCTAAGGAAATTTGTAGTAGTGGCTTGCTAGAAACCCGAAGGCTTTACTTGATCCAATATGTGTGATGTATATGTCATTTCAAACTATCCCCCTATTGGAAGTTATATAACGGTAGTTCCATCTATCATTTTCTAGTGAAAGGCATAACCTCTCGTTCAACCACAATATATGTACATGCCTATCACGTTGAGTGGAATTCGATATTGGGTTTGAGTCAGTGATATGAAAACTTCCTTTTCTCAATCTTGATTCATGTAGAAAGGCTGGGAAATATGGTCCTAATTGAACTGAACTGTAAAGGCTTGAATTCACACTGGTGTTATATAATTACTTAGCTTAGACACCATATGACTGGTACCATATGAGCAGGCCTAAGAAAACTCTTGAATCACTTCTTCAATTTATCCATCAAGAAAAATATGACCAACACCATATATATATATTTTTCCTCTGTGACCTCCTCTCTCCACAAAATCACACCACCACACACGGGAAACTAGACAGACATAGGGAGTTGAAGCTTGTTTAATGGTCAACCTAAGAAACATTGAGACCTCATACTACTTTGGAAACAGTAAATGCATCTCTCATTGTCTCCATTCCTTTGGTCATGAGGAATTCGATCATAAATGTTCATTTAGAGTCCCATGTTTGGTGGCCACATTGCATGAACTAGTGCAGATTGTGGCTTGATTCCCAATGCTGATGTTGTTCTGTGGGCCCATCTATTTTTGATGAAAAATTCGAAGGAAACCTACACAACTCACCCGTTCACCACCCATATTTTGGAAATGGGTATTGTACACTTGTCCATTACGTAATTAAAGAGAGAAGTACAAGAAAGAAAACAGAGAAACATGTTTCTCTCATAACCCATATGGTGGTGTATGGTACCCATTGTTTTAGGGTATTGTACCTTTTATAATTTCATCTTCTATTTTTTGTATTTTCCCCTTATTATCTTTTTTTACCAAGTATGTTCAACATTGTTCCTATTAGAAAGTATTTTTGTGATGAACCTGTTGCTTTTAATATTGATAATTTTTTTATCAAGCATCAAAACTTATAAACAATTTTTTTTCCTCTCTCTTCTATTTTTGTCTTTCAACTTTTTCAATCTCATCAATGATTTATCTCTTCTCAAAAATAGGTATGTGATCAACAGTGGAAAAGGGTATACATATCCTAACTCTTTCCTTTCGTCCATTATGGGTCTCATGATAATATCTACTAGCCCAATTGATCATTCAATGCATATAGAGGAGTCAGAGAGCAAAGAAATGCCACATGGAAACTTTTTTTTCCAGACGATGCTCATGCAGAGAAGCCATTAGTGAAATATGGTACCTTCTTGGGTGTCATATAAACATAGAATGAATTCCTTACACCTCCCCTCCACTAAATAACAATGTATTATTGAGAACCGTCATGACTCAGTAGATGCAACATTTGAACATCCTTAGTGGATGGGATATACGTACTAGTTACATTAATGTGTTTACCACTTTTGAAATTGCACAAAACCCTATTTGTAAATTCTAAGATACACATGAGAAACTCCCTACTGAGAATATCATGACTATGAGATTACACCAACCCCTCCTATAAAATCTAACATCTTTGACCTCACTGAATCAACCTCTTGACATCCCTTTCTACCCAGAATTCAAGAACATCTATTTGGCCACACGATTGGAATCTGACCCACACATTTGCTCACTCTCCTAGCCATCTGATCTCTACGAGGTCACTTGGTATTTTTCCACCCCTTCAACTGCAACTGTCATGTCATAGCATCACTTTGATTGCCAGAAAAGTTACACTCAGTATGATTATTGATGCTTGATTAGATGGAAGAATGATCATCCACATGTATGTTTTTGATTTTTAAAAGATGATGCTCCCATCATTTGCAGCCTCCACTATCATTCTCTCATTTCATTTTAAACAATGGCAAATCTAATGAGAACCATCACCCGCACCAACAATAATATCCACCACAACCATGATCGAAGAAAAGAGCAAGCATTTGATATTTCTTTCAAGTAATAACGAGCAGTTGAGTAAGAGGTATAAGGAATTCTCCAATCCTCCTCCTGAGTTAAAAAATAATGAGAGTTTTCAATTGTTGTGTCCACCAGTGACATTGAGAAGCATCTTAAGTTGATGCTTCAACCTATTCCTAAGGTCAGTGACATATGAAAGATCTCCTTCGTAGTCTTCAATAATGAAGAGGGAAGCAACGTATGCATAAACATCTAAAATTGATGCACCAACCTCAGCGAGGACAACAACACTGCCCCCTATGCGAAAGATCCCCTTCATAGTCTCTAACAATGAGGAAGAGGAGCTTAGTAAGATATAGAGCCATAAAAATCAACATGGAAGAGTACTAATTGAACCCCTTCATTGAAAATCCAAGGGTTCAAACTTGAACAGACGTATGGAAGGTTGTTCATGTGTTCCTCATCGCCCGTACAACGCTCTTACCTCTTATGTGTGTTATCAGACCCATGTATATTGAGATGTTGAACAAGATACGATATAATAACATGATAGATTTTGGGTCATGCAATTTGATCTTATCTTTGCTCCAACCAAATGAATTTGTATACATATTGCTTTCATTTTGTAGTGATTACATACTCTATAAGGTGGAGGATGGTATTACAACCTCATAGTAGAATATATTCATTCTTGTATGGATGGGTGCTATATCACTGATGACATCATCAGCGCACATATCCATGCCATAAATAGAATGAATCTCATGTGGATGGACTGAAGGGTGAAGAGATTGCATCTTCTTATGTTTATGTGTGGACATTCCATTTCAATGATCATTGTGTGTCAGTTTTCATACAGGTCGGTGTCATTATTGGTACAATGTTGTTCATTTATTGATGTTCATAGTGTTCCTATTTTCATGTCACACCATTGACATGTGAGTTTTAATGTGACAATAAATATGTGTCAATATTTCAAAGGGGTGTACAGATATTGGGGAGGTGGCGTGCCAACATTCGTTATGGGTGTGCCAGTATTTGATAGGGGACGTTCCCATATTTGTGTGGGGGTGCAACCTAGAATCCCATGATTTGAGGACTTAGATAATATGATCTTAAAAGGAATGATTAGACTAACGATATCACCAAGATGTGCCTCCTTTTTAGGGAGTCCATTACTAAGAAATCTAAGGTTAACCGTGATTGGTCTAGAGTAGTACTAGGATGAGTGATCTATTGGAAAGTTGTTCCATGTCTATGCATGAGTGAGTACAAAGCACACACCTGAGGCAGTGGTGGTCTATAAGGGTGGGACCCACATGGACACAAGGCATTGCAGTCTTCAGCCTGCACTCTAGGCATGAGAAAAGGTCTATCTACAAAGGCGAGATGGAGCCATCCTTGCACTGGTAGCCGTGAATGGAAGTTGGGTATGCATGGGCCATTTCAGATTTGTACTAAAATGCAAAAGTGGTAGTGAGACCATATAAATGAGTCTTGATGAGGACATCAACAGTATAAATGAGGGAGAATCTAACATCCCAAGATTTGATGCCTTAGATAAAATGATCTTAAAAGAAATGATTGGACAACTTTTATCACCAAGGTGCACCTCCTTTATAGGGAACATGTCACTAAGAACTATTTTGTCAACATACTTAGCTCAAAGTAGTACTAGTCTTTTGGGAAGCTTATGCAAGAGTGAGGACAAAGCATGTACCTGAGGCTGGAAATGGCATGTGGGACCATTCATCATTCCTAAAACTCTTGTAGTGCCTCAAGATGTGGGTTGAGGTGTTACAACTAGTATTTTTCTATCGGGTTCCATTATTCAAGAGGGGGCATTATTCGTGATGGGAGTATGAAAATGCTTGAGAGGTGACATGCCCGTATTTGTGAGGAGGTGTGCCACTACTTTCAGAGGGATGTGTGCCACTACTTGTGACTAGGGTGTTCCAGTACTTATGTGGGGGTGCTAGTATCTAAGACTAGGGCGTGCTTGTATGAGAGATCGAATGTTCCAATATTAGTATCTACTATACAACCCAATGTGCAAGAAAAATAGAAATCAACTCTATACAACCCAATGTGCAAGGAGTTGGCGAGGTCATTGAAGTCCTTTCTCACTAATACTAGGGGGTTGATTGGAACACATGGAAATGGAATATTACATTTGTTCCTATATAGAGGGACATATATAGATGTGTGGTGTTTACGAGGCTATTGAAAAAACATTGGGAAGGAAAAATTGAGCAGAGTTGAATGGAATACATTCATTCAATAGAGTAATCCACAATATGTTTGTAAAATGCATACAAAGATGGCTACATAGATATTTTGTAGGTAGAATTTTTTTCTTCAATTTAATTCTTGATTGTACATTGAAATCCTGAGAAAAGGGGATATTAGTATCATATATTATCGATATAATGTCATATTTTTGTTTTTTTCTCTTCAATGTAACTCATATGATATTATGTGGCTGTTGTTCCAATGTTCATTTTATACATGCCTTGTTAAACGTGTATATGTGACACATTTTGTATGTTTTAGTGTTGTTGGTGATGTAAAACCATCACATCCTAATTTTTAGAACCTATGAAGTACATGATTAGTTTGTTGGTGAAATCAATTTATTATAAATTTATGGTTACAATAATGTTTCATAAAATTTTCATGATTTTTGGATATAAGGGAAAAGCATGTAGAAAGGAGATTTTGTGCAATATGGTTAGTTTTTGTAATACCCTCAAAGTTTGGCAAATTCAAATTTAATTCACTGATATGAGGTGAAATCTAAAACAAAATAATGAAGAAAAATGATGAGTCTAATTATTAGGTTTGAAGCTCTAGACATATTTTGTGTCTTCATATTAATTAAGTAAAGTAGTAATGATCAAATGCATGAGGAAGCATCAATTGAAAAATTACATTTCTTTAATTTTGATTTTTTTTGTAACTGATACTATGATTAAACTTATGGACCGTTTAGAAGACCAAGGAATGGGTCATGTTCCCTAGAACCCATTTCTGGCCCATTTTGGGTCAACCACAATTTACACATGGGTCCTTGGAGTGCAAAATTGGAACAGAGTATTTTGAGCTCATAATAAATGTTGAAATATTGTTAGTTGACTAATAATTAGAATATAATATTAGAGGAAAAGTTTCAGTTTATTTTGATTTATCTACTGGTCTAGGTTATTAATTGGCAATTGTCTAGTAGTTTATTAAAATACAAGTTTAGAGTAATTATCAGATTAGTTTTGACTTAATCTCTTTCTCAAAGAAAGATAATGTAAAGATAATACAAACTCCAAAATTTGGGATTAATGAGGTTAGTATGTGGCCTAAATAAATATTTCTTAAATTAGACTTTTATCAAAAAAAAAGGCTAGGGTGTCTTCCAGTTCATCATGGACTTGGGAGGATCTCCCCTAGTGTGGAGAGACCCTCTCCTCATTTTTGAGAAATTCAAGGCTATAAAATGCCTCAGATCTATATGAGTTAGGGTTCCCATGCCCGTATCTGGTGCAAAGGAGAGAGGGGGAAGTGAAGATGAGAATGAAAGGAGGTATGAAGGCACAAATGGCAACCACTTTGGGGTTTCTCAACCCTAATGACATGAGGCACAAATGAGATGTCACACATGTTGAGAAGGCCAGACCAAACATGGGTTGGGGCTTTGATCATGGTCCAAGTGTCCAGCAGCGGGAGCGTTGCTTGCTGAAAGTTCATCTCAAAGTGGATGGGAAGCATAGTCGCACATACAGAGCAAGCAATAGCCACTATAGGCTAACAAGCAAGGAAGGAGGTGGATCCCTGCATGGTCCTATGACAAAAAGAGGAACAAAAAAGGATATATGTCATTGATCATAACCCTTGGATCTCAAATCAACGGCTCGGATGGATCCAAATTAAGGTAATTTCAAAAATTCATATCTTGAGATAAAAAACTCCATCTTTAGAAAGTAAGGTTTATATCAAAAGATTATGATGTCTACTCATCATGATCATCTAAGTCTCAGTCCCGACTATGTTGGGGTCGGCTACATGGATCCTTCATTTCCATTCAGCTCTATCATGGGTCATATTCTACTCGAGATATAGAGCTTCAACATCTCTCTTTGTAAGCTCTTCCCATGCTAATTTAGGCCTTCCTCTTCTTCTATTAATTGTGTTTTCCTGAATAGCGTTTCTTCGTATAGGCGCACATCCGTACCAATTGAGTCTTCCCTCCTGCAACTTGTCCTCAATGCTCGCCACCATGACTTTATTCTTAATATGGGTCATTTCTCAAGAAATTTTTTCTAGTCTTCCCACACATCCATCTTATCATACACATTTCAGCCATGTTCATTATGTGGCCCATCAACTTGATACCTCTATAATTTGTGAAAATTTGAACATCACCTTTGATCTTAAAGATGGGGATAATTGTACTATTACTCCACTCATCTGGCATCTTCTTGGTCTTCATGATCTTGTCAAAGAAATTTGTTTACCACATAACTCCTTCATACCCCTTACTCTTCCATACATCAATGAGAATACCGTTTGGTCCACATGTTTTTCTCATTTTCATCTTTTTCAAACCATTCTTAACCTTAAACAGTGAAACTCGTCGTGTGTAAATGATAACTCTTATATTCATGTCACATGAGGGTCTGACATTATTTACAATATCTCCATTGAAAATCTTATGGAAGTAATTTTTCGATTGGTTCTTGATATAATCATCCTTCACGAACAATCTACTATCTTCATTCTTGATACATTTTACTTGAGTTATATATCTTCCATTCCATTCTCTTATACAAGCCATTTTATGTATATCTTCTCCTTTTCTTATGTCCAAATTCTTATAAATATCATCAAAGTATCCAGACCTCGCCTCCTGAACAACCTTTTTTTTCTTATTTCTTTGCTTGCTTGTATCTATGGAATTTTGTGTCATCTCAAGATTTAGGCATGCTCCTATAGATCTCCCTATGCATATATTGATGTGTTTAACATGATTTCAAATCCTGATCATACTGAATTGAAGTTTTACTAAGGTTTGATGTAAACCCTAAATAGAGCATTTTGGGTATCTCACCCATTATTTAACTATGAAACAATATGAGAATTTTACCCAAATCTCAACATACAATATTCTTACTATTGTAGAAGTTTTGATACGATTTCATGCCTTCTTAAATTACTAATTGATTTTTAGACCTTACAAGATAATATATGATGTGTTTTATGGATATTGGTGAGATGTTACATTGCTGTGCTTAATCTTTATGAAATAGATTTTTTAAGATTTTATACTAATTTCAAATGATCACAATAACCAAAGACATATATTTACATTTGAAAGTTTTTCGTTGGTCATGGATCAATATGTTCAAATATTCATACAATGTGTGATTATTATGACTTATTTGAGTATGAAATTTATAATGATTATATAATGTGAGTTTGGATATATGTTCAATGCTAATAATTTTATTATGAGTTTAGATGAGATTTGTGTTTGGTCTAAACAAGAATCCTAATTTAGTTTAGGAGGTCATAGTGATGGGGGTTTGAGATGTATAAAATCTTATATTTTTTCTATTTGATCATGGATAAACTACTTGGTCATTGGCCATTGCCATCATCCCAATTTTAACACCCACATTGCCCTTAAGACATCCAGCCTACATATCTACAACAAAATTAAGATGCATCTTGTAGTCACATTCCATGAGATTATATCCCACTTAGATGAGTATATTAAGATTATATAAATACAAGAGATAGTAAATCATAGGTCTCCATTTGAGTAAAATGAATATATTGTATGTGTATTCTATCATATAAGGTTGTCATCAGTTATTAAAAGCCCACGTCTAATTATGGATTTCCATCAAATCACTTCATACCTACTTTAGAATTTGGTTCTACCATGAGTTACTATGAACGTTCATAATTAATTCTAGATTTAATCTTTAATCTAAGTAAAATATAAGCAATTCTAGGAGATAAAATAACACCTGGTTTTATGTATCAAAGTACCCATACATGGTACAAATCACTATTTTTGGACATAACAAATCCATGCATTTGCAAAATGTCAAAGTTTACCTGTACACCTATATCTATACTATAGTCATGAAACACCATATAAAATTTCACAGACAAATACCAAAGTATGAGGGAGATATTACAAAAACAAGATTATTCTTAACAAAGTCATTTTTAGGTATAAAGAGCTACCTTTAGGTTTGGGATCTAAGTTCTACCAACTTTTATCATCATTATAATTACATAAACATGTTATTTCAATTGGAATTTTGCATTCAACAAAATAAATAATATAGGTTCGAATTTTACTCTACATGGTATTAATTAGACAACAAAAGAGATTTTTCAGGCAAAAGAGCATTTTTTAGATCTTCAATCCTTATACTCACTAGAATTTCTCCATGGATACTCACTAGAATATAGGCGAAGCAAAAGCAATTCATTTTCAGTTCCTTTTATCCCAAAACAATACATAAAAATTAAACATTTAGATATATCTAGAAAGAAGCAAGCTAAGTCCTAATATATAGTAGTCAACATACATTTAAGAAATGACAAGCTCAAAGAAACAAAGTGCAAATCATAAAAAATTAAGCTTTACACTTAATTAATTGATTACAAATATTAATAAAGAATTAAATTATAACTAGAAAGCAATATTAGGGCTAGATATGGTTTAATCTAGGTCAAGAGTGTTACACTTTTTAAGATGTCACCTATCATAGTACTACTCTTGTCCTATCATGCTTAACTACAAAATACTTATTGATGGGAAATCTAAAAGGAAGTGCACCTTATTCATATGGGTAGTCCAACCATTACTTCTACGATCATTTTAACTTATATATGACTCAAATCATGGGATGTTATATTCTTCCCCACTAAGACTCGTGGTATCCTCCTCAAAGATCAACTACATGGCATTACAATCCTCTTCCCCATTCAACGTAGTCCCATAATAGCCCATGCACACCTAGATCCCACTCATGGATACTAGTGCAAGGGTGGCTCTATTTGTCATTTGCAAATAGCCCTTTCCTCATACCTGAACCTACAAAACTCAAGGTTGTAGTGATGAATGTCCATGTGGGCAAAACCTACCGGTAGGGAACTAATTCTCATACCATATGTATTGTTTGGATCATATCCCCATGCTTTAGTAGAGTTGTAGGAATGATGATTGGCTCCACAGTCCAACAGTAACCTTAGATGCATGCTTTGTCCTAATTCTCACACATCTTGGGCTCACTGGTCTATATGTTACTCTGAAGGTAAACATGCTCCTACCACAGTAGTACTAGGATGGGTAACCCTTCAAGAAGATGAATATAGGTTGAGTGTCAGTTAGGATACAACATATTGTTGAAGCTAGTGTGAGTCTGTGGGGTTGTGATCTTTCCCAAAACTCTCTTAGAGCTTGAGTATGTAGGCTTAAGTGTTACATAAAATCTCTCAATATTAAAGACCGCTATATCATTTAGTAGAGTGATAAATTCTCAAAATAGACACATCAGTCTGTGAATTAGAATATGATACATACAAATAACTTACATAAATGATAATTTAAATGTAATTTTTGAAGTAATAAAATCATGTGAAAAAATACATATGTTTATTCACTAAGCATGAGCAAAATGTACAAACTTATGGTGGAATGACCAGCTCTACCACTATCTCATACAAGAATGGGATAAAAATGAAGAAGGAAGGAATTCAAAAGGATAGAATGTAACTAGCGAGGAATTCCACTGCCAAGTCATCACTTCACAGAGAAATCTTGCCTACTACACTTGCATTATTCTTCCTCTTCATGGTTCAAGACCTCCTTCTTATTCTCTATTTCCTTTTTCATCTAAGGTGTAAGAAGACTGACCTCTAAAGATAAAGTTGAAGGGAAACTTATTGGGGTGGAAAAAATTCCTCCCCTTGCATTTGTAAACATATGTATTGCCATTTTTCTCTAGTAATTGTCTGACACAGTGCATCTCAGGGTGGGCATGACATGTGTATCATGTTCTAAAAGAAAATGCTTGATAAATAACTGACTAACACGGTGTGTCATGGAATCTGGATGATGTGTCTAGTTATGGTACCCACATATGTATGTTTGACATGGTGTGTCTATAAAATGACATACTTGTATGATGTACATTTTCTAGTAGTTAAAATTACAAGTTATTTCTGATTTTCAACATGCAAAGTTCATTTGGAGACATGTTTGTCTCTTACATCTTGATTCTCAGTCAAGCATTTTGATCATACATGGCATGTTCAACTAATGGCATGTTGTTTCAAGTTTTATTCGGAAAATTCTTAGTGTCTTATTATTCATCATTTTCTTATCCATCATTTTGACTATTTTCTTAATTATGTTTTCTTCTTGAAGTAGATAAGATGTATCTAAATTATATTCTACAGAAAGTAGAAACTTGCAGTCTAAAAAACATTCAAATGAATACATAGCTAAATCCATTGCACATCCATTGGAACGTTCTCCCTATTAACTCAAGGTCTAAATTTACTAAATCCTTGTTTTGATGATGACTGAACATTCCTCTTATTTGTGTCTAATGCTTCTACTTGAGTGATTTTAGATTATGTATAGACACACTCTAAATGTCCTAACTTATGCATCTTAACTTGGAGAAAAGACAAGTCAAAATCAATGCAAGTGTACTTTTGTGGAATATGATGTATATCTATTTGAATCATGTTGTAATCATTTGTAATGATTGTATAACTTGTAATTAATCTTAGAAAAACTCAGCATCACTTAAATCAAATATTTAAGCACTTCAATAACATTTTCCAAAATACATCATAAAGTGCCTATTTGATTGGGTTTATCCTGTGACAAACTCGACCGACACCGTTGATGCGTTTTAAAAATGTCCAAGTTTGATTGAGTTTTCAAAATGCAGAACTTGATCGACACCCAGCACTAGCAAATCATATTAAAGTGATCAGTCAAGTTTCATCCAAGATAAACTCGACCGATGCTTCAAATTTTCTTTATCATATAGTTTAATTGGTCGAGTTTCCAAAAAGTAAACTTGACCTATCCCATCATATGAAAAGCGTAAAAAAATGTTTCTAGCTATTGGAGTGTTGCAAAAAAAAAAATCTTTGCAACGCCTTAAATGGATAGTATTCATCTTTAAGTGTTTCTACTAGCTAGTATGCATTCCCAACAATAACTAGGACCCCTTGGGCTTCATCCCATAGTTAGCCAAGTACTATGAAGGTCCCTATATTATAGTTGAGTGCCTCCAAGAGCATTCTCCCACTCTTAAGCTTAATCACTAGCTACATCCATTAGAGTGAGTAGGATATTTGTAAGAGAGATACTCCTAAATGTATATCTTGTGAGGCTCTGACTTCCTCCACCTCCCAATCTCTCATTTCTAGCATGAAGATTAAGATAAGATTATATCTCTTATCAAAGAGAGGTTAAGAAGAAGAAGGTAAGGAATCCCTTGGTGAAAGCTTCTCCTTGGCGAAGGTGAAGTCAAAGGCAGACGATCCAAGAAGAGTGGGTAATTCCTTCAAGACAGAAGGCTTGTGCAAGAGTGGGTAAGTCCTTGGTGAAGGCTGAAGACTCATTACAAATTGGGTTAGTCCTTGGTGAGGTTTAAGACTTGGTCACGGATAAGTAAATCCTTTGGTAGGTTGTTGGCTCCCTTCTCTTTAAAGGGAAGTCTAGGTATCCTTGTCCCAAAAAAAGGAGGTCATAGATTGTGTGTCTTATAGTGGAATATAAGTATACAATGGTTGCAAAATCCTAGAACTTGACCTCTCTAGGTAGTGGATTGACTTTCTACTAGTTTGGATATTGGAACCACTCTACATGGCTTGTGTTCTTGTGATTGTTCAATCTCTCTCTCTCCCATTCTATTTATGTTTTAGTTGCACTCAAAGTTAATACTTGCCATATTATCTTAGAAATATCTTGAAGGTATAATGAATATTGTTTAAGTGCATTTAGCTCTATTCACCCCCAACCCCCATCTAAAGCCCATCCTGATCCAACAAGCGGTATCTGAGTAGGTCTTCTCCAATCATACTTCCACAAGTAGGAGAAGATGAGATTCTATCAAGGTGGGAGATACCTCATAAACATTCCAATCTTTGATGGGAGAAATTTTCACTATTGGAAGAGAAGTATCCAATACTACATCCAAGGATCAAGTCTTGAGCTATGGAGAATGGTGGACCTTCCATACAAAATATTGGAGACAAATATAGAAGAATGGTATGAGTCTACTTTGAATAAAGCACCATTGAATGCAAGATCCATCAAAATTCTCTATGCCTCCATGTCCCCCATTGAGTTCAATCGAAATTCCTCATGTGAGACAGCCTATGAGATATGGATAAAGTTATGTGTTGCCTATGAAGGGAGAAAGAAAGTGAAGGAAAGAAAAGTCTACATGTTCAAATGCCTCTTTGAAAACTTCAAGATGGAAAAGGAGAAGACGATAGACAAGATGTACTCAAGGCTCAATATCATTGTGAATGGTCTTTCCGTTCTCGGTGATCATATGGATAGAGGAGAAATTAACTCAAAGATCCTTAAAACCCTCCCCAAGAGGTGGGAATCCGAGATGACCTCCATTGAAGAAACAAAGTCTCTTGGTGATATCCCTATTGAAGAGAAAATAGGAAATCTACAAGCCCATGAAGTCAAACTTGACAAGCAAGATGAAGAAAAAAGAGAAGAAGAGAAAGAGTTAAAGAGAATGAAGAAGGCTGAAATCAAATCACAATTTGAGGCTATTGTTGGTCAAGCTTCTCCATACTCTCAAGTTGAAGAAGATGCCATGTACTCCAAGGGTAGACACTACAAAGGCAAGTCATCCTCCTTCACCTAGTACTTCAAGCTTGGAAAGAAGGGTCACTTCAAGGAAGATTGTCCACAAGACAAAAAGACACATCATCACAAGAGAAGAGAAGAGAAGAGAAAAGAAGTACAAGAAGAAGGAGAAATGGCACAAAATCTCAAGTGAGTCCTCCAAATCAAGCTCAAGTGACTCCTCCAACTCAAGATCAAGTGAAGAATGCAGTGAATTATTTAGCTCAAGCTCAAGTGGAGATGAAAAATTCCATTTTTCGCTCATGGCATCAAAAAGTGAAGACTCAAATGAGGTAAATGTACACTCTTTAGATAAAGAATTTTTAATTACAATTATTCATGCTACTTGTGCCTCTCTTAAATCTTCTATAAAGTAAAAGAAGAATCTTGCTAGAATTTTTGATAATTTGCATGTAGAAAAAGATGACCATGAACATGATAATATTTACTTTTTAGATGAAAACAATTCTTATCTTAGTCAAGTAGATTCTCTTAAAATTGAAAATACTAATTTTCTTGATAAGATTATATTTCAATAAGCTCGGCCTCTTATGCCTAGTTGTAATGAAGAGCATAGTTGTAACATCCCTGATCTGGGTTATGAGCTAACCCTAGGTGTTTTGCTTAATTATGTAATTAGATACTTGTGATTATCTTTTGGTATGTAATTAAAACTCTTGAGGAACATATGTTTCCATTTCTATCCTTTTTAAACAATGTTGTAGTATTGTTTTGTAATACATGGACCTATGTGCAAATTACCCAATTAGAGGGGTTAACTTGCAATTCGCACATGTTAAGATGTTCCTTTGGTATTAAGACATCATAAGATTGAATATGATGAAGTTTGATGGATTCCCCAAGCTTGGGCACCAGGATGCAGCTTGTGGAGTAATCCTTGAGCTTTAAACCCTAATTTTGGTGTAAAGTGCAATTTACCCAAAATGTGGGGTGCAACTTGTAAAATACACCTTATAGAATATCTTTTATGACTCTTGAAATCATTTATAGTAAAAATGATGAAGAGGGCACTTCAATTGAATAATCATATAATAAGGAACACCTTTGTAATTAAATCACCAAGTTGTGAGTAAGGAGACCCTTATATATGTGCACCTTAGTGATAAGTTGACCTTATTTTCCTTTAGTTCTTGGTTTTAGAAGGAGTTTTTCTTTATAAATAAGGAGAACGGACGTGCAAAGAAGAAAGGAGGGACCTAGATGAGAAAAGGAGAAGTAAGTTGTCATTATCATGGAAATACCCCCTAAGGTATATAGTCATCTATCCTTTGCAACTAAACGATTGTTTGTTCACTTCTTTCACTTATCACCTTGCTCAAACCGACTAAGGCAGAGCTTTGGAGTAGAGGAGAACGACCAACTTGTTCTAAGGTAAGAAGAGACCATCATCTTGCTCGGATTCATGGAGGAAGTTGGGTTACAAGGTTGGTTTTATGGTTTTCTTACTTAGCTTTCTCCTTCTAGCCGACTTTTCCCAACCTTTCCTTGGAGAAACACCTTTGGCCAACCTGTGAAGCTCAATACGCCATTAAAGGCTTGGAAGATTGGAAGCTTGGAGATCTAAGAACGACCTTAAGGCGGGTTTTATAACTCTAAACCTTTTTCTTTGTTTATGTGTATCTTGTTCTTGTAAATAGTGGATAGTTCTTCTTCTTCCCCACTCTTCCTTGCACTTTTGCAAGTAAAACCACAAAGTAACTGACCTGATCTGAGGTTGAAGATGAGGGGCGTGATTTCCTAGGTAACTTTACTAAATGAGCTTGGACCTTGGTCTAAACGGTTTGCAAGACCGTTTGAAACCAAACTGTTTCACAACCATTTGATTTCATGCAGTTTGTAAGACCGTTTAGATTCAAACGGTCTTGGTTTCACAACCATTTGATTTCATGTGGTTTGTAAGACTGTTTAGATTCAAACGGTCTCCAAGACCGTTTGGAAAGTTTGACCAAGTGAAGACCATTTAGAGGTCTTCTGTACACATGTTGAATTAATCAATTACAAATAATCATAACTTAATTGTAAAGAAATCACAAGTTGAAGGAACTTCAACCCTCCAAATCCTAATCGGGTTCAATTGCTGATTTAAAGAACCAATCTTGTTGAACTTTGGGTTGAGTGGCCCAAACAGTTTCAAAACCATTTGGGATTCACCCAAATGGTCTCAAGATCGTTTGGTGACACCCCAAGACCGTTTGGAAGTCTAGGGTTAAGATAATTTAATCAATTGAGGGTCCAATCACAATAGGTTGTTGAATTAATTGAAAGTGTTGATTTGTAACCTAATTAGGGTTCAACCCTTATCAATTTGACTTAGTTTTTGATGTGACTTTGGGCAAACGGTCTCAAGACCGTTTGGAGGATGTCCAAACAATCCCAAGACCATTTGGGCCAAGCTGGGGCCCAATTGAGTGACAATTGATGGGTTCAACTTCAATTAGACTCATGTTGATCAATGTTGATGGTTAACCGATTAAAAACCCTAAATGATTTGGTTTCAACCCTAATTGGCTCAATTGATAAGTGATTAACATATATGAGGTCAGTTGAGGGGTTCAACCTTGAAAACCCTATTCGATTGCAAGTGTTGATGCACTTTTTAGGTCCATGCGGTTTTGAGCCATTTGGACGAAACGGTCTCAAGACCGTTTAGGGTCAAACGGTCTCAAGACCGTTTGAATCCAAACGATCTCAAGGTCGTTTGAATACAAACGATCTGAACGTCGTTTAGTGTCATGTGGTTTCAAGGTCGTTTAAATTCAAACGGTTTCAAAGTCAACTCTCTCAAATGGTCAACAAGTTGAAACAGTCTCAAGACCGTTTAGATTCAAATGGTCTTGAGGGTGACCAAGTTCAAACGGTTTGAAAGTCAACCTAACCAAAGGATCAACCCTTCCAAACAGTCTCAGGACCATTTGGAGGTTGAAGTGTGTAATCGTTTGGGGACTTTTAGGGGTTATGATTACCTAATGTTTTGAAGGTTTAAATGGTTCAATGGTTGTTCAACTTAAACCCTAATCATACCTAAAGACATTAAGGGGTTATGTAACTAGTAGTTTGACCCATGTTATGTTTAATGGTGAACACTATCAGGGTAATCATAAAGGGTTCAAGTAGATAACACCCCTTGATCAAGCAAACCCTAATGAACATAATGGTGATGATTAGACCTATATTAATGAAGTTGAACTGACTTAACCTAATCTAGAGTGATGTAAACATCATCTAGTAGTGAGAGGAGAGAGAAGGCTCCTGATATGAATAAGGATCAAGTAACACACCTTCGATATGAAAGAATGTACATGATTAGGGTATGATCCATCAAGGTGAGATCATGGAAACCCTAATTAAAATGATTAATGAATCTTAACCTTTTTGAGGGCATCATTGATGATAATTTTCATACATGATGATGCTATGAGCTAATTCACTATGAAGTGAATAGTAAACCCTAATTGAGGGTGATGTGTTGAAATGTACAATAAACCCTAATTCCAGGTTATGCTTTTAAGCATGAATCTTCATGATTAAAGTATGTGATGAGGAATCATTATTCCTAATCATAATGAAAGGGTTGGATAACCCTAATTGATGTAAATAAGGGAACCTAGCCTTAGTAAAGGCATGAAGGTACAACCCTTGAATTGAAAGGTTAATTCTGCTTTATAAATTGACTGATTTGGTAATGAATTATTAATTGTTGTCAATTGAATTAACCATGCAGGTTCTTATAAGATATTGATAATACCCAGGTTAAGGTTATGATATCATATTCATTGAAAGCACGTTATTAGCTTTATGAATAGTGACATACTATGTTTCCTAGTTTAGTGACATCATATGAGATTGATAGGCTGTAAGAGCCATGAGTAACATCAAAGTCATGCTAATTAGTTGACTTATGATGAGATGATTATAAAATGATATCCCTATGATAACTGATGTGAGTTAGACTTGATACATTTAGTATTTTACTTTCATAGTTGTTGTTCTAATGATTAATGCTTGGAAACATGCTTGATGTTAAAAGAATGTTGAAATGTACCTAACTAATCAAGTATAATCATATCATGTATAGCCCTGATCATAGATCCATCATTGTCAGAAGATTAATGATGGTGAAACATGTTTTCCTAAGGGAACTCCTGGATCACATACTTTTGAGTATGTGGGGGAATATGGATGTGAATATCCTTACATCCTAGTGTAGGAATTGATGTAGATGTACCTTAGTCTATCAACCCTTCACTATGTGTTTATGCCAGGGTGATGTATCACTAATATCCTGAGGGAAACTTTTATACTGCATCGATGAGAGATAAACATAATATCTTTCGATAGAGAAGAGAGTACAGAATGCCACTGTAGCTCTAATAGCAAAGTGCCAGAATACCCTGGTAAGCTATAGTAGCAGAGACACTAGATGTCCTGCATGTTGATCCTCACACTGACTGAGGAAGATGAGGTCATAAGAATCTGGCTCTTTTGATGACCTATGTATGATACCGATGCGACTTAGCAGTGATCGGTTGGAGTATGAGCGATATACCTGATCTCCGCAGGGCATAATAATGTTTGTAAAATATAATCAACCGTGTAGTATATCTTCTTAGGTTGAACTATGAGAAACAATGATTGATGTTACATTGTTTACATTAATAATCCGTTCAAGTATCTAGTATACATGTTCTTCATATGCTTTAATGAAAGTGATTGCTTAAGTATGAGATGTTTTACTTAATTCTAAGCCTGTTGTTGTATGATATAAGTTATTTGCTTCTGTTATTCCTTTTGCTATAACAAAGCTTCTGGCGGAGAGTTATAACTCTCACTGGGACAATTATTCAGATTGTCTCAATCCGTAGGTTTAAATCTTTTTAGGTGGACGTCGAGGACGGAGAAACCAATCTGAGGGTGAGCAGTATCAGCAGCAGCAACACCAAGGGCAGCAGTGAATCTCAGGTGGAGATACTCACTGTCAGGTCCTATAGTTAGTTTGTCTTATTTCGTCTTTGTACTCTCAGGTCCTAGGAGTCAGTAGGTCTGAGATTTTGGTTTTGACTCTTGAGATTTTGTATCTGGATGTATATAATCACTCGAGAGGTGATTTTACAATGATGTAAACTGTTTATCTAGTTTAGTTATAAAAGAGCTTTATGTTTGAAAATCTTTGCTTAAAAAGTTTTAAGTTCCAGTAATTTCCAATATTCCGCTGCCAGTTAAACAATCGCTTCCGCTTTAGTTAATCCTATTTTTGCGAGAAGGTCGTCACATTTAGTGGTATCAGAGCTCAGGTTCGCTGAGTCTACAGAGACATAGGACTTAGGATTTCGAGTTTATTCTTAGTGTTTTCAAGTATATCTAATAGTGTCTTCTGCTCCTCAGGAGAAGAAGATAAGTAAGGATGTCTGGACCACACGAGGAGTATGTGGCAGAAAGTAGTGTCTCTACACCCCGAGAAGGTGCAAGGAACCCAGAAATAGAACAGCCTGTACTTGAGCCACCTATGGAGCCACCTCAGTTTAACCCAGCCGACATGGAGAACCCAGCTGTTCAGACTATGTTCGGGCAGTTTATGACTGCCATGACACATATCACATATAGGATGCCCATGCCTGTACCTAGGGCACCTGCCCAGACTGAAGGATAAGGTATCGGTAAGACGTTCAAGTGACTTCGTCGTGTCGGAGCAACCGAATACTTTGGAACAACTAATCCTGCAGATGACGATCTGTGGTTGACCGAGTTGGAAAAAGCCTTTAGAATCCTACACATCCCAGAAGCTGAGAAGGTTAGACATGCTGTCTATCTTATCAAGGGGAGTGCTGGTCACTGGTGGACCATGGAAGAGCAGAAGAGGCCTGGTGTGGAATTAGCATGGGAAGTCTTTCGTCAGGAATTTATTAATAGATATTTCCCTAAGACGTTCCTGGATGAGAAAATCTCTCAGTTTGAGAAGTTAAGACAAGGTCTGATGAACATTAGCGAGTATGAGGCTAAGTTCATGGAGTTGTTGCGGTTCTGTCCGCATATGGCTGCTACAGATGAAGAAAGGATCAGACGGTTCGATAAAGGGTTAAATGATGAGTTGACTACTCCCGTGTGTGCCCTAGAGAACCGAGAAAGGTTTGCTACCTTCGTTGAGTCAGTCCAAAGGATAGAGAGGTCTGTAGCAGAGAAGAGGCAAACCCAAAAGAGATATCCTCAGTTTCAGGGATCTTCATCTAGAGACTTCAAGAAACCTAGGTTTTCTGCACCGACACCACCACCACCTAGACCTAGTGCTCTGACACAGTGGACACTGAGTAGAGGTAGAGGACGAAGCCTACCACTACAAGGAGCTCGCAGTTCAGCATCAATGTCAGTTACAAAACCACCAAGACCGCAACAACTGGAAAGAAGTTGGTACATATGTGAGAAGGTGGGGCACTTGATCAAAGACTGTAGAGCTAGACCAGAAAGTGTAACACAACCACAGAGACAAAGTTAGCAAGGATCCCAGAGGAGGCAGTTTCAAGGAGCAGCTAGAGGACGTGGACAAGCGTCCCAATCTGGATCGTCAGCACCGAATCAACCTCAGGCGACAGCAAGATTCTATGCTATGAACCCACCTGATGTAGTGACCAACCCTCGGGTTGTAGCAGGTCAGATGGATTTGTTATATTTTGATATGTCTACATCCTGTGTTGTATCTATTTTGGTTGACCCGGGTGCTACACACTCTTTTATCACTCGAAGAGTGATTCGTAACTGCAATATGACAGTCGGTCATAGGGCAGATAGCTTGTTGCTTGAGACTCTGTTGAGAGGGTCTATTGTGTTGTAGGATGTATGTTCTCCCTGCATCCTCTTCTTTTCTGATCATCACATTCAAGTGGATCTAATACCATTTGAGATGCAAGGATTTGACATAATCCTTGGGATGGATACCTTGGAAAGGTATAGGGTTGTTTTGGATTGTGAATCCAAGCAAGCTGTGTTTGCTGATGAAAGCAACACATGGATCTTTCAAGGAGAGAGAAAGATTCTACCCACCTGTCTTGTGTCAGCTATGGTTGTTGAGAAGATGATGAGGCAAGGATGTTATGCATTCTTAGCCCATGCGGTAGATACTACCATGGAGAGTCCTAACCCTGTTGAAGTTCCTGTAGTCAGGGAATTTGAAGATGTATTTCCTGAAGAACTTACAGGTGTGCCACCACCTCAGGAAATTGATTCTGATATCAATTTGATCCCAGATACACAACATATAGCACAGACATCATATAGGATGGCGCCTGCCAAAATGGCAGAACTCAAGAAATAACTTCAAGAGTTGCTTGAGAAGGGTTTCATCTGACCGAGTACTTCGCCTTGGGGTGCTCCGGTCCTCTTTGTTAAAAAGAAAGACGGTTCAATGCGCTTGTGCATTGATTACATACAACTAAACAAAGTAACAATAAAGAACAAGTACCCTCTGCCGAGGATTCACTACTACAGAAACGGCCTTTGGCGTCGGTCATTTAACCCCATTTGGCGTCGGTTTCCGACCGACGCCTATGTGGGCGCCGCTAAAGGTCGAACACTTCGGCGTCGGTTTTTTAACCGACGCCTATTTATTCTATAGGCGTCGGTTGTTTAGTAAATAACCGCTGCCAAAAGTGTTCGCGCCACAGAAAATGGCGTCATCTAGGGCACTTTGTGCGTCGGGTGTTTAGTAAATAACCGCCGCCAAAAGTGTTCACGCCACAGAAAATGGCGTCATCTAGGGCACTTTGTGCATCGGTTATTTACTAAACAACCGACGCCTATATAGAATATAGCGTCGGTGTTTTAGTAGATAACCGACGCATAAAGTGCCCTAGATGACGCCATTTTCTGTGGCGCGAATACTTTTGGCGTCGGTTATATACTAAAACACCGACGCCTATACTTCAAGACGACACGGCTGTGCTTCCCTGCACGGCCGTGTTTAGTACTATAGGCGTCGGTTTTATATGAATTACCGACGCCTTTTCCACCACGACTGTGCTATCCTGCACGGTCGGGTTGTTTGTACTATTAGGCGTCGAGTTTTATCAAATAACCGACGCTGTATGTCTTTGCTGACGGTGTTCTATAAATAACCGACGCCTATTTATATATATATTTTTCTCATATCAGTTTGCAGGCCTGCTGTGGCTGGTCAGCAGGATGAGAACCTGCAGTTTAGTTTTCTAAACTACAGGTTTACGACATCCATTGATATCAGCCTACAAACAGGCCGCAAACCTGCAAAAGTCACAAGGAAAATTCTACACAAGTACATACATTCAGACATCAATTCAATTCTCACATTCACACATATAGAAACATTCAAATACATGTATTAACATTCAGAAATATTCATTTACAAAGTATCATTCTTTATCGCTATCAACATCCCAATTATATCTTACAGTTGCCACTGCTTGTATGGCTTTTTGCCCATTCTTCTCTTACTTCATTTAATGCTTCCATTGTATATGGAGCATGTATATTTTTTAAGCGTTTACCTATAGTGTGGTCAGTTTTAAACACTTGCAAAGAGAATGATGTATATATATAAGTAATAATATAAAAATAAGATAAGATTGATATATTTCATACTAACTAATGAGACTATATATAATACCTCATGTATGGTATCGATGTCAAATGTAGCATATTTGATAATCATCTGCATAAATTGCATCACATAGTATGCGCATGCCCAGCCATTGTCTTGTGTAGCACACTATAAATTGAAACATACAAAATAATACAACTAAGCACAATTCACATCAATTATATATATATTCGAGTCGGAAACTTACTTGTACGTTCTGCCAATTTATTGGCTGGTTCTTTTTCCTTGGGACCGTTCCTCCAGCCTTTTTGAATGCATCTAAACCCCTACATGTTAATATAACACAATAAATTGCATAAGTAAATAGTAATGTAATAAAAGATGTTAACGGATATAAAAATGAAATATTTCTCACCAGAATAATGACATTCTCATTACGTGTCCAATTTTAGTGTTCAATGTACTCCCCACAGGATCTAGATAATAAACAGTGAATGTCCCGGGGACAATAACTAGTAACTCCCAATGTCTACCGCTAGAAGTAAGAAGTTAACAATTAATAACTCAAAATGCAAAATAAAAATGGAATTTTCTTAAGTCCAAATTATAAATAAAGTAAACTTACTTGACATTGAATGGAGCTATTATTATCGTCTTCTTTTGCTGACCAAAAATTGTAAAAGCATCTATACAGTATTGTTGAACATTATCAGGGTCTTTAGCTACCAAACTAATCAATGATGGAATCAAAAATCCCACATGATCAAATGCAAATTGTTTGCAATGATGTTCGACTAAGTAGCTGCAAAACATATAGGCGTATGCATTAATATATAAGAAACCAGATCACCGAATCTTACACAAGGTATATGGATGTATAAACAAGATCTCACCTTATCCATGTCTCTATCATTGATGTATTCAGCCAATCATACATAAACAACTCAATAATATCTTGTATAAATAAAGAGCTATCGTATGATCGACCTGCATAATCTGCATCTAAAGAAACTATTATAGGGCAATGTATATTATGTGCCCGTAGCCAACATGCCATTCCCCTACAAGCAGGACCTAACGGGTATGTTAGGTCAGTTGGAACCCAAGTTGGTAATGCGGGAAGTGGAGGTGGAGGCCTAGGTGCTCCTGGTGTCTTCTTTTTAACCTATATATATAATTTCAGATCAGTTGACATCATATGTACACATTAACAGTCTAAATCAATGTAAATTTATCTTACAATTTCAGTCGTGTAGACGACATCTGCTTTGGGCCACAATATGACCCCGCCTTCTGCCTCACCAAGTGTATCAATATCTGGGTGGGAATATGGCAACGCAACTTCCCTCCAATCGGGTAACACATGTAATGGGCCCACACGAACATAGCCCTGTGGCATTGGAGTCCCGTGAAACCTTTCCCCAGGAAGGGACGGGTAAGCTTGCGCCTCTGCAACAACATAGTCTTGTATTCTTAAGCGGCATGGCTTCAATGCCTACAAATTTACGTAAAGAATGTTATACATATATACATATAATCTTGAAAACATATCATCTTGAAAAGACTAGCTACAATGTCATAAACAATACTTACAGCAGACGTGCTAGGCGATGGGTCTCCAGGATTACTCACAGTCTGTGCATCAGGAGAAGAGTGGGTCGCCATAGGCTGATTGGAAGCCTGAGATGCCTGCCACCGCAGCAATTCTTCCTTGACCTTCTCAGCAACTACATCGTTGACCTTCTTAGCAACTAAATCCTCAACTCTCTTATTCTCCTATACATGGATAAAAGAAACATTAGCTTCTTATTAATGAATTTCCTTTTGCAGTAACATTCTAAAAAAAGAATAGGTTACCTCTTCTTGAGAAAGTCCCGCTCTGGGTTTGCGCTAGGATGGCCCAAAGAATGCTTTGATGCCAACACTAGCGCTGGCACCTCTAACACGTCCAGGATGCTCTGGGTTACCCAGAGCAACTGTCAATTCATCCCTTGTGCCCTGAGGGATGAACGTGCCTTGTTTCCTCTACTCGTGCAGCTCCCGCTAATCAGCATAAATAGAAATTGGTAAATTAACACCACAAATAATTAATATTCAAACAATTTCTCTAAGAGTTGTATTTTACCATTTTTGCAGCCGCCTCAGCAGTTACATGCTTCTTTATTTCACCCTTCTTGTTTTGCCTGCCAGCTATCCAGATATCATGGCGAGGCATGGGTGTGGCAGACTCCTGAGTAGGAGCAGACTCCTGAGTAGCAGCAGACTGCTGAGTAGCCGCAGACTCTGCCTGTAGTCTTTGGCGAACGCTTGCATAGCCTTTTGGACCCATAGTGTGGTCATGCACATTCAGTGCACGCCTTTCTTTTTGTGCGTCACTGAGGGCCTAGTTAGTATGCACATTAATGATTTGGTTAGTAGCACTAAATGTTAATTAAATTGGGAGTGACGCCTAATACCTTGAATTCTTCAGATTTTCTTGAAGCAACAAAATTGTCCCAGTCTTCTTTGTCCAAGAAGTTCCATTGTTCAAAGGCTGATTTCATCTTCTTATCACCCTCTTTTATGTATTCTCTGTTCAGATTTGTCCTATAATTCCTAAGCATCTTTCCAGCGCATTGCATCACACTTTTACGATGCAACTTCTCATCCAATGCAAACAGATTCTGTAAAATAGAAATGTTATTAAGTCCTTCCAATAATAACTCACGCATAAATTTGTCCTATAATAACTCACACATAAATCCTTCCATATCAAGTCTTTTTTCCCTTGAGAAACTTTATGCCAATTATCATACTTAACACCACAATGGCTCCGAGTGGTACACCCAAGATAGTTTACAAAATTATTGCGGTTCACTCCAATTGCATTTCCTCCATTATCAAACTCCACCACCAATTTGGATCCACTACCACTTAGCGCTAATAACTTCTTCAACAAAGTGATGCCCCTTTTCTTGTTAAGTGTTTGGTGCTGCGCATCAAGTTGCTCCAGTGCTTCAGTGGGTACAGGTACATCATCAACCTAAAATTTGATAAAAATAAACACACTAAATTAGCCCAATATAGAAATATAGGATATATGACATAACTAGAAGATAATGAATTTTATAGAAATACATGATATGCTTTTAGAACTTACATTGGTATCCTCGCCATGCTCGTAATGGACAGCATGCTCATCATGGACTTCATGCTCATCATGGACATCATGCTCATCATGGTCAGCCATCTGAAAATGTCATTAAAAAGGCAAACATTTAGCATTTGTATTAACTAGAAAAAGGCAAACATTTAGCATTTGTATTAACTAGAAAAAGGCAAATATGTAGCATTTGTATAAACATACATGTCTCTAAAATTGTGATCTTTTATCAATTAACAATCCTTGATTGTGATCTCCGCGCACATATAAGTCATCATTAGCTTCAATATTTTGTGGAGTTGGCAACCCAACTGAGAATGGACTGGAGTCATCATACTTATCATAGTACTCTTCTTCATCTATAGGATCTTCAATGAATTGTCTTTTACCATGAAGAACAACCGACCATTTATCATTCGCAGGATCATCGATATAGAATATTTGTTTCGCCTGTGATGCCAATATGAATGGTTCACCCTTCTCGCCAATCTTTTCAAAGTTCACCAAAGTGAAACCCAATTCATCCACTATAACTCCTTTGGTGTTATCAACCCAATTACATTTAAAGAGCGGAATTTTGAAATCTATGTAGTCAAACTCCCAAATGTCCTCAATGACACTGTAATATGACATTTTAGCTTCACGTGGACTCTTATCCTTTGCACTTGCAAAGTACATAGTCGACGCTTGAAGAGTGACCCCACTATTTTGGACGACACTCTTATCATCTTGGCGCTTTGTGTAATATGTGAATCCATTAATGTCAAACCCTTCATAATACATAACATTCGGTTTTGGTTTAAAGGTGAGGCATTTGATAGTTTCTGTAATATCATTTGGTGTTTGAGATAGTTGATGTAAGACTTTATCTTCAAACCACTTAGTAAAAGTCTTATTATGCTCTCTAGAAAGCCACATTGAACTTGCTCGAGGATGTTGTCTCTTTATGAAATTGGTATGTTCCTCGATATAAACACTCACTTCGTCCATATTGTGTAAAATATACAAGTGAGCTTGTTCCAACTGCTCACGGCTGATTACTTTCACCCGTGATCCCAAAATTCCTTTGCCCTCCTCAATATTCTTGTCATTATCAGGAGTGTCATTACCACTGAGAAAGTCATTGCAAAAATCCATAACCTCTCTCGCCACATAACCTTCAATAATACTCCCTTCAGGACGATAATGGTTTCGAACATCACCTTTAAAAACGCTCATGTATCGTTCAAAGGGATACATCCAATGCAAGAAAACTGGTCCCAACATTTTCACTTCCCTAGTCAAGTGGACAACAAGATGTACCATGATATCAAAGAACGAAGGAGGGAAATACATCTCAAGATGACATAGGGTAACAACCACTTCTCTTTGCAAATTATCGAGAGTATCAAGGTCAATAACTTTACTGCATAGACTGTTGAAAAAAAACAAAGTCTGGTAATTGCAAACCTTACATGCTTCAGCAATATAGATCGAATTGCCACGGGTAATATTTGTTGCATTAGAGTGTGACAATCACGAGATTTAAGACCTATCAACTTCAGATCTTTCATTGATACCAATCTACGGATGTTGGATGAGTAACCATGTGGCACCTTAACATTTACCAAGCATTCACAAAAAGTTTTCTTCTCCTTTCTAGACAACGTGTAACAAGCGGGAGGTAAGTATGTTCTTTTACTACCCATTTCACGTAATTCTGTTAATTCTGACCTTATTCCCATTTCACGTAGGTCCAGTCTGGATTTTATCCCATCTTTAGTCTTACCTGGTATATTTAATAGAGTACCAATGATGCTATCACAGACATTTTTCTCAACGTGCATTACATCGATACAATGCCTGACTGTCAAAGAACTCCAATAAGGAAGATCCCAAAATATTGACTTCTTCTTGAATGAAGAATTGTCACTCCGTGTGGCCATACTACATTGTGATTTCTTACCAAATTCATTGACAATGTCTTTTACTCTTTCATAAACAACATCCCCTGGTATAGGTTTAGGTGCACTCCGTTCATCATTCCATCCATTGAATGCTTTGCTCTTCCTACGATACGGATGGAATTTTGAAAGAAACCTTCGATGACCAAGATATACAGTCTTGCCGCCATGTTTTAGTCTTATTGAATCAATGTTTTCTTAACATATAGGACACGCTTTAGCTCCTTTGACACTATATCCAGACAAATTCCCATATGCTGGAAAGTCATTAATAGTGCAAAACAACATAGCGTGCAAACGAAATGTCTCTCTTGCTGAAGCATCATAGGTCATCACACCTTCAGCCCAAAGTTTCTTTAAGTCATCAATCAAAGGTTCAAGATAAACATCGATATCATTTCCGGGTTGTTTAGGGAGCGATATCAACAATGACAACATAACGTACTTATTTTTCATACACATCCAGGGAGGAAGATTGTATATAACAAGCATGACTGGCCAAGTGCTATGTTGGCTGCTCAATGTTCCGTACGGATTCATCCCATCTGTACAAAGCCCAAGTCTTAGATTCCTATCTTCTTCACCAAATTTGGGGTACAATAGATCAATCTTCTTCCACTGTAGGGAATCAGACCCATGTCACAAGATCCCATCATTATTTTTCTTAACATCTGCATGCCACCTCAAATTCTTCACATCTTTCGGATTTGCAAACAAGCGTTGAAACCGTGATATTATAGGTAGATACCACAACACCTTGGCAGGAGAACCAGTTTTGGACTCCCCCGAAGTCGTCAATTTATACCGTGACGCACCACATTTTGGACAATCTTTCAAATCTACATAGTCCTTTTGAAATAATACACAATCATTCGGGCATGCATGTATCTTCTTGGCCTCCATTCCCATTGGGCACAACATTTTCTTTACCTGGTATGTTGAGATTGGCAACTCGTTTCCTTCAGGAAGCATTTCTTTCAACAAAGTCAACAATGAAGTGAAGCTTTTGTCACTCCATCTATTGTTAGCTTTCAACTTATACAATCTCAACATAGCGCTAAGCTTCATAAACTTAGCACAGCCTGTATATAACGGTATCTCAGCATCATGCACAATGTTTCTAAAGATAGGAGGTGGATCGGTGTGCTCTACCCTACAACTATCCAGCATCGCATCAACGATGTCTGCTGGAACTGGTTCGTTCACATTTACGTCATCGGAGGCAATTTCTTCTTCCACCCAAGCACTGCTATCGACATCTACTGGTTTCGATTTTGAAATTTCTCCATGCCAGTGCCATTCTGTATAGCCTTGTACAATCCCGTTGCACATGACATGACTTTTGATGAGAAAAGGAGAAGGGACGTGCAAAGAAGAAAGGAGGGACCTAGATGAGAAAAGGAGAAGTAAGTTGTCATTATCATGGAAATACCCCCTAAGGTATATTGTCATCTATCCTTTGCAACTAAACGATTGTTTGTTCACTTCTTTCACTTATCACCTTGCTCAAACCGACTAAGGCAGAGCTTTGGAGCAGAGGAGAACGACCAACTTGTTCTAAGGTAAGAAGAGACCATCATCTTGCTCGAATTCATGGAGGAAGTTGGGTTACAAGGTTGGTTTTATGGTTTTCTTACTTAGCTTTCTCCTTCTAGCCGACTTTTCCCAACCTTTCCTTGGAGAAACACCTTTGGCCAACCTGTGAAGCTCAATACGCCATTAAAGGCTTGGAAGATTGGAAGCTTGGAGATCTAAGAACGACCTTAAGGAGGGTTTTATAACTCTAAACCTTTTTCTTTGTTTATGTGTATCTTGTTCTTGTAAATAGTGGATAGTTCTTCTTCTTCCCCACTCTTCCTTGCACTTTTGCAAGTAAAACCACAAAGTAACTGACCTGATCTGAGGTTGAAGATGAGGGGCATGATTTCCTAGGTAACTTTACTAAATGAGCTTGGACCTTTGGTCTAAACGGTTTGCAAGACCGTTTGAAACCAAACTGTTTCACAACCATTTGATTTCATGCAGTTTGTAAGACCGTTTAGATTCAAACGGTCTTGGTTTCACAACCATTTGATTTCATGTGGTTTGTAAGACCGTTTAGATTCAAACGGTCTCCAAGACCGTTTGGAAAGTTTGACCAAGTGAAGACCATTTAGAGGTCTTCTGTACACATGTTGAATTAATCAATTACAAAGAATCATAACTTAATTGTAAAGAAATCACAAGTTGAAAGAACTTCAACCCTCCAAATCCTAATCGGGTTCAATTGCTGATTTAAAGAACCAATCTTGTTGAACTTTGGGTTGAGTGGCCCAAACGGTTTCAAAACCATTTGGGATTCACCCAAATGGTCTCAAGACCGTTTGGTGACACCCCAAGACCGTTTGGAAGTCTAGGGTTAAGATAATTTAATCAATTGAGGGTCCAATCACAATAGGTTGTTGAATTAATTGAAAGTGTTGATTTGTAACCTAATTATGGTTCAACCCTTATCAATTTGACTTAGTTTTTGATGTGACTTTGGGCAAATGGTCTCAAGACCGTTTGGAGGATGTCCAAACAATCCCAAGACCATTTGGGCCAAGCTGGGGCCCAATTGAGTGACAATTGATGGGTTCAACTTCAATTAGACTCATGTTGATCAATGTTGATGGTTAACCGATTAAAAACCCTAAATGATTTGGTTTCAACCCTAATTGGCTCAATTGATAAGTGATTAACATATATGAGGTCAATTGAGGGGTTCAACCTTGAAAACCCTATTCGATTGCAAGTGTTGATGCACTTTTTAGGTCCATGCGGTTTTGAGCCATTTGGACGAAACGGTCTCAAGACCGTTTAGGGTCAAACGGTCTCAAGACCGTTTGAATCCAAACGATCTCAAGTTCGTTTGAATACAAACGATCTCAACGTCGTTTAGTGTCATGTGGTTTCAAGGTCGTTTAAATTCAAACAGTTTCAAAGTCAACTCTCTCAAATGGTCAACAAGTTGAAACAGTCTCAAGACCGTTTAGATTCAAATGGTCTTGAGGGTGACCAAGTTCAAACAGTTTGAAAGTCAACCTAACCAAAGGATCAACCCTTCCAAACAGTCTCAGGACCATTTGGAGGTTGAAGTGTGTAATCGTTTGGGGACTTTTAGGGGTTATGATTACCTAATGTTTTGAAGGTTTAAATGGTTCAATGGTTGTTCAACTTAAACCCTAATCATACCTAAAGACATTAAGGGGTTATGTAACTAGTAGTTTGACCCATGTTATGTTTAATGGTGAACATTATCAGGGTAATCATAAAGGGTTCAAGTAGATAACACCCCTTGATCAAGCAAACCCTAATGAACATAATGGTGATGATTAGACCTATATTAATGAAGTTGAACTGACTTAACCTAATCTAGAGTGATGTAAACATCATCTAGTAGTGAGAGGAGAGAGAAGGCTCCTGATATGAATAAGGATCAAGTAACACACCTTTGATATGAAAGAATGTACATGATTAGGGTATGATCCATCAAGGTGAGATCATGGAAACCCTAATTAAAATGATTAATGAATCTTAACCTTTTTGAGGGCATCATTGATGATAATTTTCATACATGATGATGCTATGAGCTAATTCACTATGAAGTGAATAGTAAACCCTAATTGAGGGTGATGTGTTGAAATGTACAATAAACCCTAATTCCAGGTTATGCTTTTAAGCATGAATCTTCATGATTAAAGTATGTGATGAGGAATCATTATTCCTAATCATAATGAAAGGGTTGGATAACCCTAATTGATGTAAATAAGGGAACCTAGCCTTAGTAAAGGCATGAAGGTACAACCCTTGAATTGAAAGGTTAATTCTGCTTTATAAATTGACTGATTTGGTAATGAATTATTAATTGTTGTCAATTGAATTAACCATGTAGGTTCTTATAAGATATTGATAATACCCAGGTAAAGGTTATGATATCATATTCATTGAAAGCACGTTATTAGCTTTATGAATAGTGACATACTATGTTTCCTAGTTTAGTGACATCATATGAGATTGATAGGCTGTAAGAGCCATGAGTAACATCAAAGTCATGCTAATTAGTTGACTTATGATGAGATGATTATAAAATGATATCCCTATGATAACTGATGTGAGTTAGACTTGATACATTTAGTATTTTACTTTCATAGTTGTTGTTCTAATGATTAATGCTTGGAAACATGCTTGGTGTTAAAAGAATGTTGAAATGTACCTAACTAATCAAGTATAATCATATCATGTATAGCCCTGATCATAGATCCATCATTGTCAGAAGATTAATGATGGTGAAACATGTTTTCCTAAGGGAACTCCTGGATCACATACTTTTGAGTATGTGGGGGAATATGGATGTGAATATCCTTACATCCTAGTGTAGGAATTGATGTAGATGTACCTTAATCTATCAACCCTTCACTATGTGTTTATGCCGGGGTGATGTATCACTAATATCCTGAGGGAAACTTTTATACTGCATCGATGAGAGATAAACATAATATCTTTCGATAGCGAAGAGAGTACAGAATGCCACTGTAGCTCTAATAGCAAAGTGCCAGAATACCCTGGTAAGCTATAGTAGCAGAGACACTAGATGTCCTGCATGTTGATCCTCACACTGACTGAGGAAGATGAGGTCATAAGAATCTGGCTCTTTTGATGACCTATGTATGATACCGATGCGACTTAGCAGTGATCGGTTGGAGTATGAGCGATATACCTGATCTCCGCAGGGCATAATAATGTTTGTAAAATATAATCAACCGTGTAGTATATCTTCTTAGGTTGAACTATGAGAAACAATGATTGATGTTACATTGTTTACATTAATAATCCGTTCAAGTATCTAGTATACATGTTCTTCATATGCTTTAATGAAAGTGATTGCTTAAGTATGAGATGTTTTACTTAATTCTAAGCCTGTTGTTGTATGATATAAGTTATTTGCTTCTGTTATTCCTTTTGCTATAACAAAGCTTCTGGCGGAGAGTTATAACTCTCACTGGGACAATTATTCAGATTGTCTCAATCCGTAGGTTTAAATCTTTTTAGGTGGACGTCGAGGACGGAGAAACCAATCTGAGGGTGAGCAGTATCAGCAGCAGCAACACCAAGGGCAGCAGTGAATCTCAGGTGGAGATACTCACTGTCAGGTCCTATAGTTAGTTTGTCTTATTTCGTCTTTGTACTCTCAGGTCCTAGGAGTCAGTAGGTCTGAGATTTTGGTTTTGAATCTTGAGATTTTGTATCTGGATGTATATAATCACTCGAGAGGTGATTTTACAATGATGTAAACTGTTTATCTAGTTTAGTTATAAAAGAGCTTTATGCTTGAAAATCTTTGCTTAAAAAGTTTTAAGTTCCAGTAATTTCCAATATTCCGCTGCCAGTTAAACAATCGCTTCCGCTTAATTAATCCTATTTTTGCGAGAAGGTCGTCACATTTAGTGGTATCAGAGCTCAGGTTCGCTGAGTCTATAGAGACATAGGACTTAGGATTTTGAGTTTATTCTTAGTGTTTTCTAGTATATCTAATAGTGTCTTCTGCTCCTCAGGAGAAGAAGATAAGTAAGGATGTCTGGACCACACGAGGAGTATGTGGCAGAAAGTAGTGTCGCTACACCCCGAGAAGGTGCAAGGAACCCAGAAATAGAACAGCCTGTACTTGAGCCACCTATGGAGCCACCTCAGTTTAACCCAGCCGACATGGAGAACCCAGCTGTTCAGACTATGTTCGGGCAGTTTATGACTGCCATGACACATATCACATATAGGATGCCCATGCCTGTACCTAGGGCACCTGCCCAGACTGAAGGACAAGGTATCGGTAAGACGTTCAAGTGACTTCGTCGTGTCGGAGCAACCGAATACTTTGGAACAACTAATCCTGCAGATGCCGATCTGTGGTTGACCGAGTTGGAAAAAGCCTTTAGAATCCTACACATCCCAGAAGCTGAGAAGGTTAGACATGCTGTCTATCTTATCAAGGGGAGTGCTGGTCACTGGTGGACCATGGAAGAGCAGAAGAGGCCTGGTGTGGAAGTAGCATGGGAAGTCTTTCGTCAGGAATTTATTAATAGATATTTCCCTAAGACGTTCCTGGATGAGAAAATCTCTCAGTTTGAGAAGTTAAGACAAGGTCTGATGAACATTAGCGAGTATGAGGCTAAGTTCATGGAGTTGTTGCGGTTCTGTCCGCATATGGCTGCTACAGATGAAGAAAGGATCAGACGGTTCGATAAAGGGTTAAATGATGAGTTGACTACTCCCGTGTGTGCCCTAGAGAACCGAGAAAGGTTTGCTACCTTCGTTGAGTCAGTCCAAAAGATAGAGAGGTCTGTAGCAAAGAAGAGGCAAACCCAAAAGAGATATCCTCAGTTTCAGGGATCTTCATCTAGAGACTTCAAGAAACCTAGGTTTTCTGCACCGACACCACCACCACCTAGACCTAGTGCTCTGACACAGTGGACACTGAGTAGAGGTAGAGGACGAAGCCTACCACTACAAGGAGCTCGCAGTTCAGCATCAATGTCAGTTACAAGACCACCAAGACCGCAACAACTGGAAAGAAGTTGGTACATATGTGAGAAGGTGGGGCACTTGATCAAAGACTGTAGAGCTAGACCAGAAAGTGTAACACAACCACAGAGACAAAGTTAGCAAGGATCCCAGAGGAGGCAGTTTCAAGGAGCAGCTAGAGGACGTGGACAAGCGTCCCAATCTGGATCGTCAGCACCGAATCAACCTCAGGCGACAGCAAGATTCTATGCTATGAACCCACCTGATGTAGTGACCAACCCTCGGGTTGTAGCAGGTCAGATGGATTTGTTATATTTTGATATGTCTACATCTTGTGTTGTATCTATTTTGGTTGACCCGGGTGCTACACACTCTTTTATCACTCGAAGAGTGATTTGTAACTGCAATATGACAGTCGGTCATAGGGCAGATAGCTTGTTGCTTGAGACTCTGTTGAGAGGGTCTATTGTGTTGTAGGATGTATGTTCTCCCTGCATCCTCTTCTTTTCTGATCATCACATTCAAGTGGATCTAATACCATTTGAGATGCAAGGATTTGACATAATCCTTGGGATGGATACCTTGGAAAGGTATAGGGTTGTTTTGGATTGTGAATCCAAGCAAGTTGTGTTTGCTGATGAAA
Organism: Alisma plantago-aquatica; assembly: GCA_963693085.1. NCBI lineage: Eukaryota > Viridiplantae > Streptophyta > Magnoliopsida > Alismatales > Alismataceae > Alisma > Alisma plantago-aquatica. The sequence continues at coordinate 1,042,804,751 of OY856411.1, forward strand.
GCAACACATGGATCTTTCAAGGAGAGAGAAAGATTCTACCCACCTGTCTTGTGTCAGCTATGGTTGTTGAGAAGATGATGAGGCAAGGATGTTATGCATTCTTAGCCCATGCGGTAGATACTACCATGGAGAGTCCTAACCCTGTTGAAGTTCCTGTAGTCAGGGAATTTGAAGATGTATTTCCTGAAGAACTTACAGGTGTGCCACCACCTCAGGAAATTGATTCTGATATCAATTTGATCCCAGATACACAACATATAGCACAGACATCATATAGGATGGCGCCTGCCAAAATGGCAGAACTCAAGAAACAACTTCAAGAGTTGCTTGAGAAGGGTTTCATCTGACCGAGTACTTCGCCTTGGGGTGCTCCGGTCCTCTTTGTTAAAAAGAAAGACGGTTCAATGCGCTTGTGCATTGATTACATACAACTAAACAAAGTAACAATAAAGAACAAGTACCCTCTACCGAGGATTCACTACTACAGAAACGACCTTTGGCGTCGGTCATTTAACCCCATTTGGCGTCGGTTTCCGACCGACGCCTATGTGGGCGCCGCTAAAGGTCGAACACTTCGGCGTCGGTTTTTTAACCGACGCCTATTTATTCTATAGGCGTCGGTTGTTTAGTAAATAACCGCCGCCAAAAGTGTTCGCACCACAGAAAATGGCGTCATCTAGGGCACTTTGTGCATCGGTTATTTACTAAACAACCGACGCCTATATAGAATATAGCGTCGGTGTTTTAGTAGATAACCGACGCATAAAGTGCCCTAGATGACGCCATTTTCTGTGGCGCGAACACTTTTGGCGTCGGTTATATACTAAAACACCGACGCCTATACTTCAAGACGACACGGCTGTGCTTCCCTGCACGGCCGTGTTTAGTATTATAGGCGTCGGTTTTATATGAATTACCGACGCCTTTTCCACCACGACCGTGCTATCCTGCACGGTCGGGTTGTTTGTACTATTAGGCGTCGAGTTTTATCAAATAACTGACGCTGTATGTCTTTGCTGACGGTGTTCTATAAATAACCGACGCCTATTTATATATATATTTTTTTCATATCAGTTTGCAGGCCTGCTGTGGCTGGTCAGCAGGATGAGAACCTGCAGTTTAGTTTTTTGAACTACAGGTTTACGACATCCATTGATATCAGCCTACAAACAGGCCGCAAACCTGCAAAAGTCACAAGGAAAATTCTACACAAGTACATACATTCAGACATCAATTCAATTCTCACATTCACACATATAGAAACATTCAAATACATGTATTAACATTCAGAAATATTCATTTACAAAGTATCATTCTTTATCGCTATCAACATCCCAATTATATCTTACAGTTGCCACTGCTTGTATGGCTTTTGCCCATTCTTCTCTTACTTCATTTAATGCTTCCATCGTATATGGAGCATGTATATTTTTTAAGCGTTTACCTATAGTGTGGTCAGTTTTAAACACCTGCAAAGAGAATGATGTATATATATAAGTAATAATATAAAAATAAGATAAGATTGATATATTTCATACTAACTAATGAGACTATATATAATACCTCATGTATGGTATCGATGTCAAATGCAGCATATTTGATAATCATCTGCATAAATCGCATCACATAGTATGTGCATGCCCAGCCATTGTCTTGTGTAGCACACTATAAATTGAAACATACAAAATAATACAACTAAGCACAATTCACATCAATAATATATATATTCGAGTCGGAAACTTACTTGTACGTTCTGCCAATTTATTGGCTGGTTCTTTTTCCTTGGGACCGTTCCTCCAGCCTTTTTGAATGCATCTAAACCCCTACATGTTAATATAACACAATAAATTGCATAAGTAAATAGTAATGTAATAAAAGATGTTAACGGATATAAAAATGAAATATTTCTCACCAGAATAATGACATTCTCATTACGTGTCCAATTTTAGTGTTCAATGTACTCCCCGCAGGATCTAGATAATAAACAGTGAATGTCCCGGGGACAATAACTAGTAACTCCCAATGTCTACCGCTAGAAGTAAGAAGTTAACAATTAATAACTCAAAATGCAAAATAAAAATGGAATTTTCTTAAGTCCATATTATAAATAAAGTAAACTTACTTGACATTGAATGGAGCTATTATTATCGTCTTCTTTTGCTGACCAAAAATTGTAAAAGCATCTATACAGTATTGTTGAACATTATCAGGGTCTTTAGCTACCAAACTAATCAATGATGGAATCAAAAATCCCACATGATCAAATGCAAATTGTTTGCAATGATCTTCGACTAAGTAGCTGCAAAACATATAGGCGTATGCATTAATATATAAGAAACCAGATCACCGGATCTTACACAAGGTATATGGATGTATAAACAAGATCTCACCTTATCCATGTCTCTATCATTGATGTATTCAGCCAATCATACATAAAAAGCTCAATAATATCTTGTATAAATAAAGAGCTATCGTATGATCGACCTGCATAATCTGCATCTAAAGAAACTATTATAGGGCAATGTATATTATGTGCCCGTAGCCAACATGCCATTCCCCTACAAGCAGGACCTAACGGGTATGTTAGGTCAGTTGGAACCCAAGTTGGTAATGCGGGAAGTGGAGGTGGAGGCCTAGGTGCTCCTGGTGTCTTCTTTTTAACCTGTATATATAATTTCAGATCAGTTGACATCATATATACACATTAACAGTCTATATCAATGTAAATTTATCTTACAATTTCAGTCGTGTCGACGACATCTGCTTTGGGCCACAATATGACCCCGCCTTCTGCCTCACCAAGTGTATCAATATCTGGGTGGGCATATGGCAACGCAACTTCCCTCCAATCGGGTAACACACGTAATGGGCCCACACGAACATAGCCCTGTGGCATTGGAGTCCCGTGAAACCTTTCCCCAGGAAGGGACAGGTAAGCTTGCGCCTCTGCAACAACATAGTCTTGTATTCTTAAGCGGCATGGCTTCAATGCCTACAAATTTACGTAAAGAATGTTATACATATATACATATAATCTTGAAAACATATCATCTTGAAAAGACTAGCTACAATGTCATAAACAATACTTACAGCAGACGTGCTAGGCGATGGGTCTCCAGGATTACTCACAGTCTGTGCATCAGGAGAAGAGTGGGTCGCCATAGGCTGATTGGAAGCCTGAGCTGCCTGCCACCGTAGCAATTCTTCCTTGACCTTCTCAGCAACTACATCGTTGACCTTCTTAGCAACTAAATCCTCAACTCTCTTATTCTCCTATACATGGATAAAAGAAACATTAGCTTCTTATTAATGAATTTCCTTTTGCAGTAACATTCTAAAAAAAGAATAGGTTACCTCTTCTTGAGAAAGTCCCGCTCTGGGTTTGCGCTGGGATGGCCCAAAGAATGCTTTGATGCCAACACCAGCGCTGGCACCTCTAACACGTCCAGGATGCTCTGGGTTACCCAGAGCAACTGTCAATTCATCCCTTGTGCCCTGAGGGATGAACGTGCCTTGTTTCCTCTACTCGTGCAGCTCCCGCTAATCAGCATAAACAGAAATTGGTAAGTTAACACCACAAATAATCAATATTCAAATGATTTCTCTAAGAGTTGTATTTTACCATTTTTGCAGCCGCCTCAGCAGTTACAGGCTTCTTTATTTCACCCTTCTTGTTTTGCCTGCCAGCTATCCAGATATCATGGCGAGGCATGGGTGTGGCAGACTCCTGAGTAGGAGCAGACTCCTGAGTAGCAGCAGACTGCTGAGTAGCCGCAGACTCCGCCTGTAGTCTTTGGCGAACGCTTGCATAGCCTTTTGGACCCATAGTGTGGTCATGCACATTCAGTGCACGCCTTTCTTTTTGTGCGTCACTGAGGGCCTAGTTAGTATGCACATTAATGATTTGGTTAGTAGCACTAAATGTTAATTAAATTGGGAGTGACACCTAATACCTTGAATTCTTCAGATTTTCTTGAAGCAACAAAATTGTCCCAATCTTCTTTGTCCAAGAAGTTCCATTGTTCAAGGGCTGATTTCTTCTTCTTATCACCCTCTTTTATGTATTCTCTGTTCAGATTTGTCCTATAATTCCTAAGCATCTTTCCAGCGCATTGCATCACACTTTTACGATGCAACTTCTCCTCCAATGCAAACAGATTCTGTAAAATAGAAATGTTATTAAGTCCTTCCAATAATAACTCACGCATAAATTTGTCCTATAATAACTCACACATAAATCCTTCCATATCAAGTCTTTTTTCCCTTGAGAAACTTTATGCCAATTATCATACTTAACACCACAATGGCTCCGAGTGGTACGCCCAAGATAGTTTACAAAATTATTGCGGTTCACTCCAATTGCATTTCCTCCATTATCAAACTCCACCACCAATTTGGATCCACTACCACTTAGCGCTAATAACTTCTTCAACAAAGTGATGCCCGTTTTCTTGTTAAGTGTTTGGTGTTGCGCATCAAGTTGCTCCAGTGCTTCAGTGGGTACAGGTACATCATCAACCTAAAATTTGACAAAAATAAACACACTAAATTAGCCCAATATAGAAATATAGGATATATGACATAACTAGAAGATAATGAATTTTATAGAAATACATGATATGTTTTTAGAACTTACATTGGTATCCTCGCCATGCTCGTCATGGACAGCATGCTCATCATGGACTTCATGCTCATCATGGACATCATTCTCATCATGGTCAGCCATCTGAAAATGTCATTAAAAAGGCAAACATTTAGCATTTGTATTAACTAGAAAAAGGCAAACATTTAGCATTTGTATTAACTAGAAAAAGGCAAATATGTAGCATTTGTATAAACATACATGTCTCTAAAATTGTGATCTTTTATCAATTAACAATCCTTGATTGTGATCTCCGCGCACATATAAGTCATCATTAGCTTCAATATTTTGTGGAGTTGGCAACCCAACTGAGAATGGACTGGAGTCATCATACTTATCATAGTACTCTTCTTCATCTATAGGATCTTCAATGAATTGTCTTTTACCATGAAGAACAACCGACCATTTATCATTCGCAGGATCATCGATATAGAATATTTGTTTCGCCTGTGATGCCAATATGAATGGTTCACCCTTCTCGCCAATCTTTTCAAAGTTCACCAAAGTGAAACCCAATTCATCCACTATAACTCCTTTGGTGTTATCAACCCAATTACATTTAAAGAGCGGAATTTTGAAATCTATGTAGTCAAACTCCCAAATGTCCTCAATGACACCGTAATATGACATTTTAGCTTCACGTGGACTCTTATCCTTTGCACTTGCAAAGTACATAGTCGACGCTTGAAGAGTGACCCCACTATTTTGGACGACACTCTTATCATCTTGGTGCTTTGTGTAATATGTGAATCCATTAATGTCAAACCCTTCATAATACATAACATTCGGTTTTGGTTTAAAGGCGAGGCATTTGATAGTTTCTGTAATATCATTTGGTGTTTGAGATAGTTGATGTAAGACTTTATCTTCAAACCACTTAGTAAAAGTCTTATTATGCTCTCTAGCTAGCCACATTGAACTTGCTCGAGGATGTTGTCTCTTTATGAAATTGGTATGTTCCTCGATATAAACACTCACTTCGTCCATATTGTGTAAAATATACAAGTGAGCTTGTTCCAACTGCTCACGGCTGATTACTTTCACCCGTGATCCCAAAATTCCTTTGCCCTCCTCAATATTCTTGTCATTATCAGGAGTGTCATTACCACTGAGAAAGTCATTGCAAAAATCCATAACCTCTCTCACCACATAACCTTCAATAATACTCCCTTCAGGCCGATAACGGTTTCGAACATCACCTTTAAAAACGCTCATGTATCGTTCAAAGGGATACATCCAATGCAAGAAAACTGGTCCCAACATTTTCACTTCCCTAGTCAAGTGGACAACAAGATGTACCATGATATCAAAGAATGAAGGAGGGAAATACATCTCAAGATGACATAGGGTAACAACCACTTCTCTTTGCAAATTATCGAGAGTATCAGGGTCAATAACTTTACTGCATAGACTGTTGAAAAAAAAAACAAAGTCTGGTAATTGCAAACCTTACATGCTTCGGCAATATAGATCGAATTGCCACGGGTAATATTTGTTGCATTAGAGTGTGACAATCACGAGATTTAAGACCTATCAACTTCAGATCTTTCATTGATACCAATCTATGGATGTTGGATGAGTAACCATGTGGCACCTTAACATTTACCAAGCATTCACAAAAAGTTTTCTTCTCCTGTCTAGACAACGTGTAACAAGCGGGAGGTAAGTATGTTCTTTTACTACCCATTTCACATAATTCTGTTAATTCTGACCTTATTCCCATTTCACGTAGGTCCAGTCTGGATTTTATCCCATCTTTAGTCTTACCTGGTATATTTAACAGAGTACCAATGATGCTATCACAGACATTTTTCTCAACGTGCATTACATCGATACAATGCCTGACTGTCAAAGAACTCCAATAAGGAAGATCCCAAAATATTGACTTCTTCTTGAATGAAGAATTGTCACTCCGTGTGGCCATACTACATTGTGATTTCTTACCAAATTCATTGACAATGTCTTTTACTCTTTCATAAACAACATCCCCTAGTATAGGTTTAGGTGCACTCCGTTCATCATTCCATCCATTGAATGCTTTGCGCTTCCTACGATACGGATGGAATTTTGAAAGAAACCTTCGATGACCAAGATATACAGTCTTGCCTCCATGTTTTAGTCTTATTGAATCAGTGTTTTCTTAACATATAGGACACGCTTTAGCTCCTTTGACACTATATCCAGACAAATTCCCATATGCTGGAAAGTCATTAATAGTGCAAAACAACATAGCGTGCAAACGAAATGTCTCTCTTGCTGAAGCATCATAGGTCATCACACCTTCAGCCCAAAGTTTCTTTAAGTCATCAATCAAAGGTTCAAGATAAACATCGATATCATTTCCGAGTTGTTTAGGGAGCGATATCAACAATGACAACATAACGTACTTATTTTTCATACACATCCAGGGAGGAAGATTGTATATAACAAGCATGACTGGCCAAGTGCTATGTTGGCTGCTCAATGTCCCGTACGGATTCATCCCATCTGTACAAAGCCCAAGTCTTAGATTCCTATCTTCTTCACCAAATTTGGGGTACAATAGATCAATCTTCTTCCACTGTGGGGAATCAGACCCATGTCGCAAGATCCCATAATTATTTTTCTTAACATCTGCATGCCACCTCAAATTCTTCGCATCTTTCGGATTTGCAAACAAGCGTTGAAACCGTGATATTATAGGTAGATACCACAACACCTTGGCAGGAGAACCAGTTTTGGACTCCCCCGAAGTCGTCAATTTATACCGTGACGCACCACATTTTGGACAATCTTTCAAATCTACACAGTCCTTTTGAAATAATACACAATCATTCGGGCATGCATGTATCTTCTTGGCCTCCATTCCCATTGGGCACAACATTTTCTTTACCTGGTATGTTGAGATTGGCAACTCGTTTCCTTCAGGAAGCATTTCTTTCAAAAAAGTCAACAATGAAGTGAAGCTTTTGTCGCTCCATCTATTGTTAGCTTTCAACTTATACAATCTCAACACAGCGCTAAGCTTCATAAACTTAGCACAGCCTGTATATAACGGTATCTCAGCATCATGCACAATGTTTCTAAAGATAGGAGGTGGATCGGTGTGCTCTACCCTACAACTATCCAGCATCGCATCAACGATGTCTGCTGGAACTATTCGTTCACATTTACGTCATCGGAGGCAATTTCTTCTTCCACCCAAACACTGCTATCGACATCTACTGGTTTCGATTTTGAAATCTCTCCATGCCAGTGCCATTCTGTATAGCCTTGTACAATCCCGTTGCACATGACATGACTTTTGATTTCCTCACCAGTGTTGACTTTCAAGTTGTTACCGCAATGCCTACATGGACAGTAGAACCTATCTGTAGGTTTTTTCCTATGTTCCTCGGAAAATCTAATAAAGTGATCAAGACCAGATATAAACTCTGGGGTGCAACGATTATGAATGGACATCCATGATCTATCCATTCTATGATCATAGAAAACAAGTATATATTAGGAAACAAGTATATATTAGGAAAAGATTAGGCAGCATTTCCCCGCTGTTCTCTAAGTACATATGTACTTAGAGAACAAACGGGGAAATGCCAACAAACACATTTGATGTCATTCTTATATATAATAAATGTGTACCACCTATCCCATCCTTGAACACCTAATCTCACTAGTAAGTGTATAATGTGTATTGGGTTTTCAAGAAAATTTCGGCAGCATTTCCCCGCTGTTCTCTAAGTACATATGTACTTAGAGAACAAACGGGGAAATGCTACCAAAATTTTCTCGAAAACCCAATACACATTATACACTTACATCCTAAGTGAGATTAGGTGTTCAAGAACAGTCCCAAACCGGGGACTATCCAAGATTTACTCCTAATGAGTCAATCTTGGATGGGTTTCTAGGCCAACAAACACAATAATAGATATCTACAATGAAGCCGGACTCCATACAAACAGTATATAATTTAGTGATTGTTCATTCTAATTTATACCAATGTACAAGTAATATAAAAAACAATGATTGTTCACATTCTAGGCCAACAAACACATGTGATGTCATTCTTATATATAATAAATGTGTACCACCTATCCCATCCTTGAACACCTAATCTCACTAGTAAGTGTATAATGTGTATTGGGTTTTCAAGAAAATTTCGGCAGCATTTCCCCGCTGTTCTCTAAGTACATATGTACTTAGAGAACAAACGAGGAAATGCTACCAAAATTTTCTCGAAAACCCAATACACATTATACACTTACATCCTAAGTGAGATTAGGTGTTCAAGAACAGTCCCAAACCGGGGACTATCCAAGATTTACTCCTAATGAGTCAATCTTGGACGGGTTTCTAGGCCAACAACATGGTTAATCCTAATATGTTGGGATCACATAATTATACTGGTAGGATTTTAATAGACATGATAAGTACCTAATCTATAAAGCATTATTAAATAATAAATCAAGAATTTAATAGTTTCAAACATGCAATAATTCACAATGCAATGTTATAAACTATAGGCAACATGGATAGATGAGACTAGAGTTCATATTAGAATAAAAACATGCATAAGAAATCATACATTAATTCACTGAGTATATTATCCAAGCAAATAAGAAAACCAAGCAATTAACTTTTGTTGCATGTATATACATCCTAAAGTGCCACAAATCATATAATAACATTAAACGCTACTCAAGTCCTAATCTAGAGTTTAGGTTTCCTTATTATCATGTTATCATTAGGGTTATTCTTGAACCCCCAATTCCTAAGTTCATTGATTTAATGACATAAAAAGATCTAGTTCATATTATGTTTAGCCATGATTATAAAACTATCATGTTATGATATTAGGACCACTTAAAGCAGATTAGGCACATTAAGCAAGCAGAGTAGGGAGCCAATTTTGCGCAAGCAGATTAGGCAAGCAGATTAGGTCGGCACATAAAGAACCAATTTCGCGCCTGGGTAGGTCGGCAGGTACATGGGCAAGCAGAGTAGGGCGAGGTCGAGCTGGTTGAGTACGTGGGCGGCGGCCGGCGAGCTCCAGAACCAGCGGAAGCGACTCCGATGAGCAGGGAGCGTCAGCGGCGGCAGGCAGGCAGGCAGCGGCCAGGCGGCGGCAGGCAGGCAGCGGCCAGGCGGAGGAGAAGGAGAACGGGGTGCGGTGGCGGAGGAGAAGGAGAAGGGGGCACCGGAGAAGGGGGCGCCGGAGTAGCAGTGGCGGCACGGCGGTGCTGTCGTGGAGAAGAAGGAGCAGAGAGTCGGGCGACAACAGAGAAGAAATCGCTCGCAATGAAACAGAAGAAAGGGGAAGAGTCGGGCGATCGAGGGTTATGAAGTTCCCAAATAGCGTCGGTTGTTTACAACAACCGACGCCTAAACATCTTTAGCGTCGGTTGTTTGCAACAACCGACGTCCAATTGGACGATATTTTCATGAAAATGTTTGGCGGGAACCACCTTCAGCGTCGGTTATACAAGGATAACCGACGCTGAAAGTGACATTTTCCGCGCAAATTTTCATCGCACATAGGCGTCGGTTTTCTAGGTATATAACCGACGCTGACAATGACACTATTTTTTTTATCGAAATATGGATTTCGCGGGCGAATTTAAGCGTCGGTTTTTTATAAACAACCGATTCTTAATACAAAGCGGTACCCACGTCTGGCTGGTCTTCGAATATAGACGTCGGTTTGCTTAAACAACCGACGCCTTATATGTTAGGCGTCAGTTTTTCTTAATAACCGACGCCCAGAATAGTGACACTGAATGCTATTTCTGTAGTAGTGATTGATGATCTCTTTGACCAGTTGTGTGGTGCAACCGTGTTCTCAAAGATAGATTTGAGGTCCGAATATCATCAACTCCGTATTAAGGATAGTGACATATCCAAGTCTGCCTTTAGGACAAGGTATGGTCACTATGAGTTCACAATTATGTCATTTGGACTAACTAATGCACCAGCTGCATTTATGGAACTCATGAATAGAATCTTTCGACCTTTCCTCGATCAGTGCGTTGTTGTCTTTATAGATGACATTCTGATCTATTGTAGAGATGCTCAACAGCATGAACAACATCTTCGACAGGCTCTAACTTTGCTAAGAGAACACAAGCTATACGCTAAGTTTAGCAAGTGTGAGTTTTGGTTGCCAGAAGTATCTTTCCTTGGGCATGTGGTATCTGCCTCGGGTATTCGTGTTGACCCTAAAAAGGTAGAATCAGTTCTACAATGGGAACAGCCGAAGACACCGATGGAGATTCGTAGTTTCTTAGGGTTGGCTGGCTATTACCGAAGGTTCATTAAGAACTTCAGTTCCATAGCCTTACCCTTGACTAAGCTGACCCGAAAGGATATTCCTTTTGTATGGAGTGATAAGTGTCAACAATCTTTTTAGCTACTGAAGGAGAGGTTGACAAGTGAACATGTACTTATGCTACCTGAGAAAGGCAAAGGATACATAGTTTTCTGTGATGCCTCCAAGAATGGACTCGGATGTGTGTTGATGCAGGATAAGCAAGTGATTTCTTTTGCTTCCCGACAGCTTAAGAAACATGAGGAGAATTATCCGACACACGATCTAGAATTAGATATTATGGTTCATGCTTTGAAGATCTGGAGACATTATCTCTACGGAGAGACATTCCAGATTTTCACTGATCATAAAAACCTTAAGTACATCTTCTCTCAGCATGAGCTTAACATGAGGCAACATCGTTGGATGGAGTTAATCAAGGACTACAATTGTACAATTGATTACCATCCAGGGAAGGCCAATGTAGTTGCGGATGCTCTGAGTAGGAAATCAGCAACATAAACCATGGATAGGGCACAACTAAACTCTTTAGTATGCTCTAAGAGAGATATGCTTATCTCTTTAAGACAAGCCAATGTACAGTTGAAGGTGTCATTGTTAGCTGGGCTGTTAGCTGAGATGTATATAAAACCTACTCTAAGAGAGCAGATCAAGGAAGCTCAGCAAGTGGATGCTGCAGTTCAACATATTAGATCAGAATATGGTGATGAGAAGCGAGATGGTTTCCATGACTCAGATTACCAAGTATCATGTTATCATGGGAGAATGATAGTACCGGATGTGGATAACTTGAGAAAGTTAGTCCTGGAAGAAGCTCATTCTTCGATGTATGCTATGCATCCAGGGAGAACCAAGATGTATTGAAACTTAAAAGATATGTATTGGTGGCCTGGGATGAAGAAGGATGTTGCAGAGTTTGTTATGAGGTGTCCTGTGTGTCAGCAAGTTAAAGCTGAACACCAAAAACCTGCAGGAACAATGCAACCTTTACCCATACCACAGTAGAAGTGGGATCATGTAACCATGGACTTTGTTTTTGGCCTACCCAAGACAAGCAAAGGACATGATTCCATTTGGGTAATAGTTGATAGGTTGACAAAGACATCTCATTTCTTACCTGTCAAAACAACCTATTCTGCTGAGAAGTTAGCACAACTGTATGTTGAAGAGATAGTGCGACTGCATGGAGTTCCAGTCACTATAGTTTCTGACAGAGGTCCCCAATTTACGAGTCATTTTTGGGAGCAACTGCACAAAGCTTTAGGCACCCAATTAAGGTTTAGTACAACCTTTCACCCACAGACTGATGGACAGTCGGAAAGGACTATACATACCTTGGAGGACTTGTTGAGAGCATGTGTTCTTCAGTTCACAGGGAGTTGGGATCTACACCTAAGCCTGATAGAGTTTGCCTATAACAATAGATATCAACATAGCATTGACATGGCTCCTTATGAAGCTTTGTACGGTAGACATTGTAGATCACCCTTATGCTGGTATGAAACTGGTGAACATCAGTTGCTAGGTCCTAATCTTGTGCAGTAGACCACAAAGAAGATTAAAGTAATACAACAACAACTTAAGACTGCACAGGATAGGCAGAAATCTTACGCTGACAGACGTCATAGACCCTTAGAGTTCCAAGTTGGAGACAAAGTGTATCTCAAGGTCTCGCCTTAGAAGGGAGTTCTGAGATTTGGAAGGAAAGGGAAGTTAGCTCCGAGGTTTATGGGGCCTTATCCAATCATTGAACGAGTTGGAAAGGTAGCCTATAAACTAGAGTTACCACCAGAGTTACAGAGGTTACACCTTGTGTTTCACATATCTATGCTGAGGAAATGTCACCCTGATACAGAGTCAGTTCTACAACCTATGGAGGTAGAATTGAATAATGATATAACTTATGAGGAAGGACCAGTGTCAATCCTTGACAACAGAATTAAAAAGCTAAAGAAGAAAGATATAAGTCTGCTGAAAATCCTCTGGAATCATCATGGTGTTGAAGAAGCCACAAGGGAACTAGAGGAAGAGATGAGAAGGAAATACCCTGCTCTTTTCTCTTAATATATGTTTTGTTGATTTTGGGGACGAAATCCTTGTAAGGGGTGGATAATTTGTAACATCCCTGACCTGGGTTATGAGCTAACCCTAGGTGTTTTTCTTAATTATGTAATTATATACTTGTGATTATCTTTTGGTATGTAATTAAAACTCTTGAGGAACATATGTTTCCATTTCTGTCCTTTTTAAACAATGTTGTAGTATTGTTCTGTAATACAGGGACCTATGTGAAAATTACCCAATTAGAGGGGTTAACTTGCAATTTGCACATGTTAAGATGTTCCTTTGGTGTTAAGACATCATAATATTGAATATGATGAAGTTTGATGGATTCCCCAAGCTTGGGCACCAGGATGCAGCTTGTGGAGTAATCCTTGAGCTTTAAACCCTAATTTTGGTGTAAAGTGCAATTTACCAAAAATGTGGGCTGCAACTTGTAAAATACACCTTATAGAATATCTTTTATGAATCTTGACATCATTTAGAGTAAAAATGATGAAGAGGGCACTTCAATTGAATAATCATATAATAAGGAACACCTTTGTAATTAAATCACCAAGTTGTGAGTAAGGAGACCCTTATATATGTGCACCTTAGTGATAAGTTGACCTTCTTTGCCTTTAGTTCTTGGTTTTAGAAGGAGTTTTGCTTTAGAAATAAGGATAAGGGACGTGCAAAGAAGAAAGGAGGGACCTAGATGAGAAAAGGAGAAGTAAGTTGTCATTATCATGGAAATACCCCCTAAGGTATATAGTCATCTATCCTTTACAACTAAACGATCGTTTCTTCACTTCTTTCACTTATCACCTTGCTCAAACTGACTAAGGTAGAGCTTTGGAGTAGAGGAGAATGACCAAATTGTTCTAAGGTAAGAAGAGACCATCATCTTGCTCGGATTCATGGAGGAAATTGGGTTACAAGGTTGGTTTTATGGTTTTCTTACTTAGCTTTCTCCTTCTAGCCGACTTTTCCCAACCTTTCCTTGGAGAAACACCTTTGGCCAACCTGTGGAGATCAAGACGCCATTAAAGGCTTGGAAGCTTGGAAGCTTGTAGCTCTAGGAACGACCTTAAGGTGGGTTTTATAACTCTAAACCTTTTTCTTTGTTTATGCGTATCTTGTTCTTGTAAATAGTAGACAGTTCTTCTTCTTCCCCACTCTTCCTTGCACTTTTGCAAGTAAAACCACGAAGTAACCGACCTGATCTGAGGTTGAAGATGAGGAGCATGATTTCCTAGGTAACTTTACCAAACGACCTTGGACCTTTGGTCTAAACGGTTTGCAAGACCGTTTGAAACCAAACGGTTTCACAACCGTTTGATTTCATGCGATTTGTAAGACCGTTTAGATTCAAACAGTCTCCAAGACCGTTTGGAAAGTTTGACCAAGTGAAGACCATCTATATTTCTTCTATAAACATGTTGAATTAATCAATTACAAAGAATCATAACTTAATTGTAAACAAATCACAAGTTGAAGGAACTTCAACCCTCCAAATCCTAATCGGGTTCAATTGCTTATTTCAAGAACCAATCTTGTTGAACTTTGGGTTGAGTGGCCCAAACGGTTTCAAAACCATTTGGGATTCACCCAAACGGTCTCAAGACTATTTGGCGACACCCCAAGACCGTTTGGAATTCTAGGGTTATGATAATTTAATCAATTGAGAGTCCAATCACAATAGGTTGTTGAATTAATTGCAAGTGTTGATTTGTAACCTAATTAGGGTTCAACCCTTATCAATTTGACTTAGTTTTTGATGTGACTTTGGGAAAACGGTCTCAAGACCATTTGGAGGATGTCCAAACAATCCCAAGACCGTTTGGGCCAAGCTGGGGCCCAATTGAGTGACAATTGATGGGTTCAACTTCAATTAGACTCATGTTGATCAATGTTGATGGTTAACCGATTACAAACCCTAAATGATTTGGTTTCAACCCTAATTGGCTCAATTGATAAGTGATTAACATATATGAGGTCAATTGAGGGGTTCAACCTTGAAAACCCTATTCGATTGCAAGTGTTGATGCACTTTTTAGGTCCATGCAGTTTTGAGCCATTTGGACCAAACAGTCTCAAGACCGTTTGAGTCCAAATGGTCTCAAGACCGTTTAGGGTCAAACGGTCTCAAGAACATTTGAATCCAAACGATCTCAAGGTCGTTTGAATCCAAACGATCTCAAGTTCGTTTAGTGTCATGTGGTTTCAAGGTCGTTTAAATTCAAACAGTTTCAAAGTCAACTCTCTCAAACAGTCAACAAGTTGAAACGGTCTCAAGACTGTTTAGATTCAAATGGTCTTGAGGGTGACCAAGTTCAAATGGTTTGAAAGTCAACCTAACCAAATGATCAACCCTTCCAAAAGGTCTCAGGACCATTTGGAGGTTGAAGTGTGTAATCGTTTGGGGACTTTTAGGGGTTATGATTACCTAATGTTTTGAAGGTTTAAATGGTTCAATGGTTGTTCAACTTGAACCCTAATCATACCTAAAGACATTAAGGGGTTATGTAACTAGTAGTTTGACCCATGTTATGTTTAATGGTGAACATTATCTGGGTAATCATAAAGGGTTCAAGTAGATAACACCCCTTGATCAAGCAAACCCTAATGAACATAATGGTGATGATTAGACCTATATTAATGAAGTTGAACTGACTTAACCTAATCTAGAGTGATGTAAACATCATATAGTAGTGAGAGGAGAGAGAAGGCTCCTAATATGAATAAGGATCAAGTAACACACCTTCAATATGAAAGAATGTACATGATTAGGGTATGATCCATCAAGGTGAAATCATGGAAACCCTAATTAAAATGATTAATGAATCTTAACCTTTTTGAGGGCATCATTGATGATAATTTTCATACATGATGATTCTATGAGCTAATTCACTATGAAGTGAATAGTAAACCCTAATTGAGGGTGATGTGTTGAAATGTACAATAAACCCTAATTCCAGGTTATTCTTTTAAGCATGAATCTTCATCATTAAAGTATGATATGAGGAATCATTATTCCTAATCATAATGAAAGGGTTGGATAACCCTAATTGATGTAAATAAGGGAACATAGTCTTAGTAAAGGCATGAAGGTACAACCCTTGAATTGAAAGGTTAATTCTGCTTTATAAATTGACTGATTTGGAAATGATTTATTTATTGTTGTCAATTGAATTAACGATGCAGGTTCTTATAAGAGATTGATCATACCCAGGTAAAGGTTATGATATCATATTCATTGAACGCATGTTATTATCTTTATGAATAGTGACATAATATGTTGCCTAGTTTAGTGACAACATATGAGATTGATAGGCTGTAAGAGCCATGAGTAACATCAAAGTCATGCTGATTAGTTGACTTATGATGAGATGGTTATAAAATAATATCCCTATGATAACTGATGTGAGATAGACTTGATACATTTAGTATTTTACTTTCATAGTTGTTGTTCTAATGATTAATGCTTGGAAACATGCTTGGTGTTAAAAGAATGCTGAAATGTACCTAACTAATCAAGTATAATCATATCATGTAGAGCCCTGATCATAGATCCATCATTGTCAGAAGATTAATGATGGTGAAATAGGTTTTCCTAAGGGAACTCCTGGATCACATACTTTTGAGTATGTGGGGGAATATGGATGTGAATATCCTTACATCCTAGTGTAGGAATTGATGTATATGTACCTTAATCTATCAACCCTTCACTATGTGTTTATGTCGGGGTGATGTATCACTAATATCCCGATGGAAACTTTTATACCGCATCGATGAGAGATAAACAATAGATCTTTCGATAGAGAAGAGAGTATAGAATGCCACTGTAGCTCTAACAGCGAAGTGCCAGAATACCCTGGTAAGCTATAGTAGCAGAGACACTAGATGTCCTGTATGTTGATCCTCACACTAACTAAGGAAGATGAGGTCATAAGAATCCAGCTCTTTTGATGACCTATGTATGATACCGATGCGACTTAGCAGTGATCGGTTGGAGTATGAGCAGTATACCTCATCTCCGTAGGGCATAATACTGTTTGTAAAATATAATCAACCGCGTAGTATATCTGCTTAGGTTGAACTACGAGAAACAATGATTGATGTTACATTGTTTACATTAATAATCCGTTCAAGTATCTAGTATACATGTTCTTCATATGCTTTAATGAAAGTGATTGCTTAAGTATAAGATGTTTTACTTAATTCTAAGATTGTTGTTGTATGATATAAGTTATTTGCTTCTGTTATTCCTTTTGCTATAACAAAGCTTCTGGCGGAGAGTTATAACTCTCGCTGGGACAATTATTCAGATTTACTCACTCCGTAGGTTTCAATCTTGTTAGGTGGATGTCGAGGATGGAGAAACCAATATGAGGGTGAGTAGTATCAGCAACAGCAACACCAAGGGCAGCAGTGAATCTCAGGTCGAGATACTCACTGTTAGGTCCTATAGTTAGTTTGTCTTATGTCGTCTCTGTACTCTCAGGTCCTAGGAGTCAGTAGGTCTGAGATTTTGGTTATAAATCTCGAGATTTTGTATCTGGATGTATATAATCACTCGAGAGGTGATTTTACAATGATGTAAACTATTTATCTAGTTTAGTTATAAAAGAGCTTTATGCTTGAAAATATTTTCTTAAAAAGTTTTAAGTTCAAGTGATTTCCAATATTCTGCTTCCAGTTAAACAATCGCTTCCGCTTTAGTTAATCCTATTTTCACGAGACGGTCGTCACAATAGTAATATGGTGAATTCTCTCATGCTTGATGTTGATGTTCTTAAAATTGAAAATGAGGACAAAGATTTTGTTTTGCAAGGATTAGAATCTGAAAATAGTTTCTATCTTTATAAGATTGCTTTTCTTGAAAAATAAAATGCTTCCTTGCTTGCTAAATTCAATGTCCTTAAATCTTGTTCTAGTTCTACTAGTAGAGATAATATTGTTGTTTCTTTTCATGTTGACAAAGATTATTGTATGACTAATGCTCTTTGCTTAGAAATCAATCTTGTGCATGCTAGAGATAATATCATTCTATTGTCTTCTACTATTAATTCTCTTATGCATGATAATCATAGTTTGAGATCTTCTATGCAAAGATTCTTAGATAATAAAAAGAATTTTAATCAAATCCTAGATCGTTCTATCAAACAAATGGATAGATATGGTTTTGGACTTGATAGTAGACAAAGGAACAACAAAGATAAATGACCTTCAATTTTCAATGAAGAATTATCTAGTTCCAAGGCTAGGGGATTATGCAATCATTGCAATGAAATTGGTCATTATTCTACTTATTGCCCTTTTAGGAAAGCACCCCAGAGAAGTAGGAAATTGGGTTGCTAAGCTAAGCCCTCCAGACCCAAAAAGATGATTGGGGTCCATTTCATATTTCTTCTTATAGATCAAGTACAAACAGATGGACATGAGCTACTGATTTGTAAATTAACTTCTCAATCCACATGAAATAAGAAAGATAAGATGTATAGGGGGTTGCAACAAGTGGAAAAGAAATTTTAAGCACAGAGGTAATGTTATTCTTGCTCATATCCAATAACAAAGTGTTTTTTCCAAGTTAGTATGCACTACACATGGTTTTTGAGTCAAAAATAGTATATTGTGGTTCTTATCACTTTCTTGCTAAAAACTATTTTTAATTCTTTCATACTGCATCACTTACTTGCTTACACATGTTTGTATATGGTTTATATTTTTATCATGCATCTAGATATGTTTTTATGAGACATATGTGCTTTTTTACAACAATTATTGCTAGCTGAGTTTATCCTATAAGAAACTCGACCGACAAGCACCATTGGGTGTTTCCAACAACTATTGTTGGCTGATAACTTCAACCTAGAAACTTGACTAACAACAATGTGCACATAATATACATATGGATTTTGGATGAGAATTTCCCTCTCAACTAGATTTTCTCAACTAGCAGTCTTATTATTTGGCACTCCCCTTTATACCTTTATCTATACATATTGTCATGCTTTAAATTTCCTATCTTATATACAACTCCATCTCTCTAACTGCTTCCTTTTTATATCTCTATATCTTGGAATTACTTGTCTTGAGTTGTTATGCATGTTTTGATGATGATCTCTTTGGATCTGTTGGTTGGGTCTTAAATTGCTTCTGTTGAACTCTAACTTGTGACATCTATCTTGTAACATACCAGATCTAGAACCCTACCCTAGAGCTTTGACCTTTTGGTAATTTTCCAAACAAGGTTGTGGTGAGGATGATCCTAATAATATAATTCATGAATAATGTAATCTAACATGTCATATAATTCATTTGGTGGTAATAAGATGATAAATAACTTAATTACATGCATAATTTGTTTAATGGGCCTCTAATGGGCCAGATGACAAAATCCATGTAAGAAATCCTCAAATTAAATAATAGACTTCAAATTCGTAATCTACACATCAAAATAATCCTACATGTCAATTTTCATTTAATTTGGACTACCTTGAAATAATATGATAAGTTAAGAGAGAGAAATTGCCTAAAAACTGTAATTAATAAATAAAAATAATAAATGACTCCAAAAGAGGAAAATAATCTTAGATTCGTAATCTACATAATAAATATAGCCTTTGGGTAAATTTTTATCCAATTTGGAGAAAGTTTACTTAAAAGGTAAAATCAGGAGAGAGAAAATATGTAGAACCTTCAAAATATTAATTAAATACTCAGACAACTTCAATATGTAAAATTGATGGCAAATTCGTATCCAACACATTAATTATGACTTGTGTGTCAAGTTTCATAAAAATTTGGATAATCCTAATACCATAAATGAAGGAGGAAAGAGAAAATATGATTTGATTTATTTAACACATTAAAAGTTTCCAAAACGCAAAACTAAGTGCATAATCGGAATCTACATGCCTTTATTGGCCTCTGTGCAAAATTTGGTTTAATTTGGAGTTTGTTTGCACCCTAAAAAGAGGAGAGAGAAATAGGAAGATAATTAATTTACAACTTTAATCAATTTCATGACTTCCGATTTATTTTGTCACGCGTTTTGCTTTTCTATAGCGATCGATCTCGTCCCCTCATTCTTGATCGGATGGCTGGGGACTTATCTCCTACCTCGAGTAGGAGTGCCCGCCTGTGAGCAATGCGTAGGGCTGGAGTCCCAGTTAATTCGCGGATTTCTCTCTTCCTACCTCTTCTCGACTTTCGATTTCTTCGCCCTCACTTTCCTCATCTTCTTGCGAATCCAATGGGTATAAAATACCCTGGGGTTCCCCGCGTTCTCGCTCAACTCGCTGGGCGCCGCCCGCTTGCCCTGTTCTGCTCGAACTTCCTCTGTTTTCCCCTATTCTCGGCCATCTAGGCCTTCGGACCAGGAGGGGTTGGTCTCTTGACTTCCGCCGAGGTCGCAGGTGTGTCTTGCTCGCTTTGGTTCTGGCCTTGTCAGGTGATGAGCTTTTGATTTCTTCTGGTCAGTCTTTCCCCTTCCGAGCTGCTGCGGCGGTTCTCCGGGATCTTGACTCGGTGCACAGCGGCGCCTTGTCCCTGGATTCTTCAGGGCGAAGCTTCAGGGCAAGCAACCAAAGCTCGAACCGCCCTCAATTCGGTGTTTACCCCGCGGACGTGATTTCCCCCAAAATCCAATGGTGGCAGCTTCGCAAGACTGCGGTTCGGTCGAACGGAGAAGAAGGTAAAAGTGTTTCTTCCAGTTTTACCCTCGCCCAACCTTCCTTTCTGTTTTTTTTCGCTCAGGGGTTTTTGGTCTTTTCCCCATGTTTTCTTTTGCTTTGGTGTGATTCAGCTGAGTAGCTGACTGCTGATTTGGCTAACCCTGATTGGGCCAAATCAGCGGGTTGGCCCACCCTCTTGCAAGTTTTCTCGCCTATGTGGCATTAAGTAATTACCTGATTGGTCGGATTTATAAAATTCATAACTAATAATCTGCTCATCAGAAAAATATGCAAAAATACTCGTTGGATTCAGAAAAATAATACCTATCTAATGGTACAGGTTTTGATAACTCAATCCGAAGATTAGTAATAGGTGTTTTTAATGGATATAATTAAATAAGATAATAATTTGTATAACTCATAACTAATAATTTATAAGTCAGAAAAATATAATAAAATATGTTTTGAGTTCAGAAAAGTATAACCTAAAATATGGAATTGTTTTGAAAACCTAATTCATATATTAATAAAAAGGTGTTTTTAGGGTTTATGAAATCAATATAAAACCTAACCCTAATCCCATATATATGCTAATAGGCGCTTTGGATGCCTATGCTTGGACCTAGATGTGACCTTGGATCGTTTGACTCTGAAGTTGAGGTATGTTTGCATCCTCGATTATTCTTTTGAGCAATAACCTATCTTTATTTTTCTTTTGGTCCTATGGACAATAGCCTATACACATTGCTCGTTTCTTTTGATATCATGGTTCATGTGAACTACTTTGTTTTGTTATTGATCTTATGATCATGGATATTCTCTTGAATCTGTTTCCTATGCCTTGGTGCATGTTGGAATTTTGATATTATATGCCCACTGTGATGTGGAAGTTTACTTGTTGATATATGCCCACTTTGAAGTGGATTTGCTTATATGTTTGAGTTGTCCATTGTGTGATGGCAACCTTTATTTCATATTCTGACTATACTTTTCTACTTGCCTCTACATTATACATGCTATGTGATTCAGTAGCTCTAGAGTAGTGTAATTACATTAGTTTTGGGGCATTAATCCCCTATTGTTTATTTGGAGGGTGGCAGTATACCATTCCTCTATAAATCGAGTGTGGCAGTAATCCATGCTCAAAATTTTATATAATTGGGAGATTGGCAGTATTCCTTTCTCTATCAGGTTCAAGTGTGTGCTTGGCCGCCAATTGTTATTTATATTGTTCTAGTGTTATGCTTATCTCACATGCATGCAGGTTGATGATGATATGTGCTTTGTTTTTCCACTATGGTAGTGGATGTTTATATTGATAGCACATTCTTATTATTTGTTGGTTATGGCAAGTATCATTCTTATTGTGATTTTACTCTCTTGATACCCTTTTGGGTGATACTTATCTCTTGCTTGGGAAGCCTTGTATATTTGATGTCCCTATATCCTTATATTGCTCAAATTGCTTTTAGTATGCACATACCAGCCTTTGCTGATGTTTCTTTTTGCTTCTCTTTTGCTGGGGTATGCTTCCAACCCTAGGTGGAGGACATGGATGGCAAGACGTGTTGACCTAGACTTAGCTTGAGTTGATAAAGCTTGGAGACAATCTTGAGGTGGTTTAAATTTCCTCTACCTGGATCCTTGTGACGTAAGTTTAAGTTTGTAACCTTTTGTTTTATAATTGAATAGTCAAATATTTTCTTCCGCTGTTATACATTGGTCTTTTGATTACCATTATATAAAGATTTGAAAATTTTACACCCACTCCAAGATACTTTGAAGGTATGTTTGGACTGGAGGTTTTATTGTTCAAATTTTTTTTGTAGAGAAGTGGTTTCACTTCTTTACGTCATGGTATCAGAGCCCATGGTAGTCGGAATTGACTATTTCAATTTTGTCTCCCTTTAGAACCTTTGACTTTTCTAGATAGCTTTAAGTGAGATGTTGACCATAGAATTTATCAATGATGATCTTTGTATGCAATAAGGTTGGTTTTGAGGATGAGTATATGTTAGGAGATCTAAATATGGAAATATTGTGACTTGGTTTCTCGCTTTGATTTTGGGCCCTAAATTTCAGTTTTCAATCGTAAAAGTTTTTCACAACAAATTATTTTCAATTATACTACTATATGTACAAAAGTTTTCTTAGATTTATCGATGTTTTCTTGAGCTAAGTCACAATTAAGAGAACTCTAGTTTGAGTAGAATCTAACCCTAGTTTGTGACTAGGTTTGATATAATGGTGTAGTTGACCTACCCTATGACTTTTTGGATGTTCATGTAGGGTTGATAGGTTAGAGACACAAGGACCTAAAATCTCAACCCTAGATGGCATGACTATAGCTGGATACATAAATAATAAAAGTATCTAGAAATTTCACAAGTAAGTGATGTGGGTAGCTCTAAAAAAAAATTGTTTAGTTAGACTTGTTAGGTTGAACCCTTTAAGGGGTGGAGAATAGTTAGTTGTTGATGTTTGGATCTTTAGATTTCGAGGACGAAATCCTTTTTAAGGGGTGGAGTGCTGTAACATACCAGATCTAGAACCCTACCCTAGAACTTTGACCTTTTGGTAATTTTCCAAACAAGGTTGTGGTGAGGATGATCCTAATAATATAATTCATGAATAATGTAATCTAACATGTCATATAATTCATTTGGTGGTAATAAGATGATAAATAACTTAATTACATGCATAATTTGTTTAATGGGCCTCTAATGGGCCAGATGACAAATTCCATGTAAGAAATCCTAAAATTAAATAATAGACTTCAAATTCGTAATCTACACATCAAAATAATCCTACATGTCAATTTTCATTTAATTTGGACAACCTTGAAATAATATGATAAGTTAAGAGAGAGAAATTGCCTAAAAAGTGTAATTAATAAATAAAAATAATAAATGACTCCAAAAGAGGAAAATAATCTTAGATTCGTAATCTACATAATAAATATAGCCTTTGGGTAAATTTTTATCCAATTTGGAGAAAGTTTACTTAAAAGGTAAAATTAGGAGAGAGAAAATATGTAGAACCTTCAAAATATTAATTAAATACTCAGACAACTTCAATATGTAAAATTGATGGCAAATTCGTATCCAACACATTAATTATGACTTGTGTGTCAAGTTTCATAAAAATTTGGATAATCCTAATACCATAAATGAAGGAGGAATGAGAAAATATGATTTGATTTATTTAACACATTAAAAGTTTCCAAAAGGCAAAACTAAGTGCATAATCGGAATCTACATGCCTTTATTGGCCTCTGTGCAAAATTTGGTTTAATTTGGAGTTCGTTTGCACCCTAAAAAGAGGAGAGACAAATATGAAGATAATTAATTTACAACTTTAATCAATTTCATGACTTCCGATTTATTTTGTCACGCGTTTTGCTTTTCTATAGCGATCGATCTCGTCCCCTCGTTCTTGATCGGATGGCTGGGGACTTATCTCCTACTTCGAGTAGGAGTGCCCGCCTGTAAGCAATGCGCAGGGCTGGAGTCCCAGTTAATTCGCGGATTTCTCTCTTCCTGCCTCTTCTCGACTTTCGATTTCTTCACCCTCACTTTCCTCATCCTCTTGTGAATCCAATGGGTATAAAATACCCTGGGGTTCCCCGCATTCTCGCTCAACTCGCTGGGCGCCGCCCCCTTGCCCTGTTCTTCTCGAACTTCCTCTGTTTTCCCCTATTCTCGGCCATCTAGGCCTTCGGACCAGGAGGGGTTGGTCTCTTGACTTCCGCCGAGGTCGCAGGTGTGTCTTGCTCGCTTTGGTTCTGGCCTTGTTAGGCGATGAGCTTTTGATTTCTTCTGGTCAGTCTTTCCCCTTCCGAGCTGCTGCGGCGGTTCTCCGGGATCTTGACTCGGTGCACAGCGGCGCCTTGTCCCTGGATTCTTCAGGGCGAAGCTTCAGGGCAAGCAACCAAAGCTCGAACCGCCCTCAATTCGGTGTTTACCCCGCGGACGTGATTTCCACCAAAATCCAATGGTGGCAGCTTCGCAAGACTGCGGTTCGGTCGAACGGAGAAGAAGGTAAAAGTGTTTCTTCTAGTTTTACCCTCGCCCAACCTTCCTTTCTGTTTTTTTTGCTGAGGGGTTTTTGGTCTTTTCCCCATGTTTTCTTTTGCTTTGGGGCGATTCAGCTGAGTAGCTGACTGCTGATTTGGCTAACCCTGATTGGGCCAAATCAGCGGGTTGGCCCACCCTCTTGCAAGTTTTCTCGCCTATGTGGCATTAAGTAATTACCTGATTGGTCGGATTTATAAAATCCATAACTAATAATCTTCTCATCAGAAAAATATGCAAAAATACTCATTGGATTCAGAAAAATAATACCTATCTAATGGTACAGGTTTTGATAACTCAATCCGAAGATTAATAACAGGTGTTTTTAATGGATATAATTAAATAAGATAATAATTTGTATAACTCATAACTAATAATTTATAAGTCAGAAAAATATAATAAAATATGTTTTGAGTTCAGAAAAGTATAACCTAAAATATGGAATCGTTTTGAAAACCTAATTCATATATTAATAAAAAGGTGTTTTTAGGGTTTATGAAATCAATATAAAACCTAACCCTAATCCCATATATATGCTAATAGGTGCTTTGGATGCCTATGCTTGGACCTAGATGTGACCTTGGATCGTTTGACTCTGAAGTTGAGG
The DNA here is from genome assembly GCA_963693085.1 of Alisma plantago-aquatica. NCBI lineage: Eukaryota > Viridiplantae > Streptophyta > Magnoliopsida > Alismatales > Alismataceae > Alisma > Alisma plantago-aquatica. Next base: position 1,042,830,102 of record OY856411.1, read on the forward strand.
TATGTTTGCATCCTCGATTATTCTTTTGAGCAATAACCTATCTTTATTTTTCTTTTGGTCCTATGGACAATAGCCTATACACATTGCTCTTTTCTTTTGATATCATGGTTCATGTGAACTACTTTGTTTTGTTATTGATCTTATGATCATGGATATTCTCTTGAATCTGTTTCCTATGCCTTGGTGCATGTTGGACTTTTGATATTATATGCCCACTATGATGTGGAAGTTTACTTGTTGATATATGCCCACTTTGAAGTGGATTTGCTTATATGTTTGAGTTGTCCATTGTGTGATGGCAACCTTTATTTCATATTCTGACTATACTTTTCTACTTGCCTCTACATTATACATGCTATGTGATTCAGTAGAACTAGAGTAGTGTAATTACATTGGTTTTGGGGCAGTAATCCCCTATTGTTTATTTGGAGGGTGGCAGTATACCATTCCTCTATAAATCGAGTGTGGCAGTAATCCATGCTCAAAATTTTATATAATTGGGAGATTGGCAGTATTCCTTTCTCTATCAGGTTCAAGTGTGTGCTTGGCCGCCAATTGTTATTTATATTGTTCTAGTGTTATGCTTATCTCACATGCATGCAGGTTGATGATGATATGTGCTTTGTTTTTCCACCATGGTAGTGGATGTTTATATTGATAGCACATTCTTATTATTTGTTGGTTATGGCAAGTATCATTCTTATTGTGATTTTACTCTCTTGATACCCTTTTGGGTGATACTTATCTCTTGCTTGGGAAGCCTTGTATATTTGATGTCCCTATATCCTTATATTGCTCAAATTGCTTTTAGTATGCACATACCAGCCTTTGCTGATGTTTATTTTTGTTTCTCTTTTGCTGGGGTATGCTTCCAACCCTAGGTGGAGGACATGGATGGCAAGACGTGTTGACCTAGACTTAGCTTGAGTTGATAAAGCTTGGAGACAATCTTGAGGTGGTTTAGATTTCCTCTACCTAGATCCTTGTGATGTAAGTTTAAGTTTGTAACCTTTTGTTTTATAATTGAATAGTCAAATATTTTTCTTCCGCTGCTATACATTGGTCTTTTGATTACCATTATATAAAGATTTGAAAATCTTACACTCACTCCATCACACCTTTTGAGTGTGTTTGGATTGGAGGTTCTATTGTTCAAATTTTTTTTCTAGAGAAGTCGTTTCACTTCTTTACATATCTAGTAAGATAACTTTCAATGCAACTTGAGGTTCTTAGTGGTAATCATGTTTTGATTACTATGCATATATTCCAGTGAGTTATATTCTTTCTAGCTTTGGAAATTGCATATCTTTTTGTTTGGATATATCTCTACATCTTCTTATATATTGCTCTTCAACTTGTGCATCTTATTCTACAATTTAGATCCTACTAGTAGTCCTAACTTGTGATATCATCTACTAGTAGTTCATATACATGTAGTTCTATCCTTGTTCATCTTTTGATCAAGTGGTATTTAACTATATGCTATGCTTGTATCTTGTTTCATACTTGCTCAAGCTTGTTCCTTGAATTGCATATCTACTATCTTGAGTTACTTGCCTACATAGACTTATCTTGGTTGATTGCTAGAACTGCATCTAGGGTTGTTCAAATGCATGTCTTTATTTGCTTTACATATTATGCTTGGACAAGCCCCTAGTGTTTCTCTTCTACTCTCCTTTCTAACTTTTAGTATATCCTTTTTCTAACATGTTTTTTTTAAACTCTTCAAAACCCTACTCTTTCAAATGACAAAGGGGGAGAAGGCATGTATTCTGTTAGATAGGGAGACAACATGTGCGAGGAGAAAACATGTCTTATGTTAAGGGGAGAAGACATATATATATATATATATATATATATATATATATATACCATAAATGAGTAGAAGAAATAATTTCTATAAATATTATGAAAGCTAACCACGTAGAAGAAATAACATCAATTGAGGTGGAGTATGAGAAATTCATGAGCATCAATCAATGAGGAGCATATGAACTCAATTCTATTGAAACCCCTAGGTTTCCCCAAATCTATGCTTTTACTTAAATGCTTTCAATACATTTATGGAATGGTTTGTCATCTTCAAAAATGGAGAGAATATTGACTCAAGGTCTAAATTAACTAAATCCTTATTTTGGTGATGACTAACCATTCCACTTATATGTGTCTAATGCTTCTACTTGAGTGATTTCCGATTAGGTGTAGACACCCTCCAAATGCCCTAACTTGCTCATCCTAACTTGGAGAAAAGACAAGTCAAAATCAATACAAGTGCACTTTTGTGGAATATGATGTATCTTTATTAGAATCATGTTGTAAATCACTTATAATGATTATATGACTTGTAATTAATCTTTAAAAAAATTAGGAGCACTTAAATCAAATATTTAAGCTCTTTAATGCCATTTTCCAAAATACATCACAGAGTGCTTATTCAATCGATTTTCTCCTATGACAAACTCGACTGACACCCTTGACACATTTTGAGAATGTCCAGGTTCGGTTGAATTTCCAAAACATAAACTCGACCGACACCCCACTCTAGAAAATTAGATTTAAGTGATCATTCAAGTTTCATCCAGGGTAAACTCGAATGATGCATCAAATTTGCTTTATCGCATAGTGCAATCGGTCGAGTTTCAAAGTAAACTTGACCAATCAAATTATATAAAAAGTGTAGAAAAAGTGTTTCTAGTCATTGGAGTATTGAAAAACTCAAAAAAAAAATTCGGTTGCAACACCCCAAACGGATAGTATTCGTCCTTAAGTGTTTCTACTAGCTAGTAGGCATCCCCAACTATAAATAGGACCCCTTGGGCTTCATCCCATGGTTAATCAAGCACTATGAAGGTCCCTTTATTATAGTTGAGTTCCTCCAAGAGCCTCCTCCCACTCTTAATCTTAATCACTTGCTACATCCATTAGAGTGAGTAGGAGATTTGTAAGAGAGCCAGCCCTACATGTATATATTGTAAGGCTCTCACTTACTCCACCTCCCAATCTCTCATTTCTACCATGAAGATGAAGATGAAGATTCTCTCTCTTAGCTAAGAGAGGTGAAGAAGAAGGGAAGGAGTCCCTTGGTGAAAGCTTCTCCTTGGAGAAGGTGAAGTCAAAGGCAGAAGATCCAAGAAGAGTGGATAATTCCTTCAAGGCAGAAGACTTGTGCAGGAGTGGGTAAGTCCTTGGTGAAGGATGGAGACTCGTTGCAAAGTGGGTAAGTTCCTGGTGAGGTTGAAGACTCGTTGCAAAGTGGGTAAGTCCTTGGTGAGGTTGAAGACTCAATCTCAGATAGGTAAGTCCTTTTGTAGGTTATTGGATCCCTTCTCCTTAAAGGGAAGGTTGGATATCCTTGGCCTGGAAAAGGAAGGTCACAGTTTGTATGTCTTACAATGGAATAAAAGTATGCAATGTTTGCAAAATCTTAGAGCATGACCTTTCTAGGTAGTGGACCGACCTTCTCCTAGTTTGTATATTGGAACCTGATGAATGCATATACATCCCATTTTTAGTTACCATTTCAGTATAGTTTAGCATTCATATAGATTAGTTTTCATTAGAATATCTTTGTTTTGATCTACTTACATTTTTATGCTAATTTGTAGTAATTTTGATACTTTTCTTGACTCCCTTTGCAGGTTTTGAATTTTGTCACTTTTTAGAAAGTTAGCCTAGGGGGTCCCGCTACCCTTCAACGAGCGGGAGTTGAGAGGAGGACGCCTCTTGTGGGGTGTGGGGCAGTGCTAAAATAAAAATTAGATTTCAAGAACTTTTTGAAGGCAGCTCGATACACAAAATTTGTGTCCAAAACAAAAATTGACCCATTGGTCAACATGCCTAGCAACCTTTTATTTTCGGTAAATATAAAGCATCTACAGACTCATTGACACTTTGTTCGATACCCCATGCTCAACAACTCCATCGATCCACCAGATTACCATACAAGATGTCGACATACAATCCATCAATAAGCAAGGTCGACACCTTTGTCGACCCCTCTACTCGACAACATCATCGGCCAACAACCTGCAAGAAATCAACCCATCGGTCAAAAATCCTTTCAATAGGCTTATTAACGTCCACATATGCCCAACAGTCTTGTCGACCCACAAGGTCAATAGTCCCTTTGAACTCCAAGAACAAAGGATAGGAAGTCCAATCATCAACACTTGTCGGTCGACAGTCTTGTCCACTGATGGACCCATTGATCAACATTGATGGAAAGTGGTCGACGCTGATAGGTAACAAAAGAGGTCAACATTCGTGACCCTATAAATAGACCCCCTACGCAGCCATACAAATCATCTCCGATTTTTAGGAGACAAAAACACTAAAACGCTACCGTTGAGATCAGACCAAGGATGAGACTTGTCAACCAAGCTAGTTCTATTGACCTAGTTGGTCGACACCTATCAACCTTCAACATAGATTGAAAAATCTCCTTCTTCAGCAACTCCAAATCCGTCGATCCTTCTTCTTCAAGGCGATCAACCTCTTCCCTGAGTTGTCATGTGTTCCCCTACTTCTGTTGTAAGTCAAGGTTAATACCTTAAGGAGAAAGAAGGAAGGAAGTCTGCTGTCGCACACCACACTAAGCTGCTTCTTCTAATATGATAACCATGATGGTGTCCTCTTCCTCTTCTTGTGATATGGATCTCACCATGTCGAGGGAGTGTATTTTCACTAGGGTGTGGGGACTAGCCCCACTACCCATTTCTTGCAATTTCTTTCATATTCCAATTCTTGTATGAACTCATATAATTCATAGCTAATCGTTTATTGTATATTTTGTGGATTGATCACCCACTTTACATGATTTATTATAATCTTTTACTGTGAGAACTTCAACGTTTAAAATTTGAATACTGCTTAGCTTTGATTGACACCCTGACGAGAACTTCTGACAAAAAGTCTATGGAGTAGTGGATAGAGGTTCTGTAAGTAACAAGACATCGATCTTATAGGGACATCTACTCATGTAAATTTTTGATGCTGAAAGGGGAAACTTTCATAACTCCAATTATATCTTCATACAAGTCTGGATTAGAATGATTGCGCAGATTCAAGTAGTGGCAGTGAAACCTAGTTCCACCCTAGTGTTTCCATTTATTAATAACTAGAACCTTAATCTAGATCTTTTTATTCTTGCAACCTTATATTAAACAAACCAATCTCAACTTTTGTGATAAATACTAATTCTTGCTAGGTTACTTTGATTAGATAGTTCTTAAAAACATTGTCCCTTGGGATTCAATCCCTAACTATACTGCGATAAGATTTGTTCACTTGTAGGTGGTGTTATTGAACTTTGGTTTTGATAAACTCTAGGAATTACATTCTTAGTAAATTTGCAGTGTGATAATATTACATGTCAGAACCAATCTACATATCTTGTTCTTGTTCAATCTCTGTCTCCTTTCCTATGTATGTTTTAGTTGCACTCAAAGTTCATACTTGTCATATTATTTTAGAAATATCTTGAAGGTCTAATGAATTTTGTTTCAGTGATTTTAGTTGTATTCACCTTCCCCTCTAGAGCCCATCCAAGATCCAACACTTCCAAGTATTACTTGGGCAATTCATAATGTTATCTTCATCATTTTAGCTTTACTTTTGTGTATGCTTTACCTTTGTCCTATTTATGAAGTATTTAACTTTTTCTCTACATAAAATAGTGAACAGTAATCCAAAATGATATACAAATGAATAACAACCTAAGACACACTAAAACACAATAAAAACATGATAAATGTAAACATGATGTGAAAACATAAAATTATATGTACTTATTAGTAAACACCTTTCCTTAATTACTAATGGCATATCCAACAACCTAATCATATCACATATTGACCTAGATTGGATTTTTGTAGGGTTTCCTATAGAAAGAAGTTGTTTAGATTTAGTAATGAGATAAAACTAAAAGCATTCAAACTATTGTGTATGGATAGGGTTGAACACATTGCATAACAGATGATACAACTTAACCTCCAAACGCCATCTATTAGAAAAAGGAGAGAAACTTCAATGAAAGGTACTGATGATAGTATAGAGGATATTTATAGCATGAGAAGACAAAGTATATTTTGGAACCAGTGATGTGAGATCAACATATATGAAATGAGTGATCACTAACGAAAGTGATCTTGATGCATGTAAGGATTCTTGTGTGATCTTATGATCATGAAAACCTAGCTTTTGAATCTTTCAGAAGCAGTGGAGACAATAAAGACTCTAATACCATGTTTAAATCGAGGAAAGAGGGAAAGATTGAAATATAAAACCACCAATTCTCCGTATCCAATGAAACAATTCACATATTTATAGTACCTTCCAATTGCATCAATTTCATTGTATTGGGCTTTGGCATGTACTTCGGCTCATACTAAGAGTAAACAATACCAATACAAAAAAGTTTCAAAAAATGTATAGAAAGTGAAAGATTGTACTCTAACATGATTGCCCTTCTGTTTACCTTTAAAGGTGTTAAAGTTTGAAATATCCTTCCTAAAAGGGATTAGCAATTGTATATTTTATCAATATGAATAAATATAACTCTAGTCTATAATCTTTACAAGTTGGGGGATCTTAAGAACAATGAGTGATGATGATTAATAAAGGCATTACAATTCACAAACCTATGTTTTGGTTTTTATTTTTAAAATAAAAATAATATTGGACCTTGATAGATTTAGATAAGGAATTGTTGTTAATTCTTTCTTGATTGTACAAGGTATCCCTATATGTTCTTTTCATGTATTCCTTGACTTTGATAAAAAAATTGATTCTTGTTTTAATGTCTTTTTTCTAGATAAATGGAACTCATTGTTGGGTTTTATATTACCGTTGCAAAAAACCAAAGGCCTACTCCTTTCTTTTGTAATCCTATCCTTATATGATTCCTTTAACATGGCATGGCTTTCCTTGGTATTCTATTTCAATCAACATTATTTTGTGTAAGGTAACATTTTGACCATAGATATAAGTTTGAATTGGTGAACACAAAGTCAACACCATCCAAAATATAAAGGGGTAACTTCCAATCACCTTAAATTATATCATGATAAAGTTGTAACATACCAAAACTTAGATATATTCCCTAAACCTAGCCTTCTTATTCTTTTTTCTTTTAGGATCGGTTTTAGTTTCAATTTCCCTATATTAGGTGGTGTATATGTACTAGAATATCATAACTTTTGTGATTAAGTTAAATGGTTCATAATTTGGTGGTATTAGTGTAATTTGTCCAATTAGGGCTTAAATGATGTTTAAATTAAAATTTAATACTATTTTGTATTTAATTATTGCTTTAAAACCATCGTAGAAAGTTAGTATAGGAATGGGAATGCAAAATATTGATCCAAAATGCTATTAAGAACAATAATTATATTAATATAATATGAGGCATAAAATTGTTAATTTAATAAGTAAAAGTTCATTTGAAGAATAAACCAAAATGAGAATTGGATTCCTCATACTTTAATAGACTTATGCATCAAATTTCAGTAGTTTTCAAAACTACACCCCTCAAACAAAATAGGAAATATAAGATATGTTTAACATCTAGAAATATTGAATTTTAATCAAATCAATATGTTTCCCTAACTATCACTCTTATTCTCTTCCATATTGTTCTTCCCTTTTTTCTATGTTATGTTTATAGATCAGATGGCTGGTATTTTGATTCTTTGTTTCTAAATATATGTGGATTTATCTAACACATACGCATTTATCTCTCTCACTCAACATATTTCCTTCATGATTTCTTCTCCATCACCTTTGTTATAGTTCTCGAGAATTTTCATCAATATTATCCCCACATTTTGTTCATCTAAGACCCCAAACCTAGCCTGACCTTCTTTTTTCCTCTCATGACATTCCCAATTTACATCTACATGCCTACATGTCTTGTATCACATATTTGCCAATTAGAAAATTGTTAGGGAATTTCAAGAAATTCTTTCCAATTAGTTAAATCACTTCAACCACGCCCACCTATACCCCCAACTACACAAGTATCCATAGCCAACTATAGAGAGCCTACCTTACATGACTATGACTAACATTCCAATTCCATTACCCTAAAGTTCTTACAAATTTTGCATGAACAATATGCTCAGAGAAGGTATAATGACAACTCCCATCTTTTTACCTCTTCTATTTATTCATGTGCAATTTTAGTGAGATTGATCTATGTTTATGGTGGATTCATCATGGTTTGTCTCCCTTGTGACTTGGTGTTTTTCTATCTATTGTCTTTGGTATTTGAGCTTTAAGTTTTTAGGGTGCTCTTGGTCTGCCACCTTTGTAGCTATGGAATAAGAGCTCCTTAGAGCTTCTGTTCACCCTAAACATTGCACAAAATGTATTTGAGATCCTAGTGACATCACTTTTCTAATGTTAGTTGCCCAAATTTACTCTAAGAACATCTATAATCTAGCATTCCTCAAAGTGTTGGTTTTGATTATATTGTGCTATAGGACCAACGATCCTTGTGAAGAAGTACCTATTTTTCCCTTTGTGGTCATTTGATGTGTCACGTGTTTAGGTGCATAATAGTCTCATAGCCCCCTAGTTTTAATTTATTGCATGTATTTCATATCGTTTGAACTATCACATCACTTTTCTTGGTTGGAAAACATGAGATATGGCAAGAGAATATTTCATCTGATTCTTGCCCTATAAAAGTGCATACTAAATACAAAAAACTTAAATAATGCATAACTACACATTTGATCATAAAAAAGTGCAAATATGTGTTTTGGATTTTTTATGACTATTCTCTACTTAATGGTGTTGATTCTATAAACTAAGTCAGCAATTATAAGAATGTCATTTTTGGATCCATTTAATTAGGTTGAATTAAACCCTAACTCATGTAAACATGATATTCAACTTTTAGATTCTATTCTGGACCTAACATGGATACTTATAGGACTATTTTCCATGTATGTCCATATTCTTTATTTTTATTTGCCCATTTAGTGAATTTGAAACCCTAATTTCCTTTAATGTGGTATGAACTCTAAATTGAGTCCTATTCGTATTACTTTTGAAATTCCATTTGAAATAAGTTTTATTTTGATTATTTCTCTCTCTTCCCGAACTTTGAATTTGTTGAAGGTTTATTTGTGGGTCATTTGAACCAATTTCTATGTTATGGATATTCACATCTGTTGGATCAAAGGTCTCTAGAGGAGGGGTGAATAGAGATAAAAACATTTCCACAAAAATTATTAGACCTTCAAGTTACTTCAACTAAGCATAATTGCAAATAGTGAATTTGATGGCAATCTAAGCATGCATAGCAAGGATGAGATAGATTGAAATGAGAACTTGAACAAGATGTTTAGAGTAGTTCCACTCTCCAAACTAGGAAAGAGTCATTCCACTACCTAGAGAGGTCAAGACCTAGCATTTTGTACCTATATATACTTATACTTAATTATAAGACATACAATTTGACCTTCCTTTTTCAGGACAGGGATACCCAGCTTCCCTTTGAGGTCAAGGGAGTCGACAACCTTACAACCAAGGACTTATATATCCAGATGAGCTAGAGTCTTCTACCTCTATAAGGTCTTATCCACTCTTGGAAGAAGCTGAACACCTTCGCCAAGGAGATCCCCTTCTTGCAACAAGTATTTTTCCTTGAATGATTTACCCACTCTACTCCCAAATCTTCATCCTTATCATCCTCCTTCACTCAGAGAAGCTTTTTGTACCTTCTTCCACATCTTAAAGAAGTTTACACCTTCTCCTTCACTTGGAGAAGCTTTCACCAACTTGATCTTGAAGAAAGGGGTTGTGGAAGGAGAAGCTTTAAGACCTTTAAAAGTATAAAATGAAGTAGTTGTATCACATGGATCTTATCTCACTCATATGGACATTTTGATTTACAAACAAGAGAGATAAAGGGGCTCAAATGGACTAGATAACTCAACTATAGATGGGAGCTTGAATAGCATGAAAGAGAAACCTTGGAATGAACTCCAAGAAGTCTTATACCGAAGTTAACTCAATCGATTGCACTATGAGACAAGGCCAATTTGAATCATCGATCAAGTTTATCCTGGATGAAACTTGACTGATCAATTAAATGATTTTTGCTCAGTGTAGAGATCACTCGAGTTCCATGAGTGTGCAACTCGACCGAACCTGAATTTTCTCAAAATACAGTAAGGGTATCAGTCTAGTTTTGTGAGTGAAAAACTTGACCAAAAACTATCGGTAATGATTTTTGGAAAATGTCATTAAACTTAGGGTTACTTATTTTTACTCATTTTAGTTACAAGTTATTACATAAATACAAATATTTACCAAAATAATTCTAAGAGATTTAGGGTGTTTTCTAGAAAAGTGCATTTGCATTGCTTTGACTTGAATTCTGATCAAGCTAGGGCATGATGAATTTGATTCTTTTTCATGTACCTAATTCCTAAAATCAATCTCAAACAAACATATTAGATACATATGAATGAAATGGTTGAGTCATTATCAAAATATGGACAATGTGTACCACATAGGTCAACATTCTCCCCCTTTTTTACAATGACAAACCATTCCTCAACATAGTGAAAAGGATATGAAAATTAAACCTTTACTTTTGAGAAAGGATGTGAAAGTTTATTTTTACCTTGTGAATTGCAGGGGGATGCATGAATGAACAAGGTTGACTTCTCCCCCTCAATTCATGCTTACCTATGCCTACATGGTTAATCTTTTCACAAATAACCATAGACCATATATATACTATATGGTCCTCTAACAAGTCACATGATTTTTCAGATAATTGACAAAAAGGATCACATAAGAAATAAGATCAATATGGATGAGGTCTTTTATCCCACTTTATCATATCAAAAAGGAAGGGGTCTAGAAGAGCTAAAGGTACATGTCTTCTCCACAGGCACAAGCTAAATAAACAACCACATATAGCACACACAAAATAGAGACAAAACATAGAGAAACAAGCAATCCAATGTCATAATCAAAATATGGGATAAATACTAAGAACTCATAAGTTAGAGTCAACTAAAGAGTTACAGTACATGCGATTTAGATTACAAACAAATCATGTCCTCTAAAAACAAGAACTACAAACCAGCAAAATAATGACAAGATGATAAAAATAGTATGCCTCAGATACATAGTGCCCAGATGTCTGATAGATGATAGTCTACAAAAAGATAAATAAATATGAGCACTCTAAAAGACTATAAAACTAAAAATTAATGGAATATATGACATCAACTAGATCTTCATCATCCTTGTCCTTGAGTTGGTAGTCCCCATCATCATTAGATGGTGCAACAGAGGCAGAAAATGTAGCCTCACTATCATCACTAGATGAACCAGTGAAACTGTCATTGGAACCGTCATTGGAACCATCATCAGAACCATCAACCTCACCATCCTCAGCATCATCAGCCTCATCCTCAGCATCTTGGTCTGGAACCTCCTCATCAACAGAAGGTCTTAATGCACAAGTACCATGCCATCTGGAATTCTGGTAAGCCCAAGACATGCCACATTCATGTAATGCATTTTCTTGTGGAAAGGTGGGAGTGGACACTCCATAATATCCACTGAGAAGAGTGGTAGTGGGACCAATAGGTAGGTCCAGAAGAGGAAGAGCACCAGGGGAAGGGCCATGTCTACCATCAGTAGAAGTAGGGGGTGCAATAGAAGCAATAGGAGGTGGAGGGTCACGGTAGAACTAACTGTATGAATAAGAGGCATAGTCAGCTCTAGGGTACTCCAGGTAGGGTGGCAAGGTCTGGTTGTAGCACAAGTTCATTTGAGACATGATCTGGTAGAGGACCTAGTGAAGATGATCCTAAACCCTAAGGTTGTAAGCATGTTGATGCATCGTGTAAATCATGATGGCTTCATTTGATACAGAGAATGATACGCAACTAGGGTGAGGTGGTAGTGGTGGTGGAGGGGTCTTGGTGGAGGTAGAGACACCAAGTGTGGTGGGAGAGTAGGAAGAGAAGTCTTATTGATGGTTGTCTCACTAATGCACACTCTGCTATGACTTGGCTTGTATCTAACATCATGAAAGAGGGATTTTCCATTGTGGTGAGAAAACACACCACAAATAAGGTTTGGGTATGGGAGATGGATGCCAGAGATGTTCTTCTCAAACTCAAAGTAGGTCATATGATGTAGAATGTAACAAGCCCACTTAACTCCAAAACCATTCACCAGAAGAAACATGATTGTGATAATATTCTCTACGATTTCAATTTGGTTCCTCTTAGGATGAACATTGCAGTTGACTACTAATGCAATTAGTCTTTTCTTGAGATCAAGGGAATACTAGGGTTGACTTATTCTTATATGTGATGTCAGGTTTCTTCAAGAACTTGTGGATATTAAGAAGTGTAAGCTCAAGTTCAAAACTCTTATAAAATTCCTCAGGGTCAGACAAGTCACGACATTCAGGGTTAGAAACCACCCAAGAATCAACGATGTAGAACCAGATAAATAAGTATTCAAAGAATCCTCAGAAATCATTATCTTGGTTCCGATGATCATTGAATTCAAGATGACTTGGGTATCTGGTGGTGGTACAAGGGTGTTGTAGATCCAAGTGAGATTGGCATAGAATTCTTGGACAACCTTTGTGCTTTATAGGAATTTGTGAAGCACGGACGCTCTACACACAATGCACTCAAATGATGAACTTTGAACACTCTAGCAAACTCTTTGATTATCTCAGTCATAGTGAAACTTGGATCAAAGAAAGCTCGGAAAGGAAAGGTAGTCCAAGGTAGGAGTTCTTATACCTATTCACAACTTGTGTGGAGATGAAAGAGGTGCTCTCAAAGGAGATATGGTAAGCAATTGAGGAGGATAGAGCTCCAGTAGGGGCATACCATTTGCGTCGGTTGGAGGCCATCTAGGTCGAGAGGAGAAGAAAAGACCACCAAAGAAGATAGAAAACGTAGGCCGAAGGTCACCAAAACACCTAGTTCATTGATAGAGAGGGCAAGGAGGGTTAGATAGAGGCTAGAAAGGTGTGGGAGAGGATGTTTAGGTCTAGGTTTGAGAAGAAACACTGGAGGTGGGAAATATGTCAGCTTTCTCTAGTTGAGAGGGAGAAAAGTCGGTCGATGCCATTTTTAATTTTGGTCTACTTCCTCTATCGGTCAAGTTCTATGTTGGGCAAACTTGACCAAAAGTGTTAATATGTTCAGCCTCAGCCAAGGGATCGGTCAAGTTGTATCAGGAGAAACTCGACCAACCAATAGTCTATCCCAAAACATAAGATATTCATTTCTAAGCCTCTAGGTTGCTATATAAATTTATTTTTCTATCCTATTATGTGTTTTAAACATATTGAGGGACATTTCACTCATCATTGGATACTATTTTGTGGTAAAACACTTGTTTGTAAAAAAATAGATGAAAAGAAGCAAAAAAAGCATGAAAACATGTCAACCATAGAACTTTTAGTCAAGAGATGATCAATTTAAGAAAGAAACATATATGTATGATAACATTTAGCTAGATTGCATGTCAATATCATCAAAAGTAGTTATAAGCAATTTGAATCTAATAAAAGTAAATTTTTCTCTAGCTGGAGGTTTAGTGAAAATGTCTACAAGATGATTCTTCGTGCCCACATGTGTGTTATGGATATCCTTCTTGGCTATTTGGTCACAAGGAAAGTGATGACGAACCTCTATATGTTTAGCTCTACAATGTAATATAGGATCGTAAGACAAGTTAATTGCACTAGTATTATCACAATAGATAAGAGAAGCATCAAAATGAATATTAAAGTCTTGGTGCATTTTCTTCATCCTTAGGACTTGGGCACCAAAACTCCCAGCTACAATGTATTCAGCACAATGCTATGTTTCTTAGAGAACCAAGAAACAAGGCATGGTTCTAGGAAGAAGTAAGTGCCACTTGTGCACTTTCTATCAATCAAACAACATGCATAATCAACATTACTATAGACAGTAAGAATAAAGCTTCTTGACTTGGGATACCATAGTAAAAAATTTTGAGTTTTGGCTAGATACCTAAAAATCCTCTTAACCGCTATGAGATGTGATTTTCTTGCACTTGATTGAAAGCAAGCACACCAGTCAATACTAAACATTATATCAAGTCTAGAGGTAGTTAAATAAAATAAACTTCCAATCATACCTCTATAGAGCTTCTCATCTACCTTTTCTCCTTGCTCATCTCTATCAAGCTTGGAGGTGTTTAACATTGGGGGTGTCCATTGGCTTGGTGTTCTCCATCCCAAAGCACTTAAGTATTTCAGTGGTGTACATGCATTGGTTGATGAAGTTCCCATCTTTTATTTGTTTGATTTGAAAGCCATGGAAGAAAGTAAGCTCCCCCATCATGCTCATCTTGAACTCACTCTACATACTAGAAAGAAACCCCTTGCAAAGATCAAGATCATTCCCACCAAAGATAATATCATCAACATAAATTTGAATAATCAATAAATTTCTATAAGTGTGTTTTAGAAATAAGGTAGAATTTACTTTTCCCATGATATAGCCATTGTCTACCAAAAAGTTCTTTAGTTTCTCATACCAAGCTCTAGGGGTTTGTTTGATTCCATATATAGCTTTTTGTAACAAATAAACATGGTTAGGAAATTTTTCATGTTCAAAGCCTGGAGGTTGAGCAACCAATACTTCCTCCTCAGTTGCACCATTCAAAAACACACTTTTAACATCCATTTGATGAAGCAAGAAATTCTTATAGCTATAAAAAGTAAGTAACATTCTATTTGACTCAAGTCTAGCTATAGGTGAATATGTTTCATCAAAATAAATACCTTCTTATTGATTGTAGCCTTGAGAAACTAACCTTACTTTGTTTCTTACCACTTTTTTTCTTTCATCAAGCTTGTTACAGTAGATCCACTTGGTGCCAATGCTCTTTCTATCACTTGATCTTGGCACCAAGAGTCCACACTTTGTTCTTCTTGAACTGTTCCAACTCTTCTTGCATGTCTAGCATTTATTCATCATCCTTGAGGGCTTCTTTGACATCTTTTGGCTCAAGTTGAGAGATGAAGGCATTTTCATCTTGTTCTTTGTTGAATATAGCGCATGTCTTCACCATTTCAAAAGAAATTCCTATGATGACCTCTTTAGGATGATGCTTTGTAAAGTAGGGAGTTGGTTCCTTCTTTTCTTCTTCTTTCTATTCTTCATAAACTAATACCTCTTTTCCTTTGTCAACAATGTTGATCTCCTTCAAGTGAGGGATTACCTCATCTACAACATCATCATTAACAATATTCTTAGAAATAGAGTGGTTAGTCTCAACAAATCTAACATTGATAGATTCTTCTACTTTAAACAATTCAATGTTAAATACTTTATAAGCCTTTCTAGTAGTGCTATTGACAAAAAAGAAAGCTTTGGAAGACTTCAGATCAAACTTTTTGAGGGAATTATTGGTGTTTAAAACAAAATAAGTACAACCAAAAACATGAAGGAAATCAATGGAAGGATTTCTACCACACCATAGCTCATAGGGGGTTTCTTTGAAGATGCATGAGTGAAAACTTCATTTTGCATAAAAGATGAAGTACTAACGGCTTCGGCCCAAAATTATTTAGAGTATTATACTCTAGAAACATAATCCTAGCCATCTCCTGTAGTGGCCTATGTTTTCTCTCTGCAACTCCATTTTGTTGAGGTGTTCAAGGTGAAGAAAAGTTTTATGCATACCCAGATTCCTCACAAAACCGTTCAAACAAGTCATTTTCAAATTTACCCCCATGATCACTGTAGATAGAGATGATCCGACAAGAAGCTTCATTTTCAACTCATTTGCAAAAAGTCAAGAAAAAAAATCAAGACTATCACTTTTTGAAATAAGAAATAAGGTCCAAGTATAGCGGGAAAAGTCATCTACAATCACAAGACAATACTTTCTACCACAAAGAGATTACGTACACATCGGTCTAAATAGATAAGTTTGAAGAAGTTCAAGAACTCTTTTGGTACTAATGACTCCCTTAGATTTGAAGGAGGACTTGGTTTTCTTTCCATGGGTACAAGGTTGTCATTCATCATCCTTTTCCAAATCCTATATAGGAAGTCCCTTTATTAAATATATTTTTCTCAACTTCTGCAATTGATGCATATTTAAATGACCAAGCCTTCGATGCCACAAAGAAATGTCATTTGAATGGGAAACAAGACATCTATCAACAATAGGCTTGATATAGTCACTAATAATAACATAGATATTAGCATTTCTAGTTTCATTATATATAACATTATAGGAGAGGGAATCTAGAAGCAAGCACTCAATTGAGCTAAAAATAACAAGATAGCCATTATCACACAATTGACTAACATTTATTAAATTTGGATATAGGCCATCCACACAAAGAACATTCTTGATGCATAGTAAATCACCTATATCACCCTCACCTATCACTTTACCTTTGTTGTTGTCACCATATGTCTGCGATCCTCATTTCTTCTTTGTGAATTGGTTGAAGTGGCTAATTTCACCTGGCACATGCTTTGAGCAGACATTATCAACAATCTATTTTTCTTTTACCTATAAGAAAGGAAGATGTCAATGCCCAATTCAAACCTTTGGATTCAGTGTTAGCTTGGGGACCCATTTCATCTTTGGGTTGGTCCTCTTATCTCTAAAAGGATGATAAGTAATGTAATGGTCATCACTCTTGTAATGCATACAATCCATAGCCTTCTTAGAGCCAGATGACTCTCCATGGAAGATAGGAGGTCCTTTACTTTTTTTCTTACCCTTTCCCTTACTCTTTCTCTATGGATATCCCTCATATCCCAAACCACTTTTACCACTATATTTTGTAGAGTGATCCAAAATTTCATCAAGGGATTTTCCCTTTGAGGAATTTCTACACCCAAGCTCTAAATTTGTGATTATCATCACTTAGAGTAATGACTGTAGAAGATAAACTAGTAAGATCATCTTGTGCGTGAAGTAAGTCGACCTCCAAATATAGGGATTTAGTAAGATAAGAATCTTTTTCTAAAGTAATACAACCAACTTCATGACTTGGCAATAAAGGTCTATAAGAAAGATCATTAATTTGAGAAATCAATCTAGCATCTTTAGTTCTAATCATAACAAGTTCATCAAGATAAATTCTATTCTCATCTTTAATATCATAATAAGCAAGCTTAAGATCATCATTTTTAGTTTTAAGTAAAGCAATCTCATCTACTCAGGCTTGGTGTTCTTCCTTAAGACTATAGATGTTCTTAAGGTAGATGCCATTCTATACTTCAACTTCATTTTATTTGACCTCAAGATCAAGAAATTTCCCTTGTAAGGAATCAATGCTATCAAGATGCAACTTCTCATTTTGATCAAGAATATCAATTCTAACATACAAATCATCTATGATCTTCCCTAACCTCTTCTTTTGAGACTAGCATTTGGAATAAGAAGAGCAGGTAGTATTAATCATGTCAATGAGAGTTTCCTTGGATAACTCATGTAAGCTTGCCTCACTTACCTCACTTACCTCACAAATGTCTTCACTTACAGAGGCCATTAGTGCAAGATGGCATTCTCCCTCATCGGAGCTTGCATCACTAGAAGAGGAGTCTTCCCATGCATATTGAGTTGCATCTTTACTCCTTGTGTCCTTCTTATCCCTCTTCTTGTGCTTGCCATCCTTCTTGTAGTCCTCCCATTTCTTGGAGCTGCTCCTGTGGTAGGACTTCTTAGACTTGGGACATTCATTCTTGTAATGCCCTTTTGGTCCACATTCATTGCACCTTGGAGTGGAGTAAGACTTTCCCTTGAAGTGCTTGCCCTTCTAGTAGTTGGCCTCATTCTACTTGGGGCTTCATCTTCACTTGAAGAGGGAGAGGTAGACCACATCATGCTTGTTGTTGTTATATAAGGAGTGCTTCCATTTTAGCTTTGAATGCACTATCTTTGATCTTATTTGATTCCTTCTCCTCTTACTTTTCATCTTCATCTTACTTGTCAAGCCTTGTCTCATGGGCTTGAAGGTTTCCAATGAGTTATTCGATGGCTATGTCACCGAGGCTTCTAACTTCTTCAATGGTTGTCACCTTGGATTCCCATCTCTTGGGAAGAGACCTTAAGATCTTGGAGTTGATTTTCCCTCTATCCACAGTGTGACTCTATTGAGCAAGACCATTAATGATTGTGTTGAGCCTTGTGTACATTTTTGCCACTCTCTCCTTACCCATCTTGAAGTTTTCAAGGAGACCCTTGAGCATGTAGATCTTGAACCCCTTGACTAGTTTTGTGCCTTCATAGGTGATGCACAACTTGTCCAAATCTAATGGTACATGTCCCGAGAAGAGATGTAGTTGAACTTAGGGGAGTTGAGGGTTGCATAGATGATGCTTACTGCCTTTGCATTCAGCTGTGCCTTCTTGACTATAGTGTCATCCCAAGTGGATATCTCCCCAACTTGATCCTTATAGGGAATAATCACCAACTTCCACATGTTGTAGTTCATTCCTTGAAGGCAGAACTACATCTGTCCTTTCTAATAAAGGAAGTTTGTGTCATCAAAGACCAGGGGTCTCATGGAGAAGCCTCCCTCTAGGTTGAGGGACCCAAGTAAGTTGTCACCCATCTTCTCGTCTCATGGGAGATGTGTCAGATAAGACCATGGCTTTGATACCACTTGTTGGATCAAAGATATCTAGAGGAGGGGGTGAATAGAGCTAAAATATGTGCAAAAAAAATTGTTAGACCTTCAAGTTACTTCAACTAGGAACAATTAGAAATAGTGAATTTGATGTCAACCTAAACATCCATAGCAAGGATGAGAGAGATTGAAACAAGCACTTAAACAAGTAGTTTAGAGTGGTTCCACTCTCCAAACTAGGAGAGAGTCATTCCACTACCTAGAGAGGTCAAACCCTAGGATTTTGCAACCTATGTATACTTATAGTCCATTATGAGACATACAATTTGAGATTCATTTTCCAGGACAAGGATACCCATCTTTCCTTTGAGGTTAAGGGAGCCAACAACCTTATAGACAAGTACTTACATATCCAGATGAGCTAGAGTCTTCTACCTCTACAAGGTCCTACCCACTCTTGCAAGAAGCTAGACACCTTCTCCAAGGAGATCCCCTTCTTGAAACAAGTCTTTTCCTTGAAGGATTTACCCACTCTAGTTCCGGATCTTCAGTCTTGTCCTCCTCCTTCACCCAGAGAAGCTTTTTGCACCTTCTTCTATAGCTTGAAGAAGCTTGCACCTTCTCCTTCACTTATAGAAGCTTTTACCAACTTGATCTTGAAGAAAGGAGTTGAGGAAGGAGAAGCTTTGATATCTTTACAAGTATACAATGAAGTCACTCTATCACACATATCATATCTCACTCATATTGACATTTTGATTTGCAAATAAGAGAGACAAAGGGGCTCAAATGGAGTGGATACACTCAACTATAGTTAGGATCTTGAATACCATCAATGAGCAACCTTAAAATGAAGTCCAAGAGGTCTTATTTATAGTTGGGAGTGTCCACCAGAGGATAGGAGCACTAAGGAATGATTTCTAGCCATTTTGAGGGTTGAACGGATATAATTTTGAGTTTTGAAACTCTCCAACGGCTTGAATCACTTTTTCTACATATTCTATACAATACATTCAGTCGAGTTTTAATAAAGTTAACTTGATCGATTGTACTATGCGATAAAGCCAATTTGAATCATCGGTCAAGTTTATCCTGCATGAAACTCAACCGATCGATTAAATCAAATTTTCTCAATGCATGTATCCGTCGAGTTCTTTGAGTGTGCAACTCGACCAAAACTGAATTTTCTCAAAATCCAATAAGGGGACCGGTCAAGTTTTGTGAGTGAAAAACTCAACCAAAAAACTCCCTGTAATGAATTTTGAAAAATCTCATTAAATTGATTAATCTTTCAAATTTAGGGCTCTTGATTTTTTCTCATTTTAGTTACAAGTCATTACATCAATACAAATGATTATAAAAATCATCTTAAGGGATTTAGGATATCTTCTAGAAAAATGTATTTACATTTCTTTGGCTTGACCAATTATGGAAAGACACAAACACTATATATAATAAACTTCTTTATTATTCAGATGGTAACCACATCAGAATCCATTCAAGAACACTTTTATGTGACACTCTGGACGAAAACTTATCCATGTGCCCAAAAATGCATGAAACATGTGTTAGAACACGTCGTGACATAGAACATGTTTATGATGAGACATCACTACCTACCTAGGCTCCCTGGATAGGTTTCTGTAAGTGAGATCATTATAAGAGAAGCATGGTAGACAAGCTATATCCTACCAACATATTTATATTGTTCTAGTATAGACACATCGATGCCTTTTTCATATTTTTCATCCTCTCATTTAAATCTTGATTAAAATGGATTTCTCACCTCTACATTTATGCATGTATGGTAGAGTAAAATTATTTTTAAAGTATTGATATCTCTATACCACCATAATATTTGAGTGTGCCTTTCCACCTAGAGTATGCATTTTTACTTTGAGTGCGCCTTTCCACTCATATTACATATATTGGTTGTGTCTTTCTGCCTAGGGTGCCTGATTTTGACTTGAAATTTTGTGGATCTCTCCCTTGCTAAAATAATATTAGTTTTATTTTTTGACATGCACATTTTATCTTTGCGATATTTTGTTGTGAGACTATTTATGAGAAGAAGACATCTTATTGTTTAATTTATTTTATGTCCTCTTTGATATCCATTTGGATGTTTATTTTGCCTTTTGGTTTGGTAAGCCTTGTTAAATTTATTTATGTCCTTTTTCAATAATTTTTTCTCAGTCCCTATTTACATGCACACATCATTGTTTATGTTGAAAACATCCCTTTTGTCTTCTCTTGTGGATTATGCTCGACACCTGTCATCTTTTTATTACCCTTTCCCTTACTCTTTCTCTATGGATATCCCTCATATCCCAAACCACTTTTACCACTATATTTTGTAGAGTTATCTAGAACTTCATCAAGGGATTTTCCCCTTTAAGGAATTTCTACATCAAAGCTCTAAATTTGTGATTATCATCACTTAGAGTAATGACTGTAGAAGATAAACTAGTAAGATCATCTTGTGCATGAAGTAAGTCGACCTCCAAATACAGGGATTTAGTAAGATAAGAATATTTTTCTAAAGTAATACAACCAACTTCATGACTTGGCAATAAAGGTCTATAAGAAAGATCATTAACTTGAGAAAGCAATCTAGCATCTTTAGTTCTAATCTAGCATTTTATTCTCATCTTTAATATCATAACAAGCAAGCTTAAGATCATAATTTTTAGTTTTAAGTAAAGAAATCTCATCTACTCGGGCTTGGTGTTCTTCCTTAAGATTCTTAAGGTAGATTCCATTTTGTACTTCAACTTCATTTTATTGGAGCTCAAGATCAAGAAATTTCCCTTGCAAGGAATCAATGCTATCAAGATGCAACTTCTCATTTTGATCCAGAATATCAATTCTTACATACAAATCATCTATGATCTTCCCTAACCTCTTCTTTTCATATTTGCATTTGGAATAAGAAGAGCGGGTAGTATTAATCATTTCAATGAGAGTTTCCTTGGATAACTCATATAATCTTGCCTCACTTACCTCCCTTACCTCAAAAATGTCTTCACTTGTAGAGGCCATGAGTGCAAGATGGAATTCTTCCTCATCGAAGCTTGCATCACTAGAAGAGGAGTCTTCCCATACAGCTTGAGTTGCATCTTTACTCCTTTTGTCCTTCTTGTCCCTCTTCTTGTGCTTGCCATCCTTCTTGTAGTCCTCCCTTTTCTTGGAGCTGCTCTTGTGGTAGGACTTATTAGACTTGGGACATTCATTCTTATAATGCCCTTTTTGTGTCCACATTCATTGCACCTTGGAGTGGATTAAGACTTTTCGTTGAACTTCTTGCCCTTCAAGTAGTTGACCTCATTCTACTTGGGGCTTCATCTTCACTTGAAGAGGGAGAGGTAGACCATCATGCTTGTTGTTGTTATATAAGGGGTGCTTCCATTTTAGCTTTGAATGCACTATCTTTGATCTTCTTTGATTCCTTCTCCTCTTACTTTTCATCTTCCTCTTGCTTGTCAAGCCTTGGCTCATGGGCTTGAAGGTTGCTAATGAGTTCTTCGATGGCTATGTCACCGAGGCTTCTAACTTCTTCAATGGTTGTCACCTTGGATTCCCATCTCTTGGTTAGAGAACTTAAGATCTTGGGGTTGATTTTCCCTCTATCCATAGTGTGACTCTATTGAACAAGACCATTTATGATGGTGTTGAGCCTTGTGTATATTTCCGCCACTTTCTCCTTCTTACCCATCTTGAAGTTTTAAGGAGAATCTTGAGCATGTTGATCTTGAACCCTTTGACTTGTTTTGTGCCTTCATAGGTGATGAACAACTTGTCCCAAATCTAATGGTCTGTGTCCCAAGAAGAGATGTAGTTGAACACAGGGGGGGTGAGGGCTGCATAGATGATGCTTATTGTCTTTGCATTCAGCTATGCCTTCTTGACTGTAGCTTCATCCCAAGCAGATATCTCCCCTACTGGCTCCTTGTAGGGAAGAATCACCACCTTCCACATGTCGTAGCTCATTCCTTGAAGGCAGAACTACATCCGTCCTTTCTAATAAAGGAAATTTGTGCCGTCAAAGACCAGGGGTCTCATGGAGAAGTCTCCCTCTAGGTTGAGGGACCCAAGTAAGTTGTCACCCATCTTCTCGTCTCATGGGAGATGTGTTAGATAAGACCATGGCTTTGATACCACTAGTTGGATCAAATATATCTAGAGGAGGGGGTGAATAGAGCTAAAATATGTGCACACAAATGGTTAGACCTTCAAGTTACTTCAACTAGGAACAATTAGAAATAGTGAATTCGATGTCAACCTAAACATCCATAGAAAGGATGAGAGAGATTGAAACAAGCACTTAAACAAGTAGTTTAGAGTGGTTCCACTCTCCAAACTGGGAGAGAGTCAGTCCACTACCTAGAGAGGTCAAACCCTAGGATTTTGCAACCTATGTATACTTATACTCTATTATGAGACATACAATTTGACCTTCCTTTTCCAGGACAAGGATACCCAGCTTTCCTTTGAGGTTAAGGGAGCCAACAACCATATAGAAAAGGACTTACATATCTAGATGAGCTAGAGTCTTCTACCTGTACAAGGTCCTACCCACTCTTGCAAGCAGCTAGACACCTTCTCCAAGGAGATCCCCTTCTTGAAACAAGTCTTTTTCCTTGAAGGATTTACCCACTCTAGTCCCAAATCTTCAGCCTTGTTCTCCTCCTTCACCCGGAGAAGCTTTTTGCACCTTCTTCTATAGCTTTTAGAGGCTTGCACCTTCTCCTTCACTTATAGAAGCTTTTACCAACTTGATCTTGAAAAAAGGAGTTGAGGAAGGAGAAGCTTTGATATCTTTAAAAGTATACAATGAAGTCACTCTATCACACATATCCTATCTCACACATATTGACATTTTGATTTTCAAATAAAAGAGACAAAGGGGATCAAATGGAGTGGATACACTCAACTATATTTAGGAGCTTGAATACCATCAATGAGCAACCTTAGAATGAACTCCAAGAGGTCCTATTTATAGTTGAGAGTATCCACCAGAGGGTAGAGCACTAAGGAATGATTTCTAGCCATTTTGAGGGTTGAACGGATATAATTTTGAGTTTTGAAACTCTCCAATGGCTTGAATCACTTTTTCTGCATATTCTATACAATACATTCTGTCGAGTTTTAATAAAGTTAACATGACCAATTGTACTATGCGATAAAGCCAATTTGAATCATCGGTCGAGTTTATCCTGTATGAAACTCAACTGATCGATTAAATCAATTTTTCTCAATGTAGGTATCCATCGAGTTCTTTGAGTGTGCAACTCGACCAAAACTAAATTTTCTCAAAATCCAATAAGGGGATCGGTCAAGTTTTGTGAGTTAAAAACTCGACCAAAAAACTCCCTGTAATAAATTTTGAAAAATCTCGTTAAAGTGATTAATCTTTCAAATTTAGGGCTCTCGATTTTTTATCATTTTAGTTACAAGTCATTGCATCAATACAAATGATTATAAAAATCATCTTAAGGGATTTAGAATATCTTCTAGAAAAATGCATTTACATTGCTTTGGCTTGACAAATCATGGAAAGACACAAACAATAGATATAGTAATCTTCTTTATTATTCAGATGGTAACCAAGTCAGGATCCATTCAAGAACACTTTTATGTGACACTCTGGACGAAAACTTATCCATGTGCCCAAAAATGCATGAAACATGTGTTAGAACACGTCGTGACATAGAACATGTTGATGATGAGAGCTCACTACCTACCCAAGCTCCCTGGATAGGTTTCTATAAGTGAGATCATTATAAGAGAAGCATGGTAGACATGCTATATCCTACCAACATATTTATATTGTTCTAGTATAGACACGTCGATGCCTTGCTCATATTTTTCATCCTCTCATTTAAATCTTAATTAAACTGAATTTCTCGCCTCTACATTTGTGCATGTATGGTAGAGTAAAATTATTTTTAAAGTACTGATATCTCTATACCACCATAATATTTGAGTGTGCCTTTCCACCTCGAGTGTGCATTTTTACTTTGAGTGCGCCTTTCCACTCATATTACATTTATTGGTTGTATCTTTCTGCCTACGGTGCCTGACTTTGACTTGAAATTTTGTGGGTCTCGCCCTTGCTCAAATAATATTAGTTTTATTTTTTGACATGCACATTTTATCTTTGTGATATTTCGTTGTGAGACTATTTATGATAAGAAGCCATCTTATTGTTTAATTTCTTTTATGTCCTCTTTGATATCCATTTGGATGTTTATTTTGCCTTTTGGTTTGGTAAGCTTTGTTAAATTTATTGATGTCCTTTTTCAATAATTTTTCTCAGTCCCTGTTTATTTGCACATATCATCATTTATGTTGAAAACATCCCTTTTGTCTTCTCTTGTGGGTTATGCTTCCAACTACTTTGGTGAAAGACATGGAAGAATTGACATGATGACTTGGACAGATTAGTGGAGCTGACTCATATGATATAGACTTAAAATAGCTTAGACATCGATCTACCTAGTAAAGAAGTTGTTTATTTCATATAAACCCCAAGCAAGATATTATTATGTAAACTTGTGAATTGAATATGATCATTACATTTATTTCGGCTACTATACTTTTATGGTAACCATTTATGTAAGACCAAATACAAGTTATTCATCCAATTATGAATAATATGGGCATGTTCTTTATGTATTATGAATTTTATTTGACCTAAATAAGGAGTGGATCCCCTCCTGGGTTCCACTCCTTATAATGTCCCTTTCCACCATACCCAGACCCACAACTCCTGACTAGGGTGTCACATGTCCATGTGGGCCCACCTACTAGAGGGGAATCGACATTGATATCATTGGTAATTTCTAAACCCACTTCCCTAGGCTCTAGTAGAGTTTCAAAAATAATGACTAGCCCCACAGATCACCACATGTCCCGACTGTACACTTTGTTCTCACTACATGTAGCTCAAGATCAACTTCCTAACATATCACACATCCTAGTACTACTCTACGATGAATATGCTCAAATGAAGAGTTCTTAGTGATGGGATCCCTGAAAAGGAGGTGCACCTTGGTAATAGGGGTAGTCCAATCATTCATTTTAAAATTATAGAATCTAAGGCCTTAAATTCTATGATGTTGTAAGATTTAAGGCCCTGGATTAAATAGTCCTGAAATGAATGATTGGACTAACCATATTACCAAGGTACATCTCCTTTTCACGGATCCCATCATTAATTTTTTTTGGTTGAGCATACTCAACCCAGAGTAGTACTAGGATGGGCGACATATCGGGAAGTTGATCCTGGGATATGCGTGAGTGAGGACAAAGTGTGCAACTGAGAATTTTGGTAGTGTGTGGGACCATTCTCATTCATAAAACATTACTAGAGCCTTGAGAAATTGACATGGGCATTAGAATTTGTATCATCACAAATTCCTCTCCTATATGTGGGGTCCACATGGGCATATGACACCCTAGTCTTGAGCCATGCATCCTAGACATGTTGGAAAGGGCTACGAATTTGATGAAGCCACCCTTGCACTGGTAGCATCCAAGTATGTTGGATATGTCTATCCAAGTTGATGGAGGGAGATTGTAACATATTATGATTCGAGGCCTTGAATTAAAATGTCTTCATATGAATAATTGGACTACCATATCATTATGGTGCACTTCTTTTTCAAGGAGTCAATTACTAAAAACTCTACGGTTCAACATGCTTATCCTAGAGTAGCACCAGGATGAGTGACCTGTTGAGAAGCTTATAAAGTGATGTACGTGAGCGAGGATAAAGCACGTAGCTTAGGCATTAGTGGTCAGTGGGGCCTATCATCATTCCTAAAACTCTACTAGAGCCTTGGTTAGTGGATCAAGTGTTACAAAAAGGAAATTATCTTAAGCATACGTGGTATGGACGTTGATTAATGTCATCCTAAGGTAGTTCTAGGGCTCACCACATGATCTTGATAGTCTCTAACATCAAACTCCTAGTTGGTTATCTGGGTTTGAATTTCATAAATCTTGAGATACCTTCAAAGGGTATGAATGGCTTTGGGACTCACTTCTAGTTAAAGGAATTAGGAAGACATGGAACATGCATTTTTGTTTGATCTCTAGATGCAAATCATAGAGGTGATATTGAACTGGAACATGGAGGATAAGAAATTACATGAGGGCTTTGAGCATGATGTGTGGCATAACATAAGGGTATACATGTCACTATGCACTAATAGGGTAGTTTCCTACTTGTATTAACTGGTGGAAATCTTGACCATCCAAAGATTTGGGATTTCCTCGCTTATTGAAGAGGATCAAGTGAATGGTTGGATGGTAGGTTGCAATATTCTTAATTGGTAAAGACAAGAAAAAGTGGAATAGGATGTGAATTTATTTACATAATTGAAAATTATCATAAGACAATTTTCTTAAAAAAATAAGGTGATGGAAATAACCCTCAGTGTATAATCATATCTAAGTAACCAAATCTAATTTGGGATGAATGTAATATAGATATTAATTTGAATTTCTTATATAATTGAAGCAACTAATAACCATCTTCTTCATTCATTATTCCAAGCGAACAATCTTAAGTCCTAGAGTTGCATGAAAAAGAGAAGGGAACAAGGGAGTTGTTACAAAACAAAGTAGTAATGACCTCATATGAGGTTCTATGATCGAGGCATTTTCACCCCCCAACATTAAAGTGGCCATTGCACCATAGGGCAGTCAACTAATGGTGTTGGCCATGTCACATTGACACCTTCAAGCTACAAGGGAAACTCAGATCTCATCGGAGATAGGGATTGTAATATATCAAAATATATTACCAAATTAGGTGGTGTAATTATTCTAAAAAATATAAATCCTATATATTTTTCTATATTAGTTTTTTCAAATTGGTCTATCATTAAAATTGACTTACCATTACATTAAGGAATTATTTATGAATTTATGATTATGGAAGACATATGTAGCATTAGTGATTCAAGTGATGCATTCAGATTACGAAAAGCTACCAAACTATTATTATAACTAATAATTGAGTCTTTGGCATTTATATATAATTTTGTTCCATTTATTTCATTCTATTTCTACTTGATATGCATTTGATTCAATATCTTCTACTACCTTGATATATTGCTTATTTCTCTTGACTTTTACTACTATTTTCTTATTTTCCTCTCCTCTAAAGGGTAAAACTTAATGCTTGTACTTTACTCTTTAGTACCCAAATAGTTTTAATCTTAGACATACCAATTTTGTTGACACGTACTTCTTTTACTTTTTGTTTTTCGTGAGTGTTGTTTCCGAACTGCTGAGGTATTTGTTCCCTAGAGAGGTATGAGGAGGAACATTTTGGATTTCCGGGATAATTAAGATGGCCGGGTTGTCCTGAGAAACTGGTCCTTTGTATAAATTTAGGTTGTACTACTGTTGGGGAGAGGACAATGTAAAAGTTTTGAATAATGCGATAATCTAGTATTCTGATTGTATATAATCATAGTGACGTTTTTTTGTGTCTCATACTTTTGTGAAATAAGAATATCTCATTCCATCAGACTTGTTGGTTCCATCACACTTGTTGGTGTGTTTGAATATGGATTGATTATTCTACAACAAATAATGAGTAGATCCACTCTTAGGTCCCACTTACCATTCATAAAGTCTAAAATATTAGCTGTAACTTCAAGCTGTATGCGATATATTACTTTGAAAGGGAAGGTATGCGTTTAATTTTGTGAAGCCCTCGATGGACGGACGGAGGGAAACCAGACACCTGTCGTCTTCAGTGCACACTCCGATTCTAAGAGTGAGTGATAGCACTGGATTTGTTTTCTGATGTTTCCAATTTAATTGGGACCGTCGGTGCCAACACAATAGACAAAAGATATACAGTAAAGCGTGCTTGACCAATCATGGCAAGACACAAACCATATATATAGTAAACAACTTTATTATTCGGACGGTAACCACGTCAGACTCCATTCAAGAACAGTTTTATCTGACACTCGGACGAAAACTTATCCATGTGCCTGAAAATGAATGAAACATGTGTTAGAACACGTCGTGACATAGAACATTTTGATGAGCGCTCACTGAGTTCAGATTTGCTGTTCCTCTTTCTACGAAGAGTAGGCTGCTCCTTCCACTATCAATTTACACGTGTCTCTTAGGGTCCGGATTTTGTTGACAGTACAGATGGTGCAATCTAACACAAGGTATAGCTTGCTCCTTGTTAAACAAGGAACAACAAATCCTGAGGGGCGCTCACTACCTACCCGGGCTCCCTGGATAAGTGTCTTCTAACAAAAGAGGGCTGCCTTCCTTCATCCTTGTCCGCACACCTCACCTATGCTAAAAGGGGACCACATCTTTGTTTCCATTTGATCACCAACTCAGGCCTTCAGGCTGCCATGTGACCGATCACTTTTGGGTTTAGTACGTGGAAAATCGTAGATGATCGATGCATGTGTCTTGAAATAATATCCCCCAAGGTTTTCCAAATTATTACTTGGATACCATCTATTGTTGTGGTGCCTCTGTTCGTCGCGTAACTCTTCCAGGATCTATATATAGGATGCGGGTATCATTGCTTACTTCCCACACAGACACAATAAGCAAAGCAAAACCTCCCAACTCCACCATGACGGCGCCCACCAGCTACAACCCTCTCCTCATCTTCCTCTTCTCCGGCACTCTCATCATCTCTGGAGCTTTGCTCTCCAACGGGGAGGCCGTCGTGGACACAAACGGCGACAAGATCCACACAGGCTCTATCCACGACGTAACATACCGGATCCGACCCGGTCCAGGGATCGGCTTCCGCGGCGGGCTTGGCAGGTCCCCTATCAAAGGGGACAAGTGCCAGAAGTACATCTACGAAGGCCCCGAAACGTTCCCAGGGGAGCCCATACAATTCGACACGGACTTCGACTCCGGTTCCGACGTTATGGAAGTGGGCCTCCGCTACAGGTTCACCTTCCTCTCGTCCCAGCAGAAAACCTGCAAGAAACCCGGCGTCTGGACCATCGGCAACGTTGTCAACGAGGGCCAGACCTCGTTCCAGCCTATCATCGCCGGCCAGAAGTCCTCGTCTAACCTCGACAACAGCTGGATTGAGGTGAGGAGCACGGAACAAAAGGGGGTTTACAAACTTGCCGCTTGCCCGTGTGAGTTGTGCAGAATAATGTGCCCTGAAATCGGTTCCTTCACTACCGATGACGGACGTACTGTGCTGGGCATCGGAGGGGAGCACTATACCGTCCAGTTTACCACCGATGTCATTGCTATGAAGGGTATAGACGAAGAGTAGCAACCTGCTCACGGTGAGGATGGAAGTGGAACTGAGAACCTGCGCCTTAAATTATGGGAGTACTGAACCTAGAAGGTCTAAATAAAAAGCGTATCGATATCAGGACTAGTTCTTCCTATCCTGTGGAGTTTGAACAACAAAAGCTGCTTAATGCCTGTATGCTCCGTCAAAACGAATAATATAACCAGCATCGTATGTCATAGAGAAAGTCAGGAAAAATAAACTCAATATATATATATATATATATATATATATATATATATATATATATATATATATATATATATATATATATATATATAGGGTAACGATCTAGTGAGAAACATCCTATGGTGAGAGCATGAGAGACATTTGAATAACTACAAATTAGTACCTATTTTTTAAAATCCAACCGTATTGATGGAAAAAGCATCATTTCATTTACCTTCTCACAAAAAAATCATTGCAATCGAACATTATTACATTTCCATATGTACAATATACACTTTTTACATCCAACGGTCAGCCTGAAATTCAATATAGAGCGTCGAAAAATATTTGGTTGTTGTGAATGATCTACAAATTAGATGGTGATAAAATTTTATAGGATGGTAGATATTAAGGTATACTTGTAATCTGTATGGTTGGATTATGAAAAATTGATCTATGTGGAGACTTATTCAAATGCCTCTCATGCTCTCACCAGATATGTTTCTCATTGGATCATTGTCATATATATATATATATATATATATATATATATATATATATATGTGTGTGTGTGTGTGTGTGTGTGTGTGTGTGTGTGTTTGTGGATATGTTTGTTTGTGAATGCTATGGATGTATAATGGATGCATATGAATCCTTTGTATAAAGTATTCGGCTTGCATGCCAAGCCTCATTTCTTATTTCAAACTGTAATTAATTCTTTCCTTTTATATTTGTACTCATATGATGTAATAGAGATAGGATTAATTTTAGTCTTTGTAAACGTGATGTAAGGAGACCACTTGAAGATCCAACTCCAAGGAGTGTCCATGGAGAAGCACCATGAAGATCTAATTCTAAGAAGCAACCTGAAGATCCAACTCCAAGGAACGTCCATGGAGAACTAACAAGAAGATCCAATTCCAAGAAGCAACTTGAAGTTCCAACCTCACGAAGCATCCATGAAGTTGTTCATTGTAATGTTGATCCTTACAGGCTTACAGGATGATTCACAGGTGTTGCATGAGATGCATAAGACCATAGGTGGATCGTAATCCTTTGTTATTCTAAAAGATTACAATAGTATGGCCATAATCGATGTATTTGTGTTTGTGATTGCATGTCTATCATTTTTGGTTGTGAATATAGTAGTATATGATACGTACTATAAGTATGTGGTGTTTGGATATGTATATGTATTAATAAAACCCCTCAATTAATAATATTAAGTTTTAGTTGCCTTCCATAAAGCAACACACATGAAAAGCTTGATCGCCTATGTGTGGGCACGCCTCCGCGTGGTACACTGTCTATCTTGTGGAAGTGTGATGGTAGGTGTGTGGGTCTGCCTCCACAGGGTGCACACTCATCGTGTTGGCTTATGGGTTGGACTTAACTAGGGAACCTTGATAGGATAAAGTACCTAGAGGCACACATATGCATCATGGCAAGGAGTTGTGCATGATCATCTATCCAAGAGTTGTATATGATGCAATTGACAAAAGTTGCCTACCTAAGTATTTGGTCTTTGACGCTGGCGTTGGCTGGGCATTGATCCAATTATTTTGGATCTTGGCTCACTAGAAGGTTATACGTTGCAATCTTTCGAGTTGATAGTGAGGGCTATCAATTTGAATAAAATGTTGAGAGCGTAATTAATTAAAGGCCTAATTAATCTCGTTTATCAAATTTTTATAAGTCAAAAATATTTTGGACTAAATGCAAATTTTTCTTTTGTAGCAATCAAATGGCAAACAACACTCACACTTTCTCGTTGTGATCGGTCTTTGAGAAGGAAAAACTTACCAAAACTAACTTTCAAAACTGGTTTAGGATGCTGAGAATTGTTCTCACACATGAGCATGAGCTCTATGTCCTTGAAACATCAGAGCCAGCAGAATCCGCCGTAAATGTGCCCAAGGCTGAAAAGGATGCTTACAAGAAGCACCTTGATGATGTCGTGGATGTCAAGTGCCTGATGTTGTGCTCAATGAACTATGAGTTGCAAGAGCAGCATGAGAACATGAATGTCATGGAGATGGTTACACATCTCAAGAACATGTATCAACATCAAGCAAGACAGGAGAGATATGATGTCTCCAAAGCTTTGTTCAGGAGCAAGATGAAAAAGGGAGACTCAGCTGGCACACATATACTTACTTTGATAGGGTATGTGGAAAGCCTATCCAAGATGGGATTTCCCCTAGGTCAAGAGTTGGCCACTGATGTGATTCTACAATCGATGCCTGAATCATATAGTCATTTTATCATGAACTACAACATGAACAATCTTGACAAGCCATTGTCAGAATTGTTGGGCATGTTAAGGACAGCTGAAGCACAGATGAAGAAAGACAAGCTCAAGTTTGTGATGATGATCAACAAGACAAAGGAAAAGTCAAAAGGCAAAGACAAGGCTAAGAAAGGTTCTAAAGCTGGGAAGAAGCTAAAGTCATCCGCGCTCAAAGCTAAAGGTGGGATCTCCAAAGAAGGCAGTTGTCACCATGCTGGACATTGGAAAAGAAATTGTCCTCTCTACTTGGAGGAACTGAGGAAGAAGAAGCAGGGGATAGAGATCTTCACTTCAGGTATATACGTTATTGAGATAAACTTAAATACTTCTTCATCATGGGTACTGGATACCAGATGTGGATCTCTCATATGTTCTAATATGCAGGATCTGATAAGACCTTTACAAAAGGGCCAAGTTGAGCTGCGGGTCGCTAATGGAGCAAGAGTTGCTGCCACCACAGTTGGAGTTATTAGTTTATCTTTGTCTACGGGCCTTGTAATAGAATTAGAGAATTGCTATTATGTACATGCCATTAATAGAAATATTATTTCTGTATCTTGCATGGAAAAGAGTGGATTTGAATTTCACATTAAGAATGGAATTATTTCTATTTCTAAAGATGATATCTTTTATGGTAATGCCCCTATGTCTTATGGTATCTACTTGTTATAACTTGAGACTAGCATATACAACGTAAATAATAAAAGGTTAAAACTTGAAAACTCAAACAAAACATTCTTATGGCATTTTCGTCTTGGGCACATAAACGAAAAGCGCATATCTAGACTCCATAAGGATGGTTATTTAGATTCTTTTGATTTTGAATCATTGGAGACATGTGAGGCATGTTTATTAGGGAAGATGACCAAGACTCCTTTCACTAGACACAGTGAGAGAGCCAGTGATCTGTTAGGGCTCATACATACTGATGTATGTGGACCTTTTAGATCAAATACTAGAGGAGGCTATCAATACTTTATTACCTTCACTGGTGACCTCAATAGGTATGTCTATGTATATCTTATGAAACACAAGTTAGAAACTCTTGAAATGTTCAAGACTTTCATGAATGAAGTAGATAAGTAACTTGGTAAGAGTATTAAAGCACTCCACTCAGATCGAGGTGGCAAATACTTAAGCCAAGAGTTTGAGGACCTTCTGAGAGACCGTCGTATTGTATCACAATGGACTCCACCTGGTACATCACAACATAATGTTATGTCTGAAAGAAGGAATCGTACATTATTAGACATAGTATGATCAATGATGAGTTCATCCGAACTTCCAATATCATTCTGGGGATATGCTCTTGAAACTGCAGTGTTTGCACTTAACCGTGTACCTTCCAAATCGGTTCAAAAGACACCATATGAGATATGGAATGGGAATCATCCCAATTTTTCTATGTTAAATATTTGGGGATGTGAAGCTTATGTTAGGAAACAATTTCCTGAAAAACTTGGACCCAAATCGGAACAATGCTATTTTGTTGGATACCCCAAGGAAACTCGAGGATACTACTTCTACACACCAACTGACAACAAAGTGTTTGTTTCTAGGACTACTTTATTTCTTGAAAAGGAATTTATTTCCAAAGGAATTAGTGGGAGGAATGTAGAGCTCAAAGAAGTTCAAGACCAACAAGAAAGCAGAGAACCTAAGGAGGTACATAAGGAACATGAAGACTCACATTTTTATGTGGAATTTCAAGTTCCAAATGTAACACAAGAACCTCGTAGGTCTAGTAGGACATGACTTGAGCCTGAGAGATTTGGATTTCTCGTGACTCAAGATAGTGACGAATTGGGCATAGAAGATGAGCCAAATTCCTATCTAGAAGCTACTAAGGGATCTGAGAAATGGCTTAAAGCCATGAGATCTGAGATGGAATCCATGTACACCAATAAGGTATGGACCTTGGTGGATCCACCCGAAGGGGTAAAACCCATAGGGTGCAAGTGGGTCTTAAAGAAGAAGACTGACATGGATGAAAATGTTCAAACCTATAAAGGTAGATTTGTTGCGAAAGGATTCTGTCAAATTCAAGGTGTTGATTATGATGAGACCTTCTCACTAGTTGCCATGGTTAAATCCATCAGGATCATGCTTTCCATTGCAACTTATCATGACTATGAGATTTGGCAGATGGATGTTCAAACATCATTCCTTAATGGGAATTTACTCGAGGATGTGTACATGACACAACCTGAGGGTTTTATCGATCCAAAGGAAGCCAATAAAGTTTTTAAGCTACAAATGTCAATCTATAGATTGAAGCAAGCATCTCGGAGATGGAATCTATGTTTTGACGAAGTAGTCAAAAAGTTTGGCTTTAGCCAAAATGAAGATGAACCTTATATTTACAAAAGGGTTAGTGGGAGCACAATCATATTTCTCATATTGTATGTGGATGACATACTATTGATGGGAAATGACATCCCTACTCTTCAGACAGTAAAAGGTTGTCTAGGGAAGACCTTCTCTATGAAGGATTTAGGCAAAGCATCCTATATACTAGGCATCAAGATCTATAGAGATAGATCTAGAAGGGTTCTATTCCTAAGCCAGAGCACATACATTGACAAGGTGCTAAAGAGGTTTACCATGGAGGGTTCAAAGAGAGGTAACTTGCCCATGTCCCATGGGATTATTATCTCTAAAGCCCAATGTCCTAGTTCATGTGATGAATGGACACGTATGAGTAAGATTCCATATGCATCAACAATTGGATCTATCATGTACACGATGTTATGTACTCATCCTAATGTGTCGTACGCTTTGAGCATGACGAGTTAGTATCAGTCAGATCCAGGTGAATGTCACTGGACAGCCGTAAAGAACATCCCAAAGTACTTGATAAGGACTAAGGATCAATTCTTGGTATACGGTGGTGAAAACATGTGTGGCAGAAGTATATATATATGTATTTATATATATGTATGTATATATATACATATATATATGGGATTAAGAGAGAAAGATTTATCTCCCCCTCTCCCATAACCCATGGCGGAGGCCGGATGCCCAAGAGGGTGATAAATCAAGAGATGCTTCTCCGTGTGGTTTTGAACCCGGGTCCCTTCATTGGGGACCAACGGAATTCGCCAATCGGGCTATTCCCTAGCCGACATATATATATATATATATGTATACATGTATGCATATATATATATGTATATATATATATATATATATATATATATATATATATATATATATATATATATATATATATATATATATATATAGTCAGACTAGTGTACACTCAAGTGTATCAGAGGCATCGTACACCTCAGTCATTTTTGAAGATTCAATAAATTTTTGAAAAATCTAAACCGTTGATCTTTATAATTATCATAAGAACATACTATATAATAAATTTTAGCTCATTTGGACACTTATAGGTTGTGCATCTAAAGGAGGCAAAAATCATGTATTTCAAATTAGTTTTGTGCGTCAATTTTGTTGTCCTTGGATGAGTGACTTACACTCATCCAAATGTGTTCAAATTTTGTATGTGACCTATTATTATTGTAACCATGAAGATCAATGGATTAGATTTTTGAAAAATATGGTCTAGATAGGCAAACACCATTGGGGTGTACGACGTGATCTGTACACTCGAGTGTATTCTAGCCTGACTCTCTCTCTCTATATATATGTATACATGTATGCATATATATATATGTATGTATGTATGTATGTATATATATATGTATGTATATATATATGTGTATATATACATATATATATATATATATGTATGTATATATATATGTATGTATATATATACATATATATATGTATATATATATATATATATATATATATATCTATATATATATGTATATATGCATACATGTATACATACATACATATATATATATATGTATACATGTATGCATATATATATATGTATATATATATATATGTGTATACATGTATGCATATATATATACATATATATATATATATATATATATATATATATATATATATATATCTAGTGAGAGTCCTAAGCTGGTGAGAGCATGCGAACTCTTTGAATAACTTCCAACAAAAGCTTATCGATATCAGGACTAGTTCTTCCTATTATGTGGAGTTTGAACAACAAAAGTGCCTTTATGTCTGTATGCTCTGTCAAAACGAATAATATAACCATCATATTATGTCATGGAGAAAGTTAGGAAAAATATACTCAAATGTTACACTTTGATATATATATATATATATATATATATATATATATATATGCATGTGTATATATACATGTATATATATACATGTATATATATGTATATATACATACATACATACATATATATATATATATATATATATATATATATATATATATATATATATATATAGAGAGAGAGAGAGAGAGAGAGTTAGACTAGAATACACTTGAGTGTATTCTGAGTAGAATACACTCAAGTAGTTTTTCATGATGCAATATTTTTTTTTTCAAAAATCTAATCCTGCTGGCCTTCATGATCTCTGTGTTGCGTCTATGACCCTTGACGATGGCACATGGGACTGGTCTTCCATCCATGCATATCTACCCGAACCAACATGGCGGCACATTAGCCACATCTTCCCGCCAGACACTGCCGCAGGAGACGATACATGGCACTGGCCATTTACTACCTCTGGCTCCCTTACAAAGAAATCTGCTTACTCATGGCTCAGGAAGGACTCTCACATCACTCTTAATGGGGACTGGATATCCATTTGGCGCCTGCCTATCCCGCCAAAGTTCAAGACCTTCTTATGGCTACTTCAACATAAGGCAATTCTTACTAATATGGAGAAGGCTAGCCAGCACGTTCTCACATATGGGGTTTGT
The DNA here is from genome assembly GCA_963693085.1 of Alisma plantago-aquatica. Lineage (NCBI taxonomy): Eukaryota > Viridiplantae > Streptophyta > Magnoliopsida > Alismatales > Alismataceae > Alisma > Alisma plantago-aquatica. The sequence goes on from OY856411.1 coordinate 1,042,867,360, forward strand.
CCTGTCTGCAATAATAGCCAAGACACGCTAATACACTGCCTTCAAGACTGCAGTAAGAGTAAACAAGTTTGGCTTGCGCTGCATGTTGATACTCTCTTCTTCAATCTTATGGAAGATGAATGGATAGCTCGACTCTTATCCTCCCCATGCACGGACATGGAGACGCTCAAGCCCGTTATAGCAGCTTGGGCAATTTGGCTGCACAGGAATGACCTCGTTCACAACAAGAAATACCAACCTGTTGCCCAACGAATATCTTTCATCCAAGAAAAGGCTAGGGCCATCTTATCTCTTTCGAAGACCGTGAGAAGTACACCAACTCTTCCGAGTGCCCACCCACGGCCACCAGCAAACCACAATATTTTGATCTTCGTCGATGCATCCTTTACATCTTCTGTTGATGCTGCAGGGATAGGGATTCAAGTTGTGGATGACAATGGTACATTTATATTGGGTTATGGTTCACCCAGCAGTGCCTTCTCGGCATTAGAAGTAGAAATCTGAAGCATCATAGGTGCCATGGAACTCTGCAAAACTACGGGATGGCGCTCGCCAGCCATTCTGTTAGATGCACTCATAGCAGTTAACATTACTGCTGGAAGCATCCCCACAACTACAAACTTTTCTCCACACATGAGGTGTCTGAGGATGCTATGTGAAGATGTATGGAAACCACACATCTCACACATATCGAGAACACATATTAATGTAGCCGATTGCATAGCACGCTTTTGTAAAAGCTCTAGCAATGTCGTTTCTTTTACTTCTAGCATACCTTCCTGGCTTAACAAGAATGTTAATGTAGATGTGTCTGGTATTTGGCCTGCAATAGAGAGCGGGATGAATGAAATATAATCTCTATATTAAAAAAAAAACAACTTGTGAATAGCCCATACGCAAAATTTGAGCACATTTGGACATTTATAGGTCATGTTATAAAGACCCCAAAAATTATGCATTTCAAAATAGTTTAAATATATATATATATATATATATATATATATATATATATATATATATATATATATATATATATATATATATATATATATATATATGGGCGTTCCTTGAATACCCGCGTGGGTAGCCTGGATTTTCGCTACCCGTCAGTTCTGAATGTAACCATATTGTAAACAAAGTAACTGGAAGGATAAAAAAGTAACTATGTTGATAACAAAGTAAGTATATGACTAAAAAAGTAAAACCGGGCAGAATACATAGGAAATATATATGTAATTGTATTTTAAAATCTGCTGTTGCAAATAGAACTATCTATGCATGAAAAGTAATAGTTTTCAAGGTAAAGTAACCTTGTACATGTTGAAAGTAAGAAACCTGAAAAAAGTAACCAAAATAGGGGGTGGGTAGCTACCCGCGCGGGTATTGAAGATGAGCCATATATATGTATATCTATATACATGTATATATATATGTATATCTATATATATTTATAAAAATATACATATATGTATATATATGTATATATATGTATATATGTATATATGTATATATGTATATATATATATATGTATATATATATGTATATATATGTATATATATTTGTATATATATATATATATTCCATTTTTTTGATCCAACCATATGGATTGAAAATATATTATTGTATTTATCTACATAAAAAGTTTCATATACATCAGACTTACGAATTACCACAATAATAGAAAAAAATTTAATGTTCCATACTGAATTCTGGAATGATTGTGAGATGCAATATATGTAAATTGCATATATGGTCGAGTAAACAATTTTCAATCATGAAAAATATTTGTGTGAAGCTAATAACAATGTTGCTTTTCACATTTTGCAACTGTATATCATGGTAGAGAGGGCACTCATAGGATCGACCCTTTATATATATATATATATATATATATATATATATATATATATATACCTTCACATATATATATATATATATACATACATATATATATACATATATATATACAATATATATATATATATATATATATATATATATATATATATATATATATAGGCTAGTGTACACTCGAGTGTACCGGAGGCACCGTACACCTCAGTTATTATTAAATATGCAATAACTTTTTGACAAATATAAACCCTTGATCTTCTTAAATATCTTAAGAACATACTATATAATAAATTTTAGCTCATTTGGAAACTTATAGGTCATGCATCTAAAGGATGCAAAAATCAGGCATTTTAAATTAGTTTTGTGCGTTGATTTTGTTGCCCTTAGATGAGTGGCTTACACTCATCCAAATGAGCTCAAATTTTGTATGTGGCTTATTATTATTATAACAATTAAGATCCATGGATTAGATTTTATAAAAACATGGTCTAGATGGGCAAACACAATTGGAGTGTATAGTGTAATCTGTATACTCGAGTGTATTCTAGCCTAATTCTCTCTCTCTCTATATATATATGTATATATATATGTATATATATATATATATATATATATATATATATATATATATATATATATATGTCTGTGTATATCACCTTTGTGAAAATATGTCCAAGAATAACCTACTTTATTAATAATACACCATCTATTTTGGTGATTTCTAAGTGATGTTTTTAAAAATGCTATACAATTTGTAGCTTTTAATTTAAATAATAAAAAAGGTGAAAACATAAATTGGGTCAACATTTTCATCCTTAGCTTTTTCGTCTGTTTTAAAAATTAAAAGCTTTAAACCGTATGGACTTTTACTTTAATCACTTAGAAAATGCCAAATGTTGTGGTGTTCTCTCTCTAAATTAGTAAACATCTTATGAAGAAATAATAGAGGAGCTATATCTAAAAATATTTTTGTTAAAGTATGCCATTTTGATTTTTATTCCTAAGGTTATATTATTCATTTTGTCTCCATTCTAAAATAAACGAGTCACAACAACTCATGGAACGACAACAACACCCACCAAAATGCATCCCATCATCAATTAGTAAACAAACATCAATCTAAGTATTGTAGTCTAAGGTGTTAAAAATATCAAATAGTAAATGTTATAGATACCGAAACATCAAGCGTTGTGTGGAAGTTGGGGTGCGCATACACACTATAACTAAGAATAGGTGTGCTCTTCTTGTCAAGGAACTTCAACAAAGAATTCATTTTATAGAATACTAAGACTCCCCATAGTCAGAACTAAAACATGGAAGCAGCACAAAACATACATGCATACATAAATACAACAAGGATAATCTTGAAGACAATCGTGGGATGAAAAAAGTAAAATTTTCACTAGTCTTATCTACAAGTGAGTTTATTTGATGAGCTAATAATGCGAGATTTCAACATGATATTTTAAAGCATAAACAAAGAAGAAAAAAGATAATTACAACTAGACAAAACATCATTTTTTTGTTTCCCACATGTAAATTAGTCGTTTCAAGATGGTTGAACAACTTATGCATTAGTTACTATTAGGTCAAGGGGGAAAACATTCTCATCGATGCATGTAATTTTCTTAGGAGCTAAACTGAATAGGGAATCCACTCCTTCTTATCAGATAACACAAATGAAATCCTCATCCCAACAACGATTATAAAATTTATAAATAGAAGAGGCACATGTCAATTTATCAATAAATTTGGCAAAGAACTGAGAGTATTATAGTAGTGTTATGAAACTACACAGTTATTAAAATTGAACATTGGTCGCCAACTTGGAATATAGAGGTCAAAATAAAGAAATTTGTAAATCTATGTTAGAGAGATCAACAACAGGCAACATGACTATTTCAAAATTCTCAATAATGACACTTGAGTAGTTTGTTCAAACTCCCAATCCACTAGATGTTCATTTCCAGGGTGGATTAGGAACAACACCCAAAAGAAGGAAACAAAAGAAAGTGAACCACTAAAAGTTAAGTATGTCATGAGTAGATAAAATTTAGGAACCAAATAGGTAAATGTAAAATCAGGAGGAAGTTCCCAAACAAAAGGAATTCAATATATGTAGGTAGTTTACCAGGAAGTATATTAAAGAGAACATCTATGTCAAGAGATGAGGCGTTTAATTTAACAAGAGATAATATCAACACAAATATCTTACCAACTACCCGAGTATGAGATAGACACATCCATTTTTTTATAACTTTGATTACTATAAATCATTTAGGTAGGAATTAACACCTCACTAGTACAGGAATGGTCTGTAGCGTCAGTTTTTTTAAGCCTACAACGTCACTTTTTAACCGACGCCTAAGTGGCCGTCACTATAGAATTTCCTCTATAGCATCAGTTTATTTAACCAAATAAAACCGACCTTACATAGTAAACACCGACGCAACAGGTTGTAAAAATTCTGACCTAGGCGAGAAAAAAGGAGCTTGTAAGGTCGGTTATTTGAAAAAAATCGACCCTGTAAACAGTCTCGGTCGAGAAAATTGTCGACAGAAAGTTTTTCGGTCGACAATTTTCTCGACCGAGAGAGTTTACAGGGTCGGTTTTTTTGAAATAACTGACCCTAAAGATTGAATGAACATTTCAGTGTAACACTCGGTCGAGAAAATTTTCGACCGAAAATAATTCGGTCGACAAACTTCTCGACCGAAAGGTACATTGAAAATGTTTATTCAATCTTTAAGGTCGGTTTTTGTAAATAACCGACCTTATAGAGGACATTTAGAGTCGGTTTTGTACAAAAACCGACACTAAATATTGAATAAACATTTCAGTGTACCTTTCGGCCGAGAAGTTTGTCGACCGAACATATTTCGGTCAACAAACTTGTCGACCGAGGGGTACACTGAAATTGTTTATTCAATCTTTAAGGTCAGTTTTTGTAAATAACCGACCTTATAGAGGACATTTAGAGTCGGTTTTGTTCAAAAACCGACGCTAGAAGTTATATTTCGGTCGAAAGTTTGTTCGACCGAAGAGGGTACACTGAATTCAATCTTTAGGGTCAGTTATTTAAAAAACCGACGCTAGAAGTTACAATTTTTTTTTAAAATTTCTACAGAAATTGAAATAGAACAGAAGAACAAGAAGATTCATATATTCTGGGAGAGGGGAGCATTGATGCTCAACCGTCACCATTCAAAACCACACATTCATAACAAAAATGATTCATAATCACATCATAATTTACAAAATGATAGAGTGCAAGTCTGAGAAGACAGATACAAAAGTAAATATGAAAGAGTACTCAAACCACATACATAAATGGAGCCGACATATTTAATCCAATTCTATATCAACTTCATTTATAAAAGACTCTGACCACTCTTCTCAGAATTCATCCAAGTCCACATGTGTGTAAGGCTGGGTTGTAAAGATCTGTAACAGAAAATGCACATGCTAATATTTTATAAAATGACTACAATCCTTTGTAAATTTATGATGTTATTCTTTATTACCTGACTTATAGTCTGAATGTCATGTGATGCTTGTTTGACAATAGCTTGCATATATTTCATTACATAGTAGCCACAAGCCCAGTCATTATTTTGCATAGGACACTACAAATAACAAATTATACTTAATGTTAGTAAACTACTATAAACATCAATTGAGATAAGAGTATAAGAGTTGACATATTACAGTTGAAAATTAATACATATAAGAGTAAGCAGTTGTCAAAGTAGCTACCTTGACATTTTTCAAAGTCAATGTCTTTAATTTTGTGGGTATTTGTCCTCCAGCTTCACGAAAAGCCTTTATACCCCTATCAAATTAAATGATAGTTGGTAAAATAGAAATTCTAAATAGAAATATCATGTTGAAGCATTAATTAAATTTATGCTTACTCCATAGCTGGCAATTTTAGTTTGTGACTCCTTGTTGTTTTACCCATTGGGTCAAGATAATAAAGAGTCATCAATTTTGGGGCAATCACCACTAATTCCAAGTGTCTAGCTCTGAGTAAGAATAAAAAAAACATTTAAATAAATAATTTTATTCATTATTAAAATTATTTTTAATAATAATACTTACTGGACGTTAAAAGGAATTAGGATAATTTCCTTCCCCTCACTAGCAAAATATTTGAATGCATCAGAGAAGTACTCATTCACATCCTCAATATATGTCTCCACCTAACTATTGACTGAAGGAACTAAGAATCCAACATTCTTTATATCAAAGTCTGTGGCCTCGGTATATAAATGGCTGTTAAACATTTGTAATTATTTTCATATGTAGAAATAAGCTAAAAATGTGTATTGGAATTTTATATATATATTGATAGATCCTTACCTTATCCATACTTATATTATCGAAGTGTTCAACCAATCATACCGGAACAACTCTATAATATCATCAAGAAAAATAAAATTATGAAAGTCCCTCCAAGCTGCATCTTGTGTTAAATTGACCAACATATGTGATCCCGATCTTTGGTTGGCTAAGTATCGACACAAATATTTAGATTTGCTTCCGAATTCGTCGAATGTAGTTTCGGGAATGAAAGATGGCTTGGGCATATGAGGACGACTAGTAGAAGTTTTACTTTTTGGTTTACAAACCTGTTAATTAAATTACATACTTATATTACATGAGTTCATATATGCAGTCAAATATGAAAAATATGGTAGAAATAAGGTATACCTTGTCATTGATAACCAAGTGTCTAGGCCAACCCACCATAGCACCCTCAACTTCTTCAACTGTACTATATTCAGGATTAGGTATGGGTAGTGGTTTGTCCCCCATTCCGTCATACACAAGATGGATGGACACACGGCAAATGTCATCAGTAATTTGTTGGCAATGTAATGTACTGCCAAGGTTGTACACCTTGCCCGCTGCCACAACATTATATTCTGGAACCTCCACTGCAAGTTTACAGTTCATACCAACCTAGATTGAAATAATATAAGTTATATAAGAAACAGTAGAACAGATACATGTTACAACTATATATATTATCATATATTTATCAAACTAATAACACAACATATAGAACAAAAACTTACTGCATATTGTTGTGGTGGGTCATCGGGAGTGCTCCCATGACCTTCTACAACTGGAGAATGGTCTTGTACCTCATCACTTGAGAGACGCACAATATGAATAGGTTGAGAAGGTTGAGTAGGCTGAAATGAAGACATTATTTCTTTTACTTTCTGTGCTACTAATGCTTCAACATCCTCTTGTGTAAGACCTCCTGCACGACCTCTTTTAGATTGCGAAGGGCCAAAATAAGACTTGAATCCTATGCCAATTCCTAATCCCCTAATACGGCCAGGATGCTCCTTCGTACCAAGAGCAACTACTAGTTCATCCATGTAGCCAGTTGGGATGAACTTTCCTTCCTTTGCTCGTGGAGATCAATCTATTCATAGTTAATAAAAATATTAAATCACAATATCAATTAGATATAAATAAATCTAAGTTTGTGGGTGTTACTGTTTACTTAGTTGGGATAAACCTACCATCTTTTGTGCCACCTCCTTAGTTGCAGGGTTGACAATTTCACCGGCTCGATTCTTTCTAGCATCAATCCATGTCAAGTGTCGGGGTGGTCGCTCAACTTGAGTTGTACTAGATTCTTCTCCAGAAGATGATTGCTTCTTTTGTAGTTGGTGGCGGAAGGCATAACCACAGGGCCCCAAGCGATGGTCATGCACATTTTTAGCCCGTATTTCCTTTTGAGCATGGTGAATAACCTGATCATTTAAAATGAGGTATTGCAATTTAGACTTGGCAAACATGTATAAAAAGATTCACCTCCTTAATTGTATAAAATTAAATATTCATACAATACATCACAATCTTTATTACCTCAAACTCTTCCGATCTCCTAGCTGCAACAAATCTTTCCCACACCTCAGGATCTATAAAAATATATACATCTGTAGCTTTCTTCTTTTGTTTAGGATTATTTATAAATTCCCTTACAAGATATGTCTTAAAACCCCTCCATCGTACACCATAATGTTGTAGCACTCTTTTCTTGTGATCTTTTTCATTTAGATGAAAAACACCCTATACATACAAAAGAAGCAATTAATAATGTTGTTTTGAAAAGGAATTAATCCAAGAAAACTAAATTAGAATCAATAGATAAAAAACATATTAAAATAATATCACTTCCACTCACAGATATATCTTTCCATATGAGGTCTTTTTTGGCATTAGGAACATCATGCCAATTTTCTATATCTATTGGCACCTTATTGCGTGCGGTCGCCCCTACGTAATGCTTGAAAGCACTAGCATGTTCCCCAACATGTGCTCCTGTCATATCAAACTGGACTGGCAATTTCTCCCCTTTAGCCCTGAGCTCCTGCAGCCTACGCATCAATGTAGGACCTCTAAGTTTCTTAGCATCACCACTACCATCCTCATGGTGCTCATGCTCAGAATGTTCATCTTCACTCGCCATTTTAGAACCTGCAAGTATACATGATAAAAAAATAAATGATAATAAAAGCACAAGTGATAAGGTATACATGATAATAAAATAAATAATTCAAAGAATACATGCCTTTAGTATTGGTTGAGTTGTTAGTCAAGGAAAATTCCTTCAGCATGGTCTTGACGTTTATAATATTCATCGGTGTTATCTTCAACATTTACACTTGGCAAACCAACTGAGAATGGACTGGAATCATCATACTTTTTGTAGTATTCTTCTTCATTTATAGGATCTACAGTAAACTGTCTTTTTCCATTAAGAATGACAGACCAATTTTTATTTGTCGGGTCATCAATATAGAATACTTGTTTTGCTTGGTCTGCCATGATGAATGGCTCATCTTTGAAACCAATCTTTTCAAAATTCACCAATTTGAAACCCAACTCATCCACTAAAACTCCTTTGTTGTTGTCAACTCATCCACTAAAACTCATCCAACCTCGTGAACTTAGTACAACCCTTATATAATGGTTTTTCAGCATCATGGACAATGTTTGCAAATAAAGAAGGTGGATCAATGACATTGTCCCGACAACTACGTAGCATCTCATCAACCATATCATCCTGAATCTGGTCATCTTGAATCGGTTCATCATTAACATTATCATCATTATCTATATCTTCTATGCCACAAACTATCAGTATCGACATTTTCTGATCCATAATTCAATTTCTCTCCATGCCAATACCATTCATTATAACCTTGTAAGATCCCATTGCATATGACATGATTCTTAATTTCCTCACCAGTATCAACTTTCAAATTGTTACAACAATTTCTACATGGACAATATAGCCTATCTGTAGGTAGTTTCCTATGTTCCTCAGCAAATATGATAAATTCATCAAGACCTTTGGCAAACTCTGGACTGGAACGGTTCTTGATAGACATCCAACTTCGATCCATTTTCTATATCACATTAAAATTAATTATAAAACTAACAGTTTAATATTGATACTATAATAATCTGTAAGTTTTTATTGATAGGAAGTTAATTACTTATATACTAAAGTGTACCGCCTATCCCATTTTTGAATATTTAATCTCACTAGTAACTGTATAATGTATGTTTAGTTTTGAAGAAAATTTCAGAAGCATTTCCCCTAAGTTCTCCAAGTACACCGATGTAAATGGCAAATAACCACTCGCATATGTACCCAGAGAACAAATGAAGAAATCCTACTGAAATAATCTACAAAACTAAACATACATTATACAGGTACATCCTAAGTGAGATTAAAATATCCAAAAACAGTCCCAAACCGGGGACTATCCAAAGTTTACTCCTAATGAGTAAATTTTAAACGGGTTTCTAAGTTAATATATAAATGCATCAACCCTAAAGTGTCAATCTAAGAGTACACATGTCTAATCTCGTATTAATTTCTAGAATTTATATAATGATTACATATGAAAAAGACATGTTTTGATTATTGGGTTATCAAATCATATAAAATGAAAAATACTTGTACAAATTAGCAAAGTAAGGCCGTTTCCAACAGTCCAAAGATTGAAATCATTATAATATTCAGAACTATTTGTGAACATTAGAACAAATATGATTAAAACATTTATAGCTCACACATAAATAAGGAGCAGGTCCACTCTCGGTCGACAATTAGTCGACCGAGTGCCCACCTGCGCGCAGCGTTCAGGTCCACTCACGGTCGACGAATTCGTCGACCGAGAGTGGACCTGAACGCTGCGCGCAGGTGGGCACTCGGTCGACTAATTGTCGACCGAGAGTGGACCTGGACGCAACCATGGCGGCGGGCGGGAATGAAGGAAGCGGGAACGAAGGAACGGAAGCAGAGAACTTACATGGAAATGGCGGAGACCTTCGTGGAGGATGAGATGACCTTCACGGAGAGGCGGCGACCTTCGTGGAAGAGTGGAGAGGTGACGACGACAAGCTCTATTTGGCGGAGATGATGAGCTCTATTTTGCGGCGACGACGAGCTCTATTTTGCAGCACGGAGAGGTGGCAATGGCCCGGACACCACGATCCTCTTGGCGGCGCGAAGAGGTGGCACATCTTCATGGATAGGAGGCAAGGGCTTCGCGGTGGGAATGACACAAAAAAGCAAGGGTTTCACGGCGCCGCGGGAGAGAAAAATAGAACAGAAAGGTTTTCGCAGGAGGAAGAAAGACTAGGTTTCAACTTTTTCAGTTAGAGAAAGACATGTAGCGTCAGTTAAACCAAACAAACCGACGCTATAGATAAGCAGTGCCCGTGTCGAGTTATTTAAAAATACTCAAACTCATTTTCGGTCGACGAATTTGTCGACCGAAAAGACCTCTAGGGTCGGTTATAAGGAAAAAATCGACGCTACAGGTGCTTATACGAAGGAAATCTGGCCCCTTTCGGTCGACAAATTCGTCGACCGAGAAGGAGCAAGATTTCCTTCGTATAAGCACCTCTAAGGTCAGTTTTTTCCTTATAACTGACCCTAAGTTTATCTCGGTCGACAATATTGTCGACCGAAGAGGACTTTAGGGTCGGTTATAAAGAAAAAACCGAGCCTAGAGGTGCTTCTAAGAAGGAAATCTGGCTCCTTTTAGTCGACAAATTTATCGACCGATATCTATCGGTCGACAAATTCGTCGACCGAAAGGAGCCAGATTTCCTTCTTAGAAGCACTTGTAGCGTCAGTTTTTTTCCTTATAACTGACCCTAGTGGTCTTTTCGGTCGACAAATTTGTCGACCGAACGGGGCCAGATTTCCTTCGTATAAGCACTTGTAGCGTCAGTTTTTTCCTTATAACTGACCCTAGAGGTCTTTTCAGTCGACAAATTCGTCGACCGAATGAGCTCTAAGGTGCTTACACAACCCTAATAATGATATTATGTGAAACCCTAATATATGGTGATGTCGTATAAAACCCTAATATGGGATAATGTTATGTGAAACCCTAATATGGGATGATGTTATGTGAAACCCTAATATGGGAATGTTATGTGAAACCCTAATATAGGGTGATGTTGTATAAAAACCCTAATATGGGATAATGTTATGTGAAATTTCAATATGGGATGATGATGTGAAACCCTAATTGATAAAGATGGGAAACTCTAACCCTAATGAGGGAATAGTGATGTTATTTTTGTATTGCATGATGTTGATATGAAATTGATATGGTTGATATGATATTGAGATGCTTGTATAACAAATATCATGAATACCTTGGTCAGATGACCTGAAGGTAATAGTTACCTGATAACTGATAACCATGTTTAGTGATGAACTAAGGGTTTGAATACCCAGTTCTAGCAAATGTGATGATGGTGGTATTGAGGGATGTGAATTCCCAACAATGAGACAAAAGATTGAGATCCCAATGCTTTATAACGTTTTGAAAAGTACTAAACTCAATCCAAAATTTCTGTCAGTCGACAATATTGTCGACCGAGGAGCCCTTTAGGGTCAGTTATAAGGAAAAAACTGACCCTAGAGGTCCTTATACACGTGAAATCTGGCTCTTATTTGGTCAACGAATTTGTCGACCGAGGAGCCCTTAATGGTCGGTTATAAGCGAAAAACCGACCCTAGAGGTCGTTAAATTTGGCTTTTATTCGGTCGACGAATTTGTCGACCGAGGTGCCTTAGGGGTGCTTATAACCAATCCTAGAGGTGATCCTAAGTCCTCCTCGGTCGACAATATTGTCGACCGAGAGTGTCTCGGTCGACAATATTTTCAACCGAGATTAACCCCGTTTCAATGTTTTAAATTAAGTACCAAGTGTGTTTATGAGTGTGCGGTTGTGACACTATTGTAGAGGATGACCTATATAGGTGTTGTAAATGGCTAGGTAAGATCTAACGCTTGATTTACATGATATCTAAGTACTTGTACAAGATTTTACATGATATCCAATATAATCATTTTGTATGACTCTTTAGTTCTCCCCCTTAATTTTATGTTATGCTTAAAGAGATATTTAATTTTAAAACCAAGTGATGCTTTGTCAAATTTAGCCATAATTTATTTTTCAATCATTTGAAATAACAATATTCTTATATAACATGTATATGTCCAAATGAAGCCATGGAAAACACTTTTATTCATAACAATTTAATGCCCATACACTTTATAAGATGAAGCATGACATGCTTTATAAAAAGATATCCATTACAATCATTACAAAGATATCTCACAATCTCACTGAAAAGATCGAAGAATTACATCAATGTCTGGGTCTTTTCCAAGAAAGGGCTCAGCTCCATAATAATTGACCAGTGTCTGCCACTCCAAGGCACTTGTCTTGGTTAAGGCATAAGCCTCCAAGAAGGTGGGAACACGATCAAAGCGAAAGTGGGCAACAATGTCTTGAAGTTGAATTGGGGAAAACTGAGTATGTGTGAGATCAGGAGATGGTGGAGGTGGAATTTGATAGTAATTGTAGGAAGGATTGTATGGATTTATCATGCCAGGATTAAGGGAATAGGGATATTCATCAGTTTGGTTAGGAAAGAGAGTTTGCATCCTTTGGTTTAAATAAGTCATGGCATGGTGATTATAATCCAGTTTCCTACTTAGGTTATATTGGGATCCAACAATGTATGTCAAGGTGTTTGTATTAGGATCATGGGGTAGGTTGGTAGGAGGAGGTGGTGGAGGTATGTCTTGGGTGGATGTCTCCCCTTCAGTCCTAGCCCTTTTGTGGACATTCGATTCCCACCTTTTCCACCGTATTTTTACTTGTCTTTTGGGGTTTTCTATCCCATGTGTAACCTAAGTCTTCCTCAATATTCTTCTTAAGAAAATGTTGAGTGATTTGGCATACAAAGTCAGCATAAGGTGGATTGCCAAAAAACTCAAGCATATTCTTAAGGATGATACAAATAAAGTTTATGGGAATACCTTTGAGAATGGCATAGATAAGGTACATACGAAAGGTGGGTACTTCAGATTTGTTTGCTCTAGGATGGATATTGGTGGCAACAATGAGATTTATGATCCTACCTTCAGGTTTTAAATTTATGGCATAATAGGTACCCCTATCTTCATGAAAAGTCGTATTTGATTGAAAGATGGCTCTTTTGACATCACTAAGGCTAGTTGTAGTGTCATCTTGGGAGAGTTTGTTGAGTGGATTTCCTGTGGTGAGATCAAGAAAATCTTTATATTCTTCTATATCTATGTCAAGCATATCAAGAATACCCTCCTCAGTAAAATGGAATCCATACCCACCAACCATAGAGGAGAAGGTATCATGGTCAGGATGTGGGGTTAAATTGGCATAGAATTCATTAACTACTTTGGAGGAGTAGGAATGGAAGGAGGGATTTAGAAAATCAGTCAAATGTTGCACCTCAAAGAGTTCCTCCAAATCGACAATGCTGTGGAAGTCCATGACGTCGACTGGACGTCGTGGAAGAGGAGTTCTTGAGGAAAGCCTGAGGTAGCGGTCGCCTGCAGCTGCGTCGTTGAAGGGGACGTCGTTGATGAACGACAGGGTTGGAGAGACCGTCCTTCCTTTCCTACCTGCAACTTGCTTCTTTCCCTGCGTAGATGATGAAGCCATTTCGTTGCTTTGAAGTGGAGAAGTAGCAAGGAAGACTTGGATGTAGAGAAGCTAAATATTTTCAAAAGAATACACTAGAGAGGAGCTAGAGAAGTGAGAATGTGAAGGTGTGAAGAAATTCATGGTTTTGGGTGCTATTTATAGCAAAACAGAGCCCATTTCGGTCGACAATTTGTCGACCGACGCCCGCAACGGCCGTCCCGCAATGGTCGTCTCCTAGTCGGCCAATGGTCAATCGAACTAGCCGTTACGACGGTCGATTTTCTATCCGTTACGAAGGTCGATTTTCTAGCCGTTATGATTTTTTTTAATTTATATTTTAATCAGAATATTGCCTTTTTAATTCAAGCAAATGGAGGTTCATAGGGTTGGCCTCGGTAGAACAATTCGTCGACCGATGTTGTCTCGGTCGAACAATTCATCGACCGAAAAGAGCCAGATTTCCTTCGTATAAGTACCTCTAGGGTCGGTTTTTTCCTTAAACCGACCCTAGAGGTACTTATTCATGTGTGAAATACTAAACTGGATCCTAAGTATATCTTGGTCGACAATAATGTCGACCGAAAATCCCTCTACGGTCAGTTATAAAGAAAAACCGACGCTACGTGAGCTTATACGAACGCATCTGGCTCTATCTCGGTCGACAAATTTGTCGACTGAGAAACAGCCAGATTTCCTTCGTATAAGTACCTTTAGGGTCGGTTTTTTGCTTATAACCAACCCTAAAGTCCAATTCGGTCGACAATATTGTCGACCGAGATAAACTTAGGATCCAGTTTAGTTTTTCACAAGCGTGAACTAAATTGGAACCAAAATTCATCTCGGGCGACAATATTGTCGACCGAATATACTTCTAAGGTCGGTTATAAGCAAAAAACCGACCCTAAAATTGCTTATACACTTGAAATCTGACTCCTTATCGGTCATCAAATTTGTCGACTGAGAATATCGGTCGAAGTATTCGTCGACTGAGGCAAGCTCTAAGGTCGGTTATAAGTACAAATTCGACGCTAGAGGTGCTTATAAATGCGTGAACTAAATTGGATCCAGAATTGATATCGGTCGACGAATTTGTCGACCGAGGAGCCTTTAGGGTCGGTTTTAAAGGAAAAACCGACCTTAGAGGTGCTGAACCGAAGAGGACTTTAGGGTCGGTTATAAGGAAAAAAACCGACCCTAAAGGTGCTCGTATACGTGAAATCTAGCTCTTATTCGGTCGATGAATTTGTCGACCGAGGAGCCCTTTAGGGTCGGTTGTAAGGAAAAACTGACCCTATAGATCGAGGCGCGAAGCCAAAATCAAGCAAATTTTTGCCGCGGGAAACTTGTAATTGAGTTTCTAAACCAATTGTCTATAAGGTCGCTTATTTTATAAAAACCGACCCTATAGAGATTCATTACAAGGTCGGTTATTTTAAGAAAAGCGACCCAAGAGGTCTTAAGTGGTGCCCACATTTTTTATAGACATATAAAGTCGGTTATTTGGAAAACCGACCCTATAGAGATACACTACAAGGTCGGTTATGATAAGAAAAAGCGACCCAAGAGGTCTTAAGTGGTGCCCGCATTTTTTATAAACATATAAAGTCGGTTATTTGGAAAACCGACCCTATAGAGTTACACTACAAGGTCGGTTTTTTAAGAAAACCGACCCAAGAGGTCTTAAGTGGTGCCTGCATTTTTTTTAGACATATAAGGTCGGTTATTTGGTAAAACCGACCCTACACGTAGGGACGTTATAACCCATTTATGTACTAGTGCCTCTACCATATATATGGGATTAGTAGTAAAATATACACATATGCTCTAAGAAGTACATGGTGCACATCTGGTCTAAAACATGTGTTGACCAGAAAAAGATACACGTCTTCTCTAAGAATGAGAGGATACATGTATGCTATATTTAAATCATTGATGGAATTATAACTCTACATATTTATTCAATGTTGAAATTTATCATATCCACACCTAAGCACACATAACAAATTATTCTACTAGGTCGTAGTTTGATACATAACAAAAGGTTAAAGCAAGTTTATTTTGGATAAATGGAAATGAGAACATCTATATTGCTATAACAAAGTTCCATCAATAATAATTTCAAAAATTTCAATAACAAAAAGGAGAGAGAATGTTTCACAATGAAAGATATTTCAAGAGATTGCAAGAACTTTATTAGTTTGAAAAGACATGCCCAATATGGAATTTCTAGGAATCCCAAAGAATGAACCAAATATTCAAATCTCAAATTTTATCCTAGGTCAAAGGAAAATTTGTCATTGTCCTCCAAATAAGATTTGCACACATCTTCACACATTATTTTCACAAATTAGGTTATCTGTATTCATTAAATACAAATCCTAAAATTTGATTCTTAAAAACCATTGAGTTAAGTTTGAAACTAGTCTATATAGAAGGATATCATTTTTGATTGATTTTTTTTATAAGAACTAAACCTAAAGAGGAAGGTAGAATGCAGTCAGAAACAACATGGCAGGGGAGGGGGTTACAACATGTGCATGAGGTTGGTGTGTTGGATGGGTTGATAATAGTAGGCATGGGGATCATCATTGGGAAGGGAAGATGGTGGTAAGTAGGCGGGAAGAAGGTTTTCATTGAGGCAGAGGAAACAAGGTGATTTTGAAGATGTAGCAAGCTAGGGGTTAAGTGGGGGTGTTGTTGCAGTGGTGACAAGAAGGGGATGTTGTGGAGATACTGAGTGGAGGCTGCTAGTGGAGGGGTGATGGATAGAGATGGTTTGCACACGGGAGGCAAGGGAAGGGTAGAAGTTGGGCAGAGTTGACCACATAGGCATGTTGTTGAAGGATGGGGAGTTGGTAGTGGAGGGGAGGGGCACATGCAATAGAAGGAGAGAAGCAGATGGGTTATGAGGGATAAAAAACCACATCTTACACCATGTTATTTTGTAAATTCAATATCATTATATGTAACATAGAGTAAAATCCTCTCACTTTATAAGACAAGTGATACTGTAATAGGAAACATATATTCATTCATACAAGGATAATGAAATAAACAAAGATAATGAAATAAATTCGGGAGACAAAAATGTAAGAAAGTAGATTAAATAAGAAGAGAATAAACAAACTCATTAAGGATCCATCCGCTACGGTTGCAAGTGTGACAAAATGGAATTTCACTATAATTATTCATTTTCCTTTGTGAATCTCAAGATGGGTGATATTTTATATTTTTTGGGTCTTTTCTATTCTGGTAGCAACTAAGGAAATTATTTTGAATTGGAGGAATATATAAATATGTATATATTAATATATACATATAATATAATGAGGTATATAGAAAACATGAACATTGGGAATATTTAAGATCTTTTGATAAGAAGTATCAATTTCATATATATATATATATATATATATATATATAGAGAGAGAGAGAGAGAGAAAGAGTCAGGCTAGAACACACTCGAGTGTACGGATCGCACGAATACACTCAAGTGTGTTTGCATATCAAGACTATTTTTTGCAAAATGTAAACTGTTGATTTTCACCGTCATACTATAACTAGGCTACATACAAATTTTGAGCCCATTTGGATGAGTGTAAGTCACTCATCCAAGGGCAACAAAATCGACGCGCGAAACTAATTTGAAATGCATAATTTTTGCGGTCTTCATAACATGAGCTATACATGTCCAAATGTGCTCAAATTTTGCGTATGAGTTGTTCACAAGATGATTAAGAAGATCAATAGATTAGATTTTCAAAAAAAATATGGAATGATGAAAAACTACTTGAGTGTATTCCACTCCGGATACACTCGAGTGTATTCTAGCCTGACTCTCTCTCTCTCTATATATATATATAAATATATATATATATATATATATACATGTGTGTGTTATAGGAGACATGAGTCAAATAATGTGATTGGACGTTCTTTTTGTGAAAAGAAAAACATGAAAACCATATGATCGCTTTTTACCATGACCAATAGGCTATTATTATGAAAACAAAGATAATGAAGACAAATTCTAATGAAGAGAGGGAGTGTGTGTGTTATGTGGAAGAATAGGGAAATTAAATATAGAATGAACATGTAGTCAGTGGTGTCTTTCTATATTAAACTGTAGCAAAGAAATGTAAATCCACACTGTTGAAAAGTTATCAGGATTTTCTTTTCCAATATACTACTTCCACATGAGTAACTACATCTAAAACTCAACGAGTTCTATTGGTTATCATCATGGTTTCTTATTCATTTCCCTGATTTTAATGTTATATAAAATCTATTTAAACTCACTTGTTAAAAACATTACAAACAAGGGTAGACCATTTATGACTTGCTTAGTGGAATAAAGGGAGGGGAAGGGAAAAGGCTTAGATTATCATCCTATGGAACTATATTGGTGAAGAAACAAAGAAGATATATTTGTAGGAAGACATATAAGGAACCTTTGAGAAAGAAAGATGAAAAGTTGGATCAAAATATTGAAACTTTAAGGAAAACAAGAAACACAAGACAAACATAGAATACAATTTGGTAAGAAAAATTGGCAGAATTTCAACTTTATAATAGAATTTAAATTTAGTATGAAACATAAAGGAAACCTTAACTTTTGTAGAGAAACTCAGTGCAAACGTGAAATGTTGAGGAAAAATTAGACAATTGGGAAATCTTAGAGGGAATTGACATTAAATGTACAAAAAAATTGAATACTTATATAAAAATATAAAGGGAAAATAGAAATATCAAGGGAGATACTTACATAGATTACAATACACGTGAGTAAATAAAATTCTCTAATTTATCCTTGTGGCTATGTTTATTAATGATAGTCATCTAGTCTCTCCCCTCAGAGACTAAACAAACACACCTAATCCACCCCTACCCAGCCTTCTTCTCCCATCCTCCCCTTCATTCATCACTTACCAAACACATGGTTGGTTACATTACTTTTGTCAAAATTTATTGCTGAGTTAAAAATGATATGATAATTTCCTAGTAAGAATTGATGAAAAGCAAACAAAGTCTCACACAAGCAGTTTTTGCAACCGACAATGGGGCTTGCATGAGAAATGGAAGTAAGATTTTATAGAAATATGGTATCAACATTGGTATTTTCATCTCCAAAATTTGTATTCTATATGTAATCCATAAGTTATAACTACTTTTATATTCTTAAAATGTGTACATGCACATCTACATCATTGATAAGAATTTGGTTCATTTCATTTATTCTACTAGAGGTTGAATATTATCGTGATTCATGAATTCTATTTTAGATATAGTACTTTCAAATATCATGCAAATGATGTTGAATTTTATTCTGATTCATGACTTCTACTTTAGATGTAGCATTTCCCAAATCATAAAGCAACATCTTGACAAATTTGATAAAGAAGCAACTTGTTGATTGTTTGGGAGATGTGGAGCCAAATTTCTTAAAAAATATCAACTTAGAGGTAAATATGAAATATCTCTAGACGATGAGTCCACATCTTTTTACATCTGAAATATTCCTTTTTCAGATAGTTTGGATAATTATAAATTTTCACTAATTGTGTTGATTTTCAATTTTTTTGATATTGATAATCGTTATGACCTAGAAAAGGTTCATTATAAAATGGCCTCACCCACCTCATATCTAAGGATCCACCACTATATATATATATATATATATATATATATATATATATATCTGTGTGTGTGTGTGTTTGTGTGTGTGTGTGTGTAAAGAGAAGGAAAAGGACCCGAAGGGGAAAAACACGTCTGTAAATGTTGAAACTAGAATTTGTTGTATCTGTCTTGGTGTTCAATCTACTAAATGCATTGTATGCCTGGGCAATTGCATTAATCCTATTCATTCCTACTACACCTCTTTCGCCTTTAGTCATGCTTGTGTTCATGTGGTTACAATGACTTTCTCCCACTCAACGTACTTATATATATATATATATATATATATATATATATATATATATATATATATATATATATATATATATATATATATATATACAGAGAGAGAGAGAGAGAAAGTCAGGCTAGAATACACTCGAGTGTACAAATCACGCTGTACACCCCAATGGTGTTTGTCTATATAGACGATGTTTTTCTAAAATCTAATACATTGATCTTCATCGTTACAATAATAATAGGCCACATACAAAATTTGAACTCATTTGGATGAGTGTAAGTCACTCAACTAAGGACAACAAAATCGACGCACAAAACTAATTTGAAATGCATGATTTTTGCCTCCTTTATATGCACGACCTATCTGTGTCCAAATGAGCTAAAATTTATTATATAGTATGCTCTTATGATAATTAAGAAGACCAATGGTTTAGATTCTTCAAAAATTTATTGCATCTTCAAAAATGACTGAGGTCTACGGTGCCTCCGGTACACTCGAGTGTACACTAGCCCGACTCTCTCTCTCTCTCTATATATATATATATGTATATGTATATATATGTATGTATATGTATATATATGTATATATATGTATATATGTATATATATGTATATATATAAATAAATAAATAAATAAATATATATATATATATATAAATATATATACATATATATATATATATAGTTGATCTTAGATGCCTGTGTGGGTAACAAAGCAGAACCTACCCGGCAGTAGGGTGTGGTGGCAAGGCCGTAAATTATTTGAAAAGAAAACGATCGAAAAAAGTGAGAAAAAGGGCAGAAAGATAACGAGTGAAAAAAACCCCAAAACCTCTATTCAAACCCTGCGATAACTGTCGTTCTCGTGCAAAAGCACCGAGGACCACATCCGGCAACCCCTCCATCCCCACCTCCTCCATCTCCAGTCGTTCCAACTGCAAATTCCGTCTCCATCATCTTCGATTCCACCTCCTCTCTCTCTCTCGCTGCATCTCAATTACAGAGCAGCTACCCTCTTCAGATATGACGAGGATGAAGAAGGCATCATGGAAGACCTCGACAATGCCGTCATGAAGAAGGAATCTAAGGACCGTGATTGAAGAAGACAACGACTTCAAATTGCACAACTATCAAGCCAACGAGAAGATGGCCAATGAACCAGAGGAAATGACAAAAGCAGCGGCCGCGGAAGGGGAGATAGAACGGGATACAACACCACCAAGTACTCTGAAAGGGGATAAGGAAGGGGCTACGATGGCCAAAGAAGTGGATGAAGTGGGAAAAGAAGCAGGTATGGAAAGGGAGAAGGAAGGTGTTGTGGTGACTACTCCGACGAAATAGAAAGGGAACAAAAGAGGGGTTGTGATGATAAAGGAAGAGGATGAAGCAGGACAAGAAGAGGATGTAGAAGGGGAGAAGGGAGGTGCTGCTGAGACTCCTCAGACAAGACGGAAAGGGAACAAAAGAGGGGCTGTAGATCCCCTAATGAGTAAACCTTCAGCAAAAAGAGCAAAATGCAGTAAGATGGCTACTGCTGGTAATGGAGGCAATGGAGCTACTGAGACTGAAGAACCTTCGCATGACAAAGTGGAGAATGAAGAACGATGAGGTAATTTGTGCTTGCATGTACATTATAAATGAAAAACATAAACAAAAAGATTTCGACTAAAAAGTAACAATGCATGTTGAAATAGTAACTATTATAAGAAGTAGAGTAACTAGATGATGCCTAGAATAACTACAACAAAACATTGGAGTAACTATACAATAGTCTAGAGTAACTGAAGTAATGTTGAAGTAACTATTACATAAAAAAGAGTATCTCGCACACTAGATATAGCAGTTAAACTAGGAAAACCATATTGTTAACCTAAGGACTACAATTTTTGAGTAACCATGTTCGTATACAGGAGAAGAAAGGAAAGGGGATGATGACAGTACATATGAAAATCAACAAAAGAATGAGACAGAAAAGGCTACTACGGATGAAGGAGAGGTGAAAAGAAGTAAAATGAAAAAGAAGGGGAAAGGGAAGGCCGTAGCAACTAAGGAGAAAGCAAAGGCTGGCGATGAGAGAGCAGAAGAGGAAAGGAGGAGGAAAGAGATGGGGAAAGAAAATGCTCCGATGAGGGAGGAAAAGAGGAAAGAATGAAGAGGACAAAAAAGGGGAAAGGAAAGGCAGATGAAGGTAAGCTTGTATGAATTTATAATTGTGTTAATTTGTTGTTACTCTCATAGGACACTTACTTGTAGTTTATTAAATTGTTATTACAAAATAAACAATTAGCTTTAAAATGTGATCAACCTACCACGTATAATGAATTGTGAAAAATTTAAGAGTAACTTGACTGACTAAGAAGTAATAAAAAAAACCTAAGAGTAAGTTTTGATATGTTTGCAGTGGGAATCAAAAGGCTGTACCACAAATGTTACATAAAGAGCTACATCACCACCAATAATAGCGTGGTGTTTATAAGTAATCAGCTTAGAATGATGAGGTTGACGACCTTTGCAAACATGATAAAAATGCCGAATCTTACGGTTGAGATAGGCCTTTTGGAGGATTTAATAGATAGATATGTGGATGATGGTAGATTTTTGCTGGCCAAAGGGGTGGGAAGAAGGATGACTATTGAGGATGTGGGGGTAATTCTAGGTATCCCCAACAAAGGTATGGATATAATACCTAGGAAAAATTATGAGATAGTGAGCTCAATATGGCAACAGTTTGCCAGGGTGACAGGTAAACAGGGAAATGAAGGTGAGACCTCAAAGAGGTTAAGGGAAAAGGATGTCCTGCACAAGGACAACTTATCAAAGCTTTGGTAAGAATATGCCAAGACCGACGATCTAGCGGACTATCAGAACATGTGTCGTGCGTGGATGTTGCACCTGTTGGCAACATTTCTACTTCCAGACACCAGCTATTGCACACCAATCTACATAATGTACTACCTAGATGATGTTACTGCCGCTGGGTAGATGAATTGGGAAAAGCTGGTGCATGGGAGTATCTTCAAGAATATGAAGATGCTGAAGGAGAATGTCTAGATGAGGAGGAAAGGGGAGAAAGGGAAAACCACCCTCCACACAACAGGGTGTGTGATGTGCCTATGCGTAAGTGAACAAAATTATTTTCATCTCCATTGTTACAATAATGACTAGGGGACAGTTACATATGCATTATATTTTCTCTCTATTACATGTAGATTTGGGCATATGAGATGACAAAGATGGCAAAGTCAACCTTCCTTGATGCCAAGCCAAGGATAAAGAAGTGGGCTACACCAGTCAAGAAATTGATGGGTTTAGTGTCTTTGGACCCTAAGGATGTAAGAATATTTCTTCTTTGTTACAAAAGCTAATATACAACATAATCCTACATGTTTGCATTGTGACACATTTTTTTTTGGACATGTTTGTCAAAGGATGAAGCTAGACCAGGGAGATGATTGGAGAGTTGCAAGAACAATGAAGGACATGCCCTACTACCTTGCGGAAAAAAGGGCAAACAGTAAGCCAATGGCAGATAAGGTGCCAACAAAGCCGATCATAAAAAAGGAGTGACTGCTGAGAACTCCACCCTGGAGAGAAGAATCCACATACTGGAGGATGAGATAAAGATGTAGAAGGAGATATGCACAAAAATAGCTGCTGAGGCATTCACTGACCTGTAGAAGGAGAAGAAATGGCTAGAAAAAAGGATAGCCGAGCTAGAAGAGGAAAATAAAAATATGAAGAGAAAGTGGGGAGATGAAGGTGACAAAGCACAATCACCTACCAGTGGGTTTGAAAAATTTGCAGAGGGGTTTGCCTTAGTGAATGATGATGAACCCAAAGACAAGTCAGATGTACTTCGCAAGAAGGATGTCGATACGGCGGACAAATTAGAGAAGGAAGGTGTGGAGAAGGACGACACACCGAAGAAACGAGGTAGGCTGATCCTGAGAAGAAAGTATGTGGAAGAGAAGGAATCAGAAGATGAGAATGATGATAAGAAAACTGGTGATGAAGAGGAGAAGAAGAAAGAAAAAGCAGCTGATAGTTCTGACCAAGGAAAGTCTGCATGAGATGCAGAAGAAAAGAGCCAAGAAGAAACAAGGGAACAACCAGAGAAAATAATCGAAGAAGAAGAAGGGCAGAAGGAGGAGCCCAGAAAAAGGTTGACAAAGAGGAAGAAGATGGAACAACACATAATAGGGAGCATAGAGAAGAACATAAAGAAAAGGAGGGAGGAAAAGGTAAGTTTGCATCTCCTTTCAATTATATCAGTACTTGAGTAATTTTTTATTATAGTAGTGTAACTGTGTGATATAGAAGAGTAACTGTAGGAATATAAAGAGTAACTATATGATAGTCTAGAGTAACTGTGTGAATTAGTAGAGTAACTGTAGGAACATAAAGAGTAACTATACGATAGTCTAGAGTAACTATGCGACATATCAACATTGTGTAAGTTGTGGAAAATGAAGATTGATTCTAACATGGACTGCTCTTTTGTTGTTGACAGCACAACTGTCAAATTTCATTAGTTTTGAGCATTTCAAAACAAAAGGAACCAGGGAAATTGTTCGTCACTTCATGGAAAACATAGAAGAAATGTAAGAAAATTGGTTATTTTGTCAAGTGTACAAAGATAAAACATTACTTATTCAATATCCAACTCATATGTATAACATCTATAAAAATGATTGGTAGGTCAAAATGAGAATGGAGATTCTGTTATGATACTAGGTGCACAGGGAAGGACCTCGCTGCCCTCTTGTATAAAGATCAGATGACACAATCACCTGTAAGAAAAAAGAATGTAGTGTAACTCTTTGAAATAGATAATTTGGATTGCTAAACAAGAAAGCTTGTGTTTTTTTAGGTTCTGGACTGCTTTGTGGAGATACTCAAGGCGAGCACAAGCAAGCATAGGAAGAAGGATTTGATGTGGCACTGCATGAGAACTTATGCTCTGATAAGAAAAGCAAAATTGGTATATATAAAATTACCTCAAAAAACAAAAATATATACACAAACTGAAACTTACAGATGTGCATTTTTAAATTCTACATTTGCAGTAGAAACTTTCATTTGATGTTGAAAACATTACCCTGGAGTAGATTGACATGATATCTCCACTCTTCAACGTTCCATTGAAAGATTGGGACACAATGGACTCGGTGTTCACCATACTAAACAATGACAACCACTGACACTTGTATGAAGCAAGCTTCAGGGATGGAGCACACCAGTCTTATAACTCGATGAGTGGAAATAGCAAGTCAAGAAAGGAATTCCTTAGATGGGTAAGTGATCTATAAAAAGTAACTCTATTAGTAGTGGATTGACGGGATTAATGTTCATTGATTGATGATTAATAAAAGTTGTGTTTTTTTAATGCAGGTGGGTATTGAGCACAAATTCTTTAGGGGTGCACCGAAAAAAGGAAGCCAATTATCGTAGTGGGAACGGGAGTACCCAATGTGCCCACAGTAGGAAGAAGACTCACTTGACTGTGGGATCTTCATCATGAAGTACCTAGAATGCCTGGTCAATGGAAAACATATGGACTTCACCTGCAAGGACATGCCGGCAATAAGGGCTGATATTTTTCAGAGAATGATGGCAAGGGGGCAGCTGCAGCCTATACAAGCAGATGAAAAGGATGCAAATGAAGACATAAAAGAAGGTCCATCTGAGGAGAATAAGGGAGAAGAAGATGAAGGTCAGAAGCGGCAAGAAGCAAAGAAGAAAGAAGCAACCGATGCAAAAGTGCATGAAGAAAAGAGCGCAAAGGAAGAAGCTATTTCAAGCCTAGATAGATGGTTGAATTCTGGCTGAAATACTGAATTATTAATTGAAATGTAAAACTTGAACAATTTGCTTATGGAGTTCTGATGTGTAACCGCTGTGAGATATACATTTACTTATGTGTTGCAAAAAGCCTGAAAAATACATTTGATATAAATCATATTGTAAATATGAGTATTTCTGGGTTTAATATATAACATTTTATGCTTTGAATGTTGTGTTCTTGAATGTACAGCTGCTGTGGTTTTGTATGAAGATATATACTTTCAGTTAGCCTGCCAAAAAATAAACTAACTCAAGAGGAAGAGTGATGATGATATCGTAACCCATAGAGTAATTATAAGAACACTAAGAGTAACTGTGATAGTCTAGAAAAGAAACCCTTTGATTCAAAGGAGTAACTCTTATACTTTGTAAGAGTAACTCTAAAAATAGAGAGGTAAAACACATATCACAAAAACAATGTATGTGGAAAGACAAAGTAACAGGGACATCTTGTAAAGTAACTGTACGAGCATGAGAGCAAGTGTTCGATTCCAAAAAATGGTAATTGTATCAAAACTCACTGACAAAGAAGAGTGGTGAACTCGTAATCCATAAGGTAACTATAAGAGCACTAAAAGTAACTGTAAGAGCACTAAGAGTAACTGTGACAATACTAATAGTAACTGTGACAATATAAAAAGTAACTCTAGCGTTCAAAAAGTAACTGTTGTACTTTGTAAAGTAACTCTTGTGGATGAAGGTTTGTCAAGAACACGAAACCAATGTATGTGAACCACATAGTAGCAAACTGACATTTCGTAAGTAACTGAACAAACATGAAAGTAACTGTACTAATCCAAAAATGTAGGTATTTCAGAAGAAAAGAGTATCCATTGCATACGAAGAGAAACACATATTCTTCAAAAGAGTAACATCTGATCAAAACAGATTCTTTGTAACATATTCAAAGTATACGTATAACTCCTGGAGCTCAAGGTAACACACAGATAGATTACAAACACAAGTGAAATACATAGAGGGTTACAAAATCACTTTCACAAAACTACACAAAAAGAACAACCCATTACAGATTTCAATATGCCTCACTCACGCACTAATCAACTACAAACTCCACTAAAAAAGATATCCATCCATCAATAGCAGTAGCAACAGCAGATCCCAACCACATGATAATAGAAAAAGAACAACACACTTAGCAACACCAGGATGCTCCCCAAAATCAACAGCAGCAGTAGAAAACAAGGGTTAGCTAGCAGCACCAGCAGCTCAAAAGAACAGAAAATAGCAGCAGCAAGATGAGATAACGAATATACACGTTCAACATCAACAGACCACACGAGCAGCACCAAAGATAATCGTTGAGCAGCAAACAACAACAACACAGAGTCCAAAAAGAGTATCCCTGGAGAATGGACTACTTCTTCATAGGGTAGTTCCAACTATCATGGTTAACCCCAAACTCTAAGCAATTCTTGCACTACCTCTCTCTTTTAGACTGGGCAATCTCAACTCCAGATTTAAATCTCACATCGGTTGATCTAGGTCTCCCCTTAGTTTTGCAAATTCTAGGGATATGGACCTTGACAGCAGAAGAAGAAGCTGTATTAGAAGTGGTTACACCATCACCTGCACCAGTATCAGTGAGATCCAAGTCTAAGAGCTCCTTTCACAAAGCTAATAGTTTTTCATGGTAAAGATCTATAGCGTTGTTTCTATACGCTATGTTGATAATCGAATTACAGGCAAAAATAAGATGAAGTTTCCTCCCAATGGATGGATGCTTAACTGACACTTTGCCAAAAGTCAGAGGGTGTTATATGTACCCTTTGGTCCACCTCTTCAGTATGTATGGCTCGGGAAGAGTGAAAAAGTCACGACACTTCAAATAAGACAGGATGTGCCTGCAAGGGATACCTTTGAATTCCAACATGAAGCAATTGCACGAAACAATCTCACTAGATGACTCTTTCTTCAAGAAACGGGGAGGTCCAAGGCCACCAACACGATACACCTCAAAGACACCTTCTTCTGAAGCTTCCTTTACATTATAGATCATGCTTTGATGAACCTCAGACTGAAATATCTTAAAGATGGACTTGGTGTATATACCTCTCATTTGCTCCTCCAGAGACAACAATGATGACAAAGGGAGTTTACTGTACTTGTCGTCAAAGTCTTTGAAATTTTCAATCTCCCACACATGAGAGTAAGCAGTCTCCAAGGAACATACAAGTTCAAAGAGAGTCTTCCTACTAATCACATGGCTTCTAATGAATGCATTCAAGATCCCACTCCTTTGAGTTTTCCTCATGCCCGCAAAGAAAGAAGACTGCATATAGCACGAAACCCAATCCCAACGCATCACATACATATCAGAAAGCCAAGTAATGGAAAATAGATCATTCTCTTGAACTACATAATCCCACCTCTCTTCAAAAATGTTGACATCATCCATGTTCCACATGCAATCATTCAAGGAGCTTATAATCTGGTCCTTGTTAGGAACACCACCAAGCTTAGAGGGAAGCTTCTGTAGGATGTGCCAGCTGCAGAAGCGATGCTTGCAATTTGGAAAAATTGTAATGATAGCAACATTCATAGCAGGGTCCTGATCGGTTATGATGGAAACCGACTCTTTGCCAAAACAAAGTAAGTACTGCTTGAAAACCCAAACAAAGGAGTCATACTTCTCATCGACCATCAAAGCTGAAGCAAACAACACTGTCTTGCGATGGTGATCAACACCACCAAACATTCCAAAAACCATCGAATACTTGTTGGTGCGGTAGGTGGTATCAAACACAATCGCATCGCCGAAAAACACGTAGTCTTCAACGGAGATAGGATCAACCCAAAATAGATGAGTCAGGTAGCAATCAGGATCGTTTTGATAGGTATAGAAGAATTTCAGATCAAGGACTTCAAACCTAGCAAAGCGATCCAAAACTATGTCGACATCGTATTTGGCCGACTCTTTCCTCTTGCTACTGATGTAATGAGCTTGTCTGCTGGTAAATGTGAGATTTTCATAGCCGCCAGACTCAGATGCTATCAATGCCATTTGTCTCGATACATGTATGTTAGCTTGGCTCATGGAAGAAAGGATCTCTTTTTGAGTTTCACCAAGAGATGAGTTACACTTTAGGTAACAGAGATGAGCATCGTCAATAAAATCGTGGTTGTGTTCCTCAACAAAGGAAGTCACAACCCACATGGATGAGGACTTATCTAGTGTGAACTGGATCATGGCTCCACAACCACACCTCTTCACAGAACGCCTATGATTCTTGGACAAATTATCCTGCAAGTTACCCACCTCATCACAAACAGGGCTCAGAAGCCCTCTTGACCTCTTAGAACGACTGATTTTACCATGCTGGTCACAAACTAGATCTTTGGCAACTGGAATCTTAGTTCCCCATTCATACCTGTTGGCATCTTTCCTGATGCTAAAACCAATCATGGCAGTGTAGCTAGAATAGAAGGAGATACCTTCATCTAAACTTCCAAACTAGAGACCAATTCTAGGGACTACAGCTGGGGTCAGAGTGGAAGCACCAACAGAAGGAGAAGAATGAGGATTATCATTGTCACGGCCGACAGTTGCGTCAACATCATCTGTATCAAGGTTGGGATCCATGACAGTGTGTGGGAGTAACTCTGTAAGACAGAAGAGTAACTCTGAAACACCAAAGAGTAACTCTATCAGTCTGAAGAGTAACCATGTATAACAAAAGAGTAACTATGTGAAACATAAAAACATGTATGACAGTTACTACTTCAAAAACGAAAAATGCAGACACAAAATTGGGTTTCTTTCCCACACAAAAGACAGAGAGATGAATACACATTGTGATGATGAAATAGTAAGAAAATGAGTATAACTGATTGAAGTGACGAAGAGAATACAAAACTACCTGGTTGTATCTTGGACAAACTGCTACTCCTAAAATGTAGATAGATCAGGGAATTCTCCCACCCCTCCCTCCTCTTCAACGACATGAGCTTCACAACAGTAGGTCTGGAGTGTGGATTTGACCTGGTGAAGATCGGTCTCTTCACCGGATACTCCGACGAATGTCACATAAGGTTCAAATCTGTGCAAATACACCTCCATCGTCCTCCTCTACAAAAATTGATAACTGGGGAAGTCGTTCAAGTCGGCTAATATCTCATCTTTGGCCCCTCTCCAGCGCGATCAACACTTCCTCGGCTCCGTCGGCCGTTCACAGCACATCATCTCCTACCTTGGCTGTGACGTCACACGGTCTTCCTACAACCTATTCCTCGAATTCACCTTCGGCGACAACCTTGACGATGAGATCAGGAAGAACGAAAAGGGATGCCTCGAGGAGTGCCGGATCAGAGGATATGCTCGAGACCTACTGATGGGTCTCTCCCACCTCCACAGCCGCAGAGTCACCCACTATGATGTCAAGCCCTAGAACGTCCTGCTTGCCGCCGACGACACCGCCAAGCTAGCTGACTTTGGATGCGCCAGGTGGATCGGCGGGCCGACGGAGATTGGGATCTCAAAGTTACATTTCAAACTATTTACAAAATCTGCCACCGCGTCAAGGTGCCGGGTAGTTTTTCTACAGTACCCATGCATGTATTAAAAAATAGCCATATATATATATAATATATATATATATATATATATATATATATATATATATATATATATATATATCCTAGGGAACACACATGTGCACATGTATGTGTCATATTTAAATTGTTAAATTTTAATCCATGGGTTTTTAGAAAGTTGACACAACAAAATTGTTGACCACATTATATTTTGATGTAATTTTTCATCTAAAGACTAATTGATTTTATTGTTTAATGTTCTTTGCATTAATTCCAAATTCATAACCTCCAAAGACATTTGAAACTAAGGTAATATTATGTTTTACAATATTAAAATAAAAAATTGGAGGAGACAATGAAAGGAAGTAGACAAAAAATTCATTCAAATGTCGACATCATTTTTTTCTTTGCTCACAACCCTCAACATAGTTGTTTTAAGAAAGCATGTA